>LPNX010675052.1:213088-285580 GCA_001517045.1 Pseudotsuga menziesii
ACCAGCTCACCTACCATGATCCGCAAGGGTTAACAGCACCTGCCAACATTATCCCTACCATCACCACCATTGAGCCGCAAGGGGCGATCACACATGCTAACGTCATCTCTGCAACCAACATTGTGGTTGAAAACACACCAGCTTCCCCACCATTGAATGTGGGCCCTGGTTGTTTACCGATCCCACCATGACGGCTCCTTTCCTGTTGGTGTCACCACCACCGACACAAAAGCAAACTGCGGACTTGTGCATAGTATCATCAAGCACCGATGCACCCAAACAGAAACCACAGCCACAGCCCCAACCACAACCACAACATCGTCCGCAACCGCAACATGACCCACAACAGTAGCATTATGCGCAGCCGCAACCCCAACCTCACCCCCACATGCAACCAGCTGGGAGTTATGTGGGCTCATCTCCAGTCCATACAATTCCCTTCCTCTTTCCCTTGCCTAGTGTCATGAGCAAGCCGGTCATGGCCACCTTAAGCCTACCCAACTTTACGTTGGGGATCCCGGTGTGGTATTTTGATCCACCAGCTCAACCAGCTATGCCCCAGGTTGTTTTAACCTCGGTGCAACCTATCGCGATTGAGTCTCACCCTCCACCCGGTCCGCACAAGCCAACTGCCGCACCCGCACCCGCACAGCCCCAACCCAAAAGAGTCAGGGGAAAGAATACCAAAACCACCGCAGAGCCACGACAAGTCCCACCTTGTGCCGTCTGCGAACAACAGGGCCATCCAACTCAGAACTGCCCTAAAATCCCAGTGATCCGTGCGCATCTAGATGCCATGGTTACAAACGAAAACATCCTCGTGGTTGAACTCTCAACTGCGCCGATAGTCAAGAACAAGGCATTAAGGACAAACCATGCTTGCACCCTTTGCGGCTTGTATGGACATTACTCCCACCATTGCCAAGACCTACCTGAATTTCGAATGGCTCTCCCTGACCTCCGTCACCATTCCCTTGAGTCTGAGATCACCTTGATCGAAGAAGTTCACCCACCACCTCCTTCGTCAAACACCATGTCCATTTACATGATGTCCAGTTCCCCCGACCAGCTCATCCCCATCTCCAACAACGGTCCATCAGACCTGTCTCTTCGTTGCTTCAGCAACGATGAGGAGACACTTGAAGCTCTAACCGCCCCAGAATACCCATGGGACGACACGCACCATCGCTCGTTCTTCCTCCCGGAAGAACTTGTGTCGTAGTCCGACAAGTTTTCCGTGGAGACCAAAGATTTCATCCATGGGAAGGTTGACTGGTTTAAGAACCCAATCCCAACGCCTGATGCCTTCAAAGAAGGGAACATGGCGAACATTTTGCCAACCATTAAAATCGACATCTCAACCAACTCTGAGATCGTTGAAGAAATAATGCTGGGGGCATCTTGCTCCCCAGAAGAGGTCGATGCCTACATAGCTCTCTTCCAAGAATTTCGCGATATCTTCGCTTGGTCATACACTGAAATGCCCAGCTTAGATCCATCCATCGTGGAGCACCACATCGACACATGGCCAGATGTGGCACCCATACGCCAGAAGCAACGGCCCATCCATCCATCCAAAATGGCTGCGGTGAAAGTCAAGATAGTGCGCACAGCCGGCTTCATTTATCCCATTGCATACATAACTTAGGTTTCTAATCCTGTTCCCTTCAATAAAAAACAGAGTACCATTCGCGTTTGCACAGACTTCCACAATCTCAACGAGGCATGTCCCAAAGACAACTTCCCCACACCCTTCATCGATCAGATCATCGATGCATGCGCCGGACATGAAGCCTTTTCCTTCATGGACGGTTTTTCTAGATATAACCAAATCCAAATCCGGAAAGAAGACCGTTATAAGACGGCATTCACAACCCCATGGGGCACATTCGCATACCAAGGCATGCCCTTTGGCCTCAAAAATGTAGGAGCCACCTTCCAGCGTGCCATGACACACTGCTTTTGTGATCTCGTTCACATCATGTTGGCTTGTTTCGACAACCTCATCGCGCGGTTGCAAAACCACACACAACACATAGACGACTTGCGACAAGTCCTCATGCGATGTCGCCAGTGTAGAATCCGCTTGAACCCATCCAAGTGTGTCTTTTGTGTCCCCAAGGGCCGTCTCCAAGGATTCATCATGTCACACAAAGGAATGACCGCTGATCCTGGGAAAGTCCAAACGCCTTTCCCCCTAATGTCACCCCTTTGAGTGACAACGTTCTAAATTGTATTATAGTCTTTCCATTTTTTGTTTTACACATTTTTCCCAATTGAGTCTCATGTATCGTTTCCTCTCATTACTTCGGATGGAGCACACCTCAAACGGGTATATGGGATTCGCAGATGGAGCAAGCAGATGGTCTTCGAACCTCGCCTCGGCTGCATGGGTAATCTACTCCCCATCGCACGAGTTGATCCACAACGACGAAATATGCGTGGGCACCACAACCAACAACCAGGCGGAATATGATGGTGTCAATGGCCTCTTGGTCGCCACTCTTCAGATAGGCATTCACCATCTCGATGTCTTCTTAGATTCCCAGCTCCTTGTTTCTCAGTTGAACAACCATTATCGAGTACGGGATCCCTGCCTCTTTAGAAAGTACCTGCGCACTGAACAGATGGTTAGAACATTTGAATCCATCACATTCACACATGTTCCCAGAAACCTCAATAGTGTCGCAGATCAAATGGCTAACGATATTCTTAATTGGCACATCCACAACCGCATATAGGAAACATACAACCATAACATCATACATAACTATGTCTAAAACTACACATACAATGTAATAATACATCACATAGACATTTGCATTCCACAACATCATAAAAAGACTCACATAATACAACCATAAAAGCGCATCCACATACGTCAAAAATATATAGATAACTAGATAAGTCGCATGTCCAAAACATGTCCAATACAAAATGAGAAGCCACATATGCTTTCTCAATAGGATATACATAGCGACACAAAAACTCCAAAGTGCACTAACGCACTAGGGGTAGCACCATCAGCTGCTAAGTCAAAAGTCACCCGGAACTTGTTCGAGACACCTCTCACACCTCCAGGCTCAAATTTCTCTTTATGAGACCATTGTCTCATGTTTAATAAGTTAATTTCGAGACCATTTCCCGCAAGTCACCTCGATTTACGAGCCATGACATGACGATGCGAGTGTCTACGGACCTATACTTGTATCACACCTCTCGATCGCAACTCATGCAAGTTTTCGGGTCACCGCCCATTAAGGAATGTAATTTTAGCTTTTATTTTGTATTTTTAACACAGATTGTCTTTTCTTTTTACCGCACCTTACACGGACCTCTGGACCACTATCCACAAAACCCTTTCTTTTTCTTCCATGTATTTGGCATATAAGTGTCCACGGACTTGCACTCACATCGCATGTAGTCAAGTTCATCCACCGCAACACACACACACGCTCTCCTGACCTCTGTCCGAGAGCCACCTCAGTTTGCATGCCTCTGCTACACCGACTCGTGAGCCTCTGTCGCGGTATATCCCACGCATGTATTGGTATGCAGAGGGGAACGGTCTTGGCTTGAGTGTGCCAAGGAGGTCCTTTTCAATTGATGCTCTACATGGTCCACAAAAGGAGGTAAACGAGACGATGTCTCTGCCGCACCGACTCGAGAGCCTCTGCCGCGATATATCCTCAACGAATGACTTTTATGCTTTCTCGGGCAGAGGGGCCACACTTTACAAAAAAGCTCACCACCGGTTGCGTTAAGCTCTTTTCCAGCCGTCTCATCAAGAAAAGATTGCCGAGCAAACTTGGTTTCGTTCATGCTCGTAAAAGTATCTGAATGACCGTCCAGTCAGTATAGGTTTAACCTTTTCCGGCCTGATTGGACTACCAACAGTAAAGAAGTCTCTCATCCCCTACAGGATGGGCGAGCTCTCCTATGTATACTTTTATCATTTTTCGGACACAGGAAAATACCAACTAAAAAGAGCCCCCACTGGAGTCTTCTTCGTGCTTTCAGACTTTCTAAAATTGAAAGCACCATCAAGCATTTACCTTCTCAAGCTCGCCAAAAATCCACGAGATAGTACCACAACAGTATCCCTAGACACCACCCCACAGAAAACAGTTTGGCAACATCCCCACATTGGGTCTTTTTTCAGAGTACTCTGCAATGTATCTTCCTTGGATCCCATCAGTATGAAAAGTGTCCACCTACTCCAAGTATTTCCCATCTGTAGCGACATTCCCGGTATTACAGCGATGATCCCATTCCCTTGAGTTAGTTTCATTTGCTGCCTGGTCCGCCCTGCCGTCATACTCTGAACAAAGGAAGTTTGAGTCTCCCACTCCCCCCCTGCCCCTGTTCAGTTCTTTCCCTTCCCTCCCCTCCGCCCCCAATTCAGTGAGTGTGTCCGCAGATTGCTTCACACCTTTCGGTTATCCCTCGCGCTCTTGGTCAAGGAAACATCATTGCCTTGACTAGGGGCAGGTCTCCCTCTGTCGACGCCAACACACATATTCCAGAGGATAGACCCAAAGGTCCCTGTACCTTGGTTTCATTTACATCATTAATGAGTTCCTTGGACCACTTGAGAGGAGTCCTTAATGCCTCTCGGGATGGTTGTTTCTCACGTGCTCGACTTCAACTCCATCATCGCACCGTTTAGATTCGTACAGGGTTTGTTCCGCACAGTACTTGGTCGAAGACCCCGGATGTCACCTGACTCTAGCACATTGGTGAGTCCACTCGAGGGACCTAAACAGGTTATGTCCCTTGTGATTTCCGGGTTGCGTTGGAGACAGTGATCAGAAGCCCCAGCAGTGCTTCGATATACCTTTATGATTGATGCAGCATACTTGTACCACAAAAACTCTAACTCTCAATCAACGAGTCCACACAACTATGAACCAGATCCAGCAAACCGTCAGTCATGAAGATATAGCGTTCCATGAGAATGCCATGGGTCCAATATACCAGATCAGTATTGTATTTCAGCCTCACATGGAGGCAACCATTATTGTAACATCAGTTGTATATGATCGGCTCTTGTATTTTAGAGCATAGATCAAATGATTCTTTTGACATTGTCACGAGCATGGGAATGCCGGCCTCATCCGTATACATGTCACACATTTATTGTATCTCACCCATTGATGGGAACCATATTAATACAAAAACCAAAAGCCACCATGCCCCAGCCCCGGAAGCACCACCTCTACACAGCAAATCCTATGATGTTTGTCGGCCATACGATGAGCTCTTGCCTTCACACATCAAGGGGCAATCTGCTAACCCAAAAATCCCCCACATAGCTCTCAATGGCCTACACCACCCAAGGACACCATCTCACAACTCTCATATCACTCCATTAGACCTACCATTAGAACCCCACACCTCCAAAATAGCCTAAGGATGAACAAAAAGGGCTAAAAACCCCAAAAAGGAGCCCAAAATAGACCCCTAGGAGCTAAAGCCCTCAAAAAGGGGCTAAAACCCTAAAAGGAGCTAAAGCTAGGGCGGAAGGGACTAAAAACCCAAAAAAAGGGGCTAAAGCCCCAACCAAGGGCTTAAAACCCTAAAACCCCTTGGAAAAGCTATAAAAGGAGGGTGGAGGGTCACTCTCAAAACACTTCTCCCTTGCCTATTGTTATGCTTCCCGTGGATGCTTTGAGACCTTTGCGTCTCAAACCACCCACATTCCCTCTTCTCCACATCCATTCCCATTTGAGCAATTGCTCCCCCAACCAAGAGAGAGAGGCTTCCAGGAGCTAGGGCATGGTGGCCCATTACCCACTAAGAGAAGGTATATTTGTGTTTTTTGTGTTTGCTTCTTAGCTATTTAGATTGCTTTGACTTCTAACCATTGTTTCTTGCAGGTTTTGTTTAACATTGTTTGCAGGTTTCTCCATTGTAGCTTAGGTTTGTTTTGCAGGGCTTAAGGAGGCGAAACCCTAACCCGTTTTCTGTAGAGCAGTTCACAAAGCTTCCACTTCTTCTTTCTGCTCTTGCTTATGATTTAGTTTAATTCTGGTTTTTGTCACTAGATTAGCTTAGTTTAATTTACTGTTCTATTTACTTGCATTTCCATTTCGTTTTTCCTGTTTTCCAACAGTAGGAACCTACCCTTGTGCCCTATAGGCACAAGGGAGTCATTCCTGCTCCTGCAGTGAGGAGAAATCCTCACTACATGTTGGACTGCAAAAAGAACCCTCAACTTAAATAAAAAGAGTCAAGGGATCTCTAACTGAATAGTTCAGAAGGCACGATACTTGCTAAGGTTTTGCAAATGGGGTAGCAAGCTAAATGGGCATGATTGTGGGGAAAACTCCATAGTTAAGCGCACTTGAGCAAAAGGAGTCTTCGGATGGGTGACCTCCTGAGAAGTTTTGGCTACCAAGTACAAGCCCCATAAGTGGTGATTGATGTTATGCAATTCATTTCGCTAGTCTCAATCCCACTTCTTCACCCTTGTGAGCATCACCCGATGCAATGACTGTTAAGTGGACTATTCAAAACAATGAGAAATTGATCAACTATGACTATATTCATGGGATATGGGACATAGCTTAATGACTTGCACTACACACATAATCCCAAACTAATGATATATCATATGTTGAGCTGCGAAAAACCCCTTGACTTAAATACAAAGAGTCGAGGGAGTTCTAACTGAATAATTCATAAGGATCAATACTTGCTAAGGTTTTGCAAATGGGGTAGCAAGCTAAGTGGGATTGGTTGTGGGGAAAACTCCATAGTTGAGCGCACTTGAACCAACAGATTCTTGGGATGGGTGACCTCCCGAGAAGTCCTAGTTACCAATTGCAAGCCCCGGAAGTGATGATTGATGCGATGCAATTCATTTCGCTAGTCTCAACTCCACTTCTTCACCTCTGTGTCCATCACCCAAAGCATGACTGCTAAGTGGACTATTCAAACCAATGAGAAATTGATCAGCTACAACTATACTCATGGGATATGGGTCATAGCTTAATGACTTACACTATAGAAATAACCCAAAATAATGATATATCATGTGTTGGACTACGAAAAACCCCGCAACTTAAATAAAAAGAGTCAAGGAATCTCTAACTGAATAGTTCATAAGGCACAATACTTACTAAATTTATTTAAAGTTAAATTTATTGAAAGTTCCTGTATTCTTTATTTCAAAGCAGATAACCATTGCCCCAATCTTCGCCCCGTATTCACTCCCCTTGTCGGTTGGTCTGACCCTTGGTGACAAGAAAGGGAGAAGATTTAACTTGGCTAGATTAATAGGCACCCAATTTTTATCTTGATAAGAAATTGACAAAAGAAAGGTTGATCTGTGGAGCTACAAGGGTAGAAGTTGTTGGGAGCCTCATGGAACTTAGTGTCCTCCTATTGAGCGCCCAGCAATCTTTGGGATTGACTTACGGAGCTAGAAGGGAACCTTGTGTTCTCTTGTTGAGCACCCAACAATCTCTCTCAAATTGAAAGAGATAAGTATCTGGTGTAGTCACACTAGCTAGGATTTGCAAGTCTTGTTTCACACATTAATTCCCCTAAGTTCAAGTTAGACCTAAAATGAACTAAAATTTACAAGACCACTTGCAAAACATTGCTCTCTGATTTCATTCTCACATTTACTTTCAAAGCACTTTTCAATTCAAGCTCTTTACTTTTCGAAGCAAGTTACTTTCAAGTTCACTTTCCTTTTGTGCAAGTCAAATACTTTTAATGAGTAATTTATTTCATTGAATGTTCTAAAGATTTGGGATTCACTTCATTACAAGTTCTTAGTCTATCTATTGTTTTATTTTGACAAGTATTGATTATTAACTCCAAAACCCAATTGTTAAGGCACTGGAATTGTGACATTAATTTGTTAAATTCTTTAACTTTGTATTGATCATTTACAAAGGGCTTGCCTTTCACTGAAAAATCATTGCATCTTTACATGATTGCTTGTGATTGAACTTAAGTAAACCTTAATAAATTTTAACTCCTAATTAAAAACTTTAATAAACATAGTAAGTAGGGACTACCCCCCTTAACCTTTTTGGGAGTTGGGTCTAAATGGAGGAGTTAGGAATCAAGGCGACTGTGGGTTCTAAACTCATAGTTGCCTTCAAGAACAAGCCTAGCAGTTGGAAGACTTTTATGTGGTGAAGTGTATTTTAGGCAGCAACAAGGAAAACTCCATAGTTAAATGTGTTTGAGCTAGAGGACTGTTAGGATGGGTGACCTCCCAGAAAGTCCGGGTTATCGAGTGCAAGCCCTAGAAGCGATGATTGATTGTATGTAAGTCATTCCACTAGTCTCAATCCCACTTCTTCACCCCTGTGAGCATCACCCAATGCAATGAGTGCTAAGTGGTCTATTTAAAAACATGAGATATTGATTAGCTGCGACTATACTCATGGGATATATGTCATAGCTTAATGGCTTACACTACACAAATAATCCCAAAATAATGATATATTTGTTAATGAAATTGTCATTGATGCCAACATGCACTTGCAGTGGCCCCACAGGTTGTTATAGATGCCACCAAGTCCACCTTGCATTTCACAAATATGGATGATCCCAATACCACCACATCCAATGCCTTGGACGCCTTACAAAGATGGGTTATGCCTTGCAGCACCTTGTACCTAGTTGACAAGGTCCTTGTACCCACAAGGTTGGATCTTGGAGCCACCACCTTCTTGACGATGCTAAAGACCTTGGTGATGATGTTGAAGACCCTGGAGATGGTATTGAAGTCCTAGTAGATGATGGAGAAGCCCTAGATGGGTTGGAGAAGCATGAATGACCAATTATGTGGGTCATTAATGCTCTGATGGCGTCATGGTACCTATTGACCACCAAAACCAACTAGGTGGACAACGATGTACCAAGCACATGTTGGATGTGCCTTGAAGATAAGAATGAAGTACTTAATGATTATATCAAGCGAGGTAGCTCTTCTTCTCTTCTTCTCTCTATGAAATTTTCGCCCCCTGCGGGGGATTTTGTGAGGATATGTCAGCATGAAGGTCTAGTTTTTTGTAACTTGATCACCTAAGACTTAGTCATTAGGGAAATCCTTTCATCGAGTGTTTTTTCACTTGGATAATTAAAATTTATTTTTAGAGATTTTCATTATTTGAGTTTTTCACTCAAAATTATCTCCAAAGTGGTGAAAGGTGTTCTAGTGATCGAGTCCATGGGGTGATTGGGACCCAGGAATGTTTTATATTACCATGCTAGACATTATCCAGAGTCTTGCAGAATTTCATTAAGTTTTGCATAGGTTTTTTTTAATTTTTGGTCATTAAAAATTGTCACTCAGGACAATTTGTTGTAATGTAAAAGAGGGTTACTTGGTCCCTTTTAATGTTGTATACAGGTATGGGTACTCAAGACAAATGGCATGAGCACCCCTACACCCTTCGGCCAAGTTTGAAGCCATTCGGACAAGTATTACTATGGTTTTGGTCACCTTTTCCCAGGTCAGTCATGGAAATCAAGAAATTCGGTATTTAATTAGAGAGCCAAATTTTGGAAAAGTGACTATAGTCACTTGGAGTGGCCAAGTAAAGATTCTAATGTTTATATTATGTTCCTAAGACAAATTTAAGACCCAAAGGGGGGCTCCAAGCAAGCATATAACAAGTTTTGAATTGTCAAATCTAGGGGGGTGCCCCTTTCTCTCTTTGATTGGTTAGGTGAGATAAAGTCAATGGAAAGGGCCCCACCATGGTGGTTTCTTCCCCATTTGACATAACAATAAGGTTGGAAGCATTGAATTGAGGGTTTCTCTCCCCATATTTGAGATCTCAAACCTTGGTTTTGCCCTCCTTGAGCAAATTTGCCCCCCCTCTCTTTGGCCCCCTCTCTCCCTTGTGACACTTGGCTAGCATGCAAAGAGCCTCTCTCTTTCATTTTTCCTATTTAAGGAGGCTTCCCCTCCTCATTTAGGTTACACAAAAACACACTCACACCCACTCTCTTGCTCATGCTCTCATTCTTTCCCTTGCTTTTGCTTGGGCCATTGTAATTTTCAGCCATTTGGCTTTGTTAATCAAAATCTTTGGAGGAATCTTGTGTGCATTGTTCTCATTGATGATTTGCTTCCATGCTTAAGGAGCTACACAAGTTTGGTTGGCCAAGGAAGCATACTAATTTGCTTTGGTAAGATTTATGGTATTTGTATTCCATAAATTTTGTGAATTTTCATTCTTGTAGTAAAGAAGTTCATATATTTTCTAGTTTGAAGTTTATGATTTTTTTGCTCATTATTGGATTCTCACCTTCTAGTTGTTGAGTAGTGAAAATCTTATAAGTTGCAGGTTATTTGGATTGAAGAGTGGGATTCCTCAGTTGGATGCCCAATTGCTTCACTTCTTGAAGAACAAAAGACCAATTTTCTCTTTCCTTACATACAAATTTCTGAATTTTAATTTTAGTTTGTTGAGTGTTTTAAATCTGGTTTTAACTCTTATATACTCAACTTCTTTCAAAATTATTCATCTGGCAACTTTGTATAAATTTTATATATATATTGCACTAACATACTAACTTCCCCAAAGTGATTTTGGGCACATTTTATCATTTTCTGTTTGCTAGTTTTTAGCAGGTTAGTGACAAAAAAAATGAAAAACTCTGCAAAATTTCAGCCATAGAAGAGTTTTAAGGCCACCCCAAAGGAAGAACTTCAAGGACATCTCAAGAAAGGAAAAAAACATAGTTTTTCTCACTCCTTTTACCTCTTTCTTTACGCTGAAATTTCATCCTTTGTAACAACTCCAAGAGAGTCTCTTGCACTTGATTTCTTGCTTTGCATTTTCAGGTTAAATCAAGTAACATTTATTTGCCATCCATTGCTAGCAATAGAAGTGGGGCTTGCCCACCTTTGCATAAGCAATTGTTGATTGGCGTGGGCTTTAGATTAGTTAGAATTTCATTTTGATTTTATTTTATTTTTTATTTTTTGCCCGCACCTTGTAAGTGATTTGGCTTTGCCATACTTGCAATATCGCGTTGGCTAGCATTTTTATTTAAAGTATTTGTTTATTTCCTTTTGCCCGCACCTCACAATCGAGTAGGCGCTGCCTCCGTTATGATATCGCGCTTGGCTTGTTTTGTTTACTTTTTCTTTAAGGATAAAATTTACCACAAGCCCCGTTTTTGCCCTGTATCCTCTCCCCCCGCTAGTTCGACCGATCTAGGGTGACAAGAAAGGGAAAAGATTTTTGTTGGCTAGTTTAATAGGCACCCAGATAAGTATCTTCATTAGAAAGGAGAAAAAGAGGTTTGACCTATGGAGCTAGTGGGGTAGAGGCCGTAGGGGGCTTCGTGGCACTTTGTGTCCTCCAATTGAGCACCCAGCAAGTTTCGAGTTTGACTCGTGGAATTAGGTGGAAACCTTGTGTTCCCATGTTGAGCACCCGGCATTCTCTCTCTAATCGAAAGAGATAGTCTCTTGGGGTAGACATCTAGAATAGTTCATTTCTTTGCAACAAACACCTCAATTCCCTAAGTCAAAGAGAGACATAAAATTTACTAAAACTTACAGGACCATTTGCATAACATTGTTACAATCATATACATTTCTCTACTTTGTAATCACTTTATTTTAACTTACTCATTTATTGGAAGTCATCATGTTCTTGTATATTTGTTGAAGTAAATAAGTTGATGCTTTAGGAGAATTATTTGAAGTTGATTATTGTGACTCCATAGCCCAAGTAGAGACGGCACTAGTCATTTTGATTATTAGATTGTTTCTCTCTTTCATACATTACTGGTTGATTGTTAAAGGGTTTGCTTGACATTGAAATTTTTGCATCATTGCACGCTGATTGTCATTTTTTGTAATTTACAACTCCCAGAAAACATTCTTTAAAAAAAAGAACTTAGTAAGTAGGGACTACCCCCCTTGGCCTTTAAGAATTGTGGTCTAAACGGAGGAGTTTAGAACCGAGGTGACAGTGGGTTCTCAACTCTTAAGTTTCCCCTGGGAACACACACATCGGTTGGGAGACTTACCCATGTCCAAGTGTGTTTTAGGCGACAACAATACCCTAGGAGAAGGCCCTAAGAGGTCTCCTAGTGTGGTTGATATGGTTGCAGAAGCCCATGATGCCTCTTGCTTTATGGAGAAGCCCTGAAGAAGTCCTTGGACCCACACTTGATGAATTAATGGTCCTTGAACCCTTGAAGATGATGTGTAGGTTGATGGGGTCTTAGAACCCTTGGAGATGGTCCTAGGGCATGAAGAAGACTTGGTACCCACTTATATAGTGGTGTGATGACACTTGGACACTTGCTTGCATGTTATGGGTTGATGTGGTAGACACACTTGCTTGCACTTGACAATGACCTTGATACCCTTGATGAGGTCATGGAGTCCTTGAAGGCTGTCACCTGGTCCGAGTTCGTGTTCGAATTCGAAGACCTTGATATTCGACAAAAATTCGGCAAGAAAAAATTTGGCGATGAAAATCGACAAAAAATTCGACATTAAGTTCGAGTAAATATAAATTTTAGAAATTAAAAATTATTTTTATTTTATATATAAATTTTAAATGTATTAAAGATATATTCAATTATTTAAATATTATATAATTTGTTTTCATTTATATAAATAAATGAATTAAAATATGTGATTTATTTACAAAGTCAAATATCGAATCTAAAAATATGGGCGTATAGTATTTACAAATTGCATCCTCTAAAATATTTTTTTATTGACAAAAACATTAAAAGGTTATCACAGCCCCTCGACAGACCTAAGCCCAATGTTAATCATATTAACAGAAAAATGGAGACCCCGGCTGCTGGCAAATTCCAAATTTAAATCTTCATTTTCCACTGCTTTGATCGACCACCGACATATGTCCAGTTCCATCGACTTGGCATCAACTCCACTCGTAGCAAACTTGGATCGATCGATTTGGGACGCGTCCCCCTTGCAGAGATCCACGACCTGCCAGGAACCGACCAAAAATGTCGATACAAAACCCTCGAAGCAGCCAATGGGATCATGTCGATACAAAACCCTCAAGGCGGCCGCGGGATCACGCTGGTATGAAATATTTAATCGCAGGCATTAAGTCACAGGCGACGGAATTTACGAGAGAGATTACCTGCATGAAATCCAGCGAATTTTTTAGAAAAAGTTCGGGGTGCTGCAAAAATCGACGAATTTCGAATTTGAAGACGAAAAATCGCCGAATCTGGTGACTTAGCTTGAAAGTGGGCATATGACCTTCTTGCATATGGTCCTTTGTCCTTGGTTCCTTGATGAAGCCCTAGTGGCTTGATGCAACCTTTGATGGTAAAATGGAGGACACCCTTGCTTATGATGGCATACAACTAACCCTAATATTGATTATTTTATGAAGACCATTGAAGATGACTTTAAATGGCAAGGGTTGACCATAATAAGGGTGTGTGACAAAAGGGTAACAAAAACAAGACAAAATAAAAACAAAAGATGAGGTGATTTAAATAAAAATAAAATTCAAATTCAAATTAAAAATTAAAATACTTATCTTCCTTACCTTTGAAGTCAACCCCAAAATTGAAGATGTGGAGATGTTGAAAACATGTAAATAAACACAATATCCTCACTCCAAAAATATGCAAGGATGACAAGAGGAGAAGAGCTCGCTTGACTAAGGAAGAATTCGCTGACTGAGGTGAATATTCGGAGGTAGCAGCAACAGAGGAGAGGATCCGAGTTTTCAACAGGAAGAATTGTTTTTTTGGTAGCAATCCAATGTTGGACTTGCTTGGGGTATGACCACCAAACCAACCTTCCACAATCAACTCTTCACACAGTCCCGATTTTGAAAAGGATCAGTTTCTTGGGCTATCCAAATTTTGCACAATCTAAGGCATGAAATTTTGGGTGGTTTTTGGTTGTAGCTCTGGCTGAGGATTTGGACTGTGGTTTTTTAGTGGCAGTAGCAGAAGTACAACAGTCCCGAATTGCAGGTAGCCTAATAAAAAACCATTTTTGATGTTTTATCATTTTTGGATTTTGCAATGTGGACAATTTAAATTCTTGATTCTTGATTGACTAAATCATGACTCTCGATCCTTCATGAGTAACATATGGTTACAATGCTAGATGACCTGTGACTATAAAAAACACTAGAAGAGTCTGTATGCAATAACCTAGAATCTAACCAATGAGCTAAACTTGACAAAGACATGAACCAACATCATGATGATTCTTGAAAGTAGTATCAGTATGACCAGCATGGCAGCTTGATAAACAGTCTATAGTCTAAGATTGACTTTGTTTGGACATGCATTAAGGTAAGATTACTGTATAAATGCAGATGTGTACTCCATGATTTGATAAACTGTATGATGATAAAATGATGATACAAACCCTATGATGATGCACTATGAGTTTTGGTGACATCTCTTTAACCAGCACAAGTATGAATAGTGATGAATGCCCTAATGCACAATTTTGAAGCAGCAAATAATTGGCAAGTTCTTTTTGTCCAATGATAGTGCATATACAGTGAAGCATCCAGTGTTGTGATGACAAGCTATAGTTGACAAGAGTATTTGGAAGGTGGTTGGTTAATGTGTTACTGCTAGCCAATACACATACCAAGTCAAGGTCTGCTAAAGCAGTCATACATGTCACAAGTGTGGAATCCAAAGTTTTGATGCACTGAAAGGTATGATCATGTATTCTCTATACACACTATGATAATGATGCATGCAACCCTAGTGGTAGATGAACAATGATGTTTACAGTGGTAAAGTAATATACAGTGATGTATACAGTGGTATACAGAACAGTGATACAATGGCAACTATATAGTGAATGTACAGTGAAGTGTGAAGTTGTGATGATTCCATGTTGATACATGATGCCTACACACTATGATGATGAACACTATTTTGGCATGATGATGATGCATACTCTACAATGATGGTGATGATTTATATGATGCAAGCTCAATGATGATGTATACCTTATGATGTATATTTGAAATAATGATGATGCAAACCCTATGATGATATGATGCATACTCCTTAATGATATCCTGTAGGATTATGGTGCATGCATGATGATGATGCCTACTTATACTCCATGAAGTGATGATGCTTTGTACACCATGATGACACATTGTACACCATGATGATGCCTGAAACACTATGAAGATGCTTTGATGATGAGTGGTGAGCAGAGATTGACCAGCAGCGTTGACCAGCAAAGTGATGAGTAGAGATTGACCAGCAGTGTTGACCAGCAAAGTGATGAGCAAAGGTTGATTAGCAGAAGTGGTTAAGCAGCAAATTAATGACAATCAAAGATTGACATCAAGCTTGCAAGTAGAATCTTGCACTTGAGGATTGGACTCCTCAACCCTTTCTTAGTTGGAGCTAAGAAAACCAGGTTGGGTCCTGTTACAAAAGTTGGTATTATTTTCATCAGTTGGTGTTGATTGTAATCGAGAAGATTGTAGTCTTCCATTACTATAAATAAAGTTCAAAATTACATATATTCTTGCGACTCTTGATGTGATGTTGTGCTTATGACTCATGATGAATTTGCTTATGTAATTAATGACATGATGATTGATATACTCAAATTGATTAAAAGAAGGTAAAAAGTTTATAATTGCTCTCACACTAATTCACCCCCCCTCTCAGTGTGGCCATTTTGTCCAACAATAACATTGTTCATTGTGTTTATGTCTAAATCTGGAAATTGCAAGTGCTCTAACGCTTTCAAATTTTTCTGGTATGAAACTTGGCATAGAAATATCTTGCATTGTATTTGCATGTGCTTTCCTTTCTAGGCTTTGTTCCTCGCCATTTATACATTATTTTTTTAACTTGTTTGCTGGTTTGTCTCAAGTATTTCGGCCTTCTAAATGACTTTCATTGACAGGGTCTTACTTAGTTTTTAGGTTGAAGGATTATCGTTTCCAAGGGTCACCTCGTCGAGGTAGAATTGTTGATTGTTCATATGTCTCTACAGTTCATGGATCTTAAGTCCATTTTAGTGTGCTAGGAGGGGTGAATCGACTCCAAGCCCAATACCAAGACAGTGGGCACCAAGTCAGGGTTTTTTTATCTCTTCTTCTCCACACTTTTAAAATTTTGTTTTCTAAAATTTGTTTGCCACTAGGATAAATCTGCATTTGGTAGGTTATATAATGTTGCATCCAAGGCATAGGATCTGAAAATCATTGAATTAGCATCTGAAATAATCTATACCCAGAATACCTAGGAAACGCACTCGAAACCATCATATTTGCATAGCATATAGCTTAGTGTTGCTTGTTTTCCCTTGGTGTGCATTTCTTGCATGTTGTTTATGCATTTAAAATCCGACGCCATAAAAACCAACAAGTTGTTCCATGTGTTGAGCCTCTATTTAACTTCAAAACTAGCAATATTTACAACAAACAAGTGCAAATCTGAACCTAAGCCTAAAGCTGGTAAATATTTAGACTCAACACCTAAACCTAACTGTGACACAAATTTACTATAGACTAGGTATATTAGATTCTAGTGAAACAACTCCTTAAACCGATTTTTCATCCTTATTCCTTGAACTTTGTCTCACCTACCACCTCTCTAGGCTAGGCATTATGGCCTTATTCGTTGAGCTTTGTCTCACCTACCACCTCTCTAGGCTAGGCATTATGGCTGTATTTTTAGTGAAATTACAACCATCTTTATGATGAACTAACCTTGCATTCTGAACCTCTAACAATTCAAATAAATATAATTCTTCCACACCCATAGCAACCATCTTTTTACTATTATTGTCAACAGTAAAACACCTATTATTGCTGAAAATTATATGCAAGTGTGGGTGATGCTTCATTATACTCCTCGAAAGTCAAATTTTCTCAAAACAGGGAACATAATAGATTCGCAAGTGTATCGTACGGACAGAGACGTGGGTAAGCAGTTTGTAGGTCACTGCTATGCAGACAAAATTCACCGCTATGCAGACAGAGTTGCAGGCAAACAATGAGAAGGGAACGTCTCAACGAGCATATTCGCAGGTACAGATCAGTCGTACAATTTATACGGGTCATACAGCAGCACCGTACATGTCGTACAACACAACGTAGAGCAGGGTTTGCTATGTAGTTTTACAATTGGAAGAAGGGCGTTTTGCCATGTTTGTTGTTGTATTTTCTTATGTCAAAGGATTCATCGCATTTTAACCATTAGGATCGAAATTCAGTGAACCTTTAAAAAAAAATTGAGTTCGTTCGAATTCGTCCATTGGTTCGACTTCGAAACTGTTTATTGCCCGTCGCGAGTCGTACCTGTCTGCTTCCCGTCACTAACCTCACCGAAACTTGCCGTCAATCTTTCTTGAACGCGGTCACAGTCCGTCACAATGTTTACCGTCGCCATCTTTACTGCTTCCTATCGCCAACCTTACCACCACACACCCTACCATTAGTTTATTCATACCCTGTCGTCAATCTTACATCGCTTGCTATAAGACTTAAAATCAACATGACCCCTGAACTCTACTACCCAATCGCCGAGAGTCTTAATCCGTTGCTACTCTCGATCCCGCTCGACTTCTAGGTAATAATATATACAAAAATATGTATTATGTTTTTAGATTCGATATTGGGTATTTAATCGAAAAATAGTTTTAAATTTTAATAATACCATTATGACTAAGTCATTAATATGTTTATTTATTATGATTTTTAAAAATATTTGTTTATTTATGTTGATTTTTAATATATTATGTTATTTTTTATTTTATGGTTTATATATATTTATATTTTTTTAAATGTATATAGACGAACTTAATGTCGAACCTCATCCCACACTTCATAAAAAAAAATACAAATTTGAACCAAATTTTAAGGTCGCCAAACTCAAATTCAAACCCGAACCATGTGACATACGTATTTTCTTAGGGCCATTTTCCCAGTAATGGAGCCCTTGTAAGCTTGGAAATTATTGAATGAAAAGTTGATTTGAAGAGCATAAATTTTGTGTTTGCTATTTTACTAAGTGTATATATTTTTCCATTGTTATTGCTTCCATTAATAAAAATATTGTAATTAATCCCAGCAATATAGATAAATCAAGGAGCTGAAATTTAATATTTGAGCAAGGAAAATCACTAGAAGTTGATTTTTTTAGATCTGGGGTTTAGAAAATTTAACATGGTATCAGAGCTAACACTCTAAAAGGGAAGCAGATATGAAATCTACAGCAATAGATCTTTTGTGGGTGCTTGAAGAAATAAACACACTGCAGATATTTCATTGAGATCTATTTATGGCAACAATCAATCTTAGACTTGAAGACAAGTTAGACGAGGCATCTAACTTTCTGTCATGGAAAGCAACGGTTTCATTACTTTTGAAGGGACATGAAATTTGGGACATTGTGGAGAATGGAGTGGCTTCACCAACAGATCCAGCAAAGTTGCCAGCTCATGCGGAGATGATATTGAATCCCAGAGAGTGATCCTAGATGCTCTGAAGGATCACCTGATTTCTCATGTAGTAGAAAAGAGAACGGCCCATGCAATGTACAAAGCTCTAGTGGATTTGTTCTAGAGTGACAATATGAACAGGAAAATGATCTTGCGAAACAAGCTCAAGGATGTTTAGATGTCAAGATCTAACAATGTTACCAGCTATATCATGAACATCACTCAGATACATGATCAACTTGCAACCATTGGACAGAAAGTAGTCGATCCAGAGCTTATAAATGTGGCATTGAATAGATTAACCAAGCCTTGGGCACCATTTGTAAAAGTGCTCTGTGCTCGGGAGAAACTCCACAACTGGGAGAGGCTTTGGGATGATTATATCCAGGAGGGGACTCGGGAAGAGTTCAAAACATGCAACCAAAGAGGTAGAGATGAGAACTTGGCCCTTGTCAGCAACACAAGAAAGGGCAAAGGAAAGAGTTCAGCAAGAAGGGTAACAATGAGGGGAAAGCCTCACAGCCTGGGAAGAAGAAAGACTTGAGTAAAATCAAGTGTTTCGTGTGCCACAAGATTGGGCACTATGCATCTCCGTGTCCAAAGAAGAAGTGAAAGACGCAGCAGGTAGTAGCATGTTCAAAGACTCAGTCGAGTGAGTTTGTTATGAAGATTGAGAGTGATTTCTCACTAGTTTCTTGCCTTTCTACTAGCACAGTTGCTAGGAGAGCATGGTACTTGGGCAGTGGTGCATCTCGCCACATGATGAAAGCACGAGAGCTATTCAGCATTGATGGAGTCAAACTCAGGGATCCATGTGGAGCTTGGTGATGATGCCAAGTATGTAGTGAGGGGAGGGAACAAATTTGTTCCAACTTAACTCGAGGAGTTTGTTTGATGCCCAGGATGTCCTATTTGTGCCAGGATTGAAGAAGAACTTGCTCTCAGTCTTAGTTATCGAGGACATGGGTTTTGTCATTATCTTTTAGAGAGGGAAAGTACTCATAGATCCAAATGAAGCTAGCCCTGACACGGCAGTAAGGATTAGGGTTAGAGAGGGAAGCTTATACAAGTTGCAAGGAAAGCTTGTCCAGGCCTTGGTACATGACATTGACAACTTGCCCGAGCTATGGAACAGGAGGATGGGACACTTCCATTACAGGGCATTGTCGATTCTAAGCGAGATTGTCACTGGTTCAAAATTCGGTATCAACTTTGATGTATCCTTTTTTTATTTTGCATCCACTACATCATATATATTGATGTTTTTCCATAATTATATGCCAATGAGTTTATTTGATGTTTTTGTTGGATTATATGTTTGAAAATTTGAAAAACTGAATTTAATATGTATTTTTCATGCTTGTCATGGTTTGTCTAAGTTGTTGATAAGTTCCATTCAAAACCCTTGGCAATTTTTTGTCGATGGAAATTTTTCCACAATGCCAAGAATTACCAACAAGGACTATGCATGGATTAACAACATTCTAACTACAGTGGGGAACATATCAAATAATTATCTATGGCTTAGTCCTCTCTACAAGTAAGGCACATGGCTGCATGAAGGCACACAAACTAGTCCATGCTCTCAAAATACCAATCTGTATGACAATAGGCTGATATTAAAAGAAAGGAAAATCAATATTAAGAATAGAACTGCTAAGAAATATGTAGTTTCCCATAATCAATGTTGTAGAAAGATAGACAACCTTGTCAGAAAACATTTCTTAGTTAAAACTCACTCATGAGCATGATCTTGCAAAGCTCTTTACTTCTTAACACTACATTTAGTATACTTACACATTTAGATTGTACAACTAATTAGTAATGGACAACACGTGACCTCTTGATTGTACAATGAAAAACAAACCACCAACTAGCTGTGAAAAGAATAAGATGCTTCACCTGCTGCTCAAGGAGATGAAGGAATTTATACCATACAACATGCAAAAGCTGAGACTGCACATATTGTTGTAATGCGCCCACAAAATGACTTACTTGTTGCCTGATATGTGGAAAAACTTGTGTTAGACGTTTATAGATAAGACAGATTCAGTATAAAAGCATTTCTATTAAGAAAGAATTGTATACCCAACATATCATTCTGATATGCATGGCCACAAAAGAAGCAACGAGAAATATGTCCTAGTAGAGAATAGAGGCAACTATAATATGGAGACCTCGTGCACTTCACTACCAAATGAAATGACAAAGGAAAGAATTGAAAAGTAGTCAGGAAAAACAACAAATCAAAGAAAGTATACAATTATATTAACATCCACAAATGAAACCACAAAAAAATAGCAACAAGAGCGCATAATCCCCACAACATTGCATGACATAGATAATAAGAATACCATCCACATGGCATAAAACAAAGTAAAATGAACTACTCTCAGAGAAAGGAAACAATTAACAAGAGTTCAACAAAATGAGGCAAAATTCTTCATCCTCGTCATCAAATGGGGAAAACAACACTTCTATTGATTATTATATAGTCACCAACAATGAGTAATGATTTCATCTAGATGGTTGGGGCTTATATAAGATTTGATAATTTTATTAATGTCCATGGATAACTAAAAAAGTAGGCCAATCGACTCAAAAGTACTAGTGACAAATGATGGAGTGTCAAAGCAACTCCTAAAAACTAAAAGACAAAGTATAAAATAAAATAAGCTGAACTATTGCATGAGAATAGTAGCCAAAGAAAAGTATAGGTACAACATGATAAATCGCTACATATCATCATAAGTAGACACAGAATGAGAAGGTGAAAAGGAAGCCCCAATAACCACATTGGAACAAAGGTAGAAGTCAAGGAGAATATGAGCGCATCCTTGTTGTGCAATCAACCATAGAGAAGGGGCCAATACACTTCCTGACAATATCCTTCCAGCAAAATCTAGGCCTGAGTGAACCTGATCATGAAACTATGGAAGGAACTTGTGAACGATCCATCAAGACTCTCCTTATAGTTTAGGTAGCCGAAAAGAACTTGCTTGTGAAAGACTAGTATCCTAAAGGGGACAAGCATAGCAATTGAACTATGTTGATGTTCGTTACACAAAGCCATTGTCTTGCTCGTTTAATTGGTTGATGTTTGTAGGATCTCTCCATTTTCTTGTTTGGCGAGGCTTTTGCACCTAAAGCAAGGTAAATTAGGGTTTTATTGGCATCTTGTTAGTCTTGTTTGAGACCTTCCTCTCAAAAGGAGCTCTCCATGGTGGGCCTTGGAATTCATTGTATGCCCTAATTAGGGTTTGGCCGCTTCAACTGTAATGTTCCCATGGAAAACTGATGTAAAATTTTTGTTCAACTGTCTTCAATATCAGAGGATACTCACTGCTTGGATCATCAATCTGACCCACTAAACTCTTTCTAGTGATGACTGAGATATATCTTCCAACAAGCACTCCACAATGGTACTTCTATAGCTTGAGATGGTATAAATATGGTCACTGTAAGCATAGGTTTGGATTGGTCGTTTTATCGCATACTTGACTGTCAAATTTCTTGAGTTTACTATTTAGCCACTTTAGGGTTTTATGTGAAGGGATTTGGGCACAAAGGAGATGTATGCCGAGTTGCAAACTAATATAAAAATGAAAATGACAACCAATAACTAGCAAAGCACAAAAGAGATTACTTGCATTGTGATCACCGAATTTACCCAACAAACATTGAGATATGGCAAATGTATATCAGCAATACAATGTAAAACAAGTTCAGACTTATATTAAATCTCAAACCTGATTTTGCAAGAGATAAATATGATAATCTTCAATAGTAGAATGATAGGGCTTGAAGTCTGAAATAAGTGTCAGCGTGCTGATATTGATAGTCCTGTACATGATGATGACTATTGGGCAACCTGTTGATGGAGAAGTCGCCTTCCTGTAGGTTACCTTCAGCAGTATATCACCCTCCACTGTTGTGTAGTCACCCGAGAGCATGAACTGGGTTGGAATAACCATCTGGGAAAGAGATTACAAGCAAGGAAAGCCCAGTTCTCAGACTCGATACACAAATACACAGTCTGTCCTGTAACAGCAGTAAATAGACAGGAAATTGCACCCTTATCAACACTGTACAACTCACAACTTCAATATAGCAGCATTTTTTACCTTGCACCAGTCCTGGGCATGAATGTACCTTTTTAATGGTGGCAGATAATAGAAAGTATGAGGAAGACAGTGTGGTTCTTCACCCCCAAGCTACAGTTATTTACTGTGGGAATGCACCCTCCATATATGTACTGTAAATCCACAAATGCGCCCTCTCTCCCTCTGGTCACAAAGCACAATGCACAATTGAAAATCGACCTTCAAGTAATGACTAGAATACCTCTCCACAAGTGCGACCTTTGTAAAGTACTGAAATCACAATGAGCCTCAGATCTGAAATGAATATCTGCAAATGTATTGGCAGCTATGAAGCACAATGAGAAAACCTGAGGGGTCTCCTCCCACAGTTGACTAACGTGGATGGTTTCACACTAAAATCAGTCACTCCTCCTAGGGTTTTCATCCCAAGAGAAAACAAGCTCAAAAACTCTCCAAGCTTTCGAAATTGCAAAATACATGAATGAATGAGAATGAGCTCTCTTCCATTTTTTATAATTCTTCGTTCACCCTTGTGACCCTTCCATTTTTTTTTCACCCCTTTCTCATTTATTCTATGTGACCAGATCTATGGGCTTTGGGTAATCGATCCACGGATTCTTGTATCGGAACGGATCCGAATCCGCCCAGATCCGCCTAGGATCTACTCAGTAAGGTATATCGTACGTAAATGATATGTATTTACAAGGATTCGTCGTCCAAAAAATCGCAGCATTCTCTTGCGTTTGGGTTCTGGTGACATATGATATGGGCTTAGATTTGCAAATCGATGATTTTGTAGGGATTTGTCGTCCAACAAATAATTGCATTCTCATGCGTTCAGGGGCTCGGCTTTGCATATGACATGACATATGGGCTCGGTTCCACTCTCTCTACAATTTCGTTCTGTAGGTCGTCGTCGAAGACGTCACAGATCGACTCCTTCCCATTCTTCATAACACAACGTTCTGCAGGACGTTGTGCACGGTTTCGCATTTGATAATATATGCAAGGTTGCATTCGGGTTGATCCAACTTGTCTGGATGCGAGCCTTCCTGCTTTTGAGTTCACGCGGGCTTTCTGGCGATTGAGCTCTACGCTTGGCGATCTACTGCGTCAGTCTCGTTGGTGTGTAGGATAAAGAGGATGCTCAACCTCGGCTTGGAAAAAACGCCACTGTTGAACGATGGAAACCATGTAGAGATATATGTGGTAAAATTGTGCCATTGGCAGCCTTTGCACAATAATGCTTAATGCCTAGCTCGTCGGTCGTCATTCCTTGAGTTAATTTTTTATTTTCCCTTTGTTATTTATTTTATGTCTCATAACATAAGAGCACCCCACGTCACAAAATTGGAAGTAATTTTGTTATGGCATGGGAGTGAGTCGTGATATAAGGTAGGGAGACCTTAGAGATGTGTACATGGTATAATATAAATTTCTATGCAAGTATTACTTATTATATATTATCAATGTTTCATTAAAATTATTATTTGGAAGTATCTATAAAAAATATTTTACCCAAGCACCTACTATTAAGTATTGGATATGTATATGAAAGTTATATTTTTTATTTTATTTTTATTATAAATTTAATACTATATATAAGTTATATATTTAAAATTTTAAATATATTTTTAATTTTAATATAAGTTTTCTTCTAAAAAATATATATTTACACTGTATCCAAATCCAGATCTGTATTCGCATCTGGATCCGGATCCAGATCCTGGTAACTTAGCATTCATTTAATGTGAAATGAATTTTTAATGAGAAAGTGACTTTTGCATCTTTTATTTTAATTTGACCCACTTATGCCCAATTTTCTCTTTTTTCGCCCATTTTAACTAAAGTGACTTTTATAAATTCAGTTTACGAATTAATTACTAAATGTCACTTTATAATGTACTTTTGGCTTAAGTGACATTTAAATAATTAATTAATTTCTTATCGCCGACTAGTCTCTAGTGGCCATCCTGAAAAGGATATGACATCAACCTAGTATTGGATTACTAGCATTTGCCCTAATTGGTAAATCTTGAGTAGCAAAATTGAGTAGGGACGTTGACCTCGATCTCCAATTGCCCTAAGGCTGAGGACTAAGGTCATAACCCCTTCTCTTCTATTTTTTATCAAAATTATCTTGTATATTTATTATTAAAATGAAAACAAAATAATATTTGAAAAAACCCTAAAAATTAGATAAATGCATATCTCAAAAAATATTGCAATTTGGAATTTATGTTTGGACACGAGTAAGTCTCCCAATCCTTCTGTGTGTTCCTGAGCGCAACTTATGAGTTGAGAACCCATTGTCAACTCGGTTCTAAACTCCTATGTTTAGACCACAACTCTTAAAGGCCAAGGGGGGTAGTCCCTACTTACTAAGTTCTTTTTCAAAGAATGTTTTCTGGGAGTTGTAAATTACAAAAATGACTATCAGCGTGCAGGGATGCAAATATTTCAATGTCGAGCAAACCCTTTAACAATCAACCAATAATGTATGCAAGAGAGAAACAACCAAATAATCAAAATGACCAGTGTTGTCTCTACTCAAGCTATAATCAACTTCAAATAATTTCCCTAAAGCATCAACTCACTTTAACAAATATACAAGAACATTATGACTTCCAGTAAATGATCACGTTAAAATAAAGTGCTTGCAAAGTAGAGAAACGTAAATCATTGCAACAATGTTATGCAAGTGGTCCTGTAAATTTTAGTAAATTTTATGTCTATCTTTGACTTAGGGTATTAAGGTGTTTGTTGCAAAGAAATGAACTATTTTGGATGTCTATCCCAAGAGACTATCTCTTTCGATTAGAGAGAGAATGTCGGGTGCTCAACATGGGAACACAAGGTTCTCAACTAGATCCACGAGTCAAACTCGAAACTGGAGGACACAAAGTGCCATGAAGCCCCCTAAGGCCTCTACCCCACTAGCTCCATAGGTCAAGCCTCTTTTGCTCCTTTCTAATGAAGATACTTATCTGGGTGCCTATTAAACTAGCCAACACAAATCTTTTCCCTTTCTCGCCACCCTAGATCGATCGAACCGGCGAGGGGAGAGGATACGAGGCAAAAAACGTGGCTTATGGTAAATTTTATCCTTAAAGCAAAAATTAAACAAAACAAGCCAAGCTCGATATCACAACAGAGGCAGAGCCTTCTCAATTCTGAGGTGCAGGGAGAAGGAAATAAGCAAATACTTGAAATAAAAATGCTAGCCAATGCGATTTCACATGGATGGGCAGAGCCACTTCACTTGTGAGGTCCAGGCAAAAAGAAAACAAACAACGAAGTAAACTAATATAAATCCAAACAATTTACAAGGTCATGCAAGGAATGGGCAGAGCCACTTCACTTACATGCAACCGAAACCAAAATCACTAAATACTGAAAACTCGAAATGAAGCACAACAAACTCAATCCCAGGAAACTGTCTTGGGCTTGTTACAAGGAAGTAGATTTAAGCACTAATATTTATTAACAGATGAGAGAGAGAGTGAATTTTAAACGTTTTTTGTGAGGGACTTGAAGTAGACCCTCTTGGGTTTTGTTGGTGCTTGCTAGTGGCTCAACTTGAGCATTACCTCCCCCTGTAAGATCAGAAACTTGCACAAAACATCAAGTTATTATAGCACAAAAGTGATCGAAATGAGTTTTAAACAATCTCAAAAAGTTTCATGCAAAAATCAGAAATTTTTCTAAGGCAAAACTAGAATGTAAAAACTTGAAAAATGATAATGTTTGAGTGCAAAATGAAATATTTAAGAGTTGCAATAAGAATGAGAATGTTAGTAAAGATGCCAAGTCTTTTTCGAAATTTATTGAACAATGGGATATCCCACGCTAGAATCCCACTCTCCAAAGTTGGGAAACCTGTAACAAAATTAGCTCAACAGTGCAAATGGAATGAGAAATCTATAAAGACTTGAGAAACAAAATATTTAAGCTAGAAATACTTTAACTTCCCAAATTAAGCAAACAACCCACATAGCATGCAACAAAAGTATTACAATACTATTCTCAAGAAAAAAACATTGCTTGAGATTCCAAATACAAAACAAACCAAGAATGGAAGAAGATCACCTCAATCACAATGCATGGACATTACTTCCTCCAAAGATATCTTCTATTATCATCCAAACTTGAAAGTGCAATGGGCTCATCTTGGACAAGAATGGAGCAAGAGATCAAAAATGGGAGCAATGGGAGAATGAGAAAGCAAGTGAGCATGAGCAAAATGAAGCAAGAGCGTAAGTCAACTTAGCCCAAATGAGAAGGAATGCCCTCCTTAAATAGAAAAAATGAAAGAGAGAGGCTCTTTGCATGCTAGACAATTGTCACAAGGGAGAGAGGGAGGGGGCAACAGTGGGGGGTGAATTTGCTCAAGGAGGGTAAAACCATGGTTTGGGATCTCAAATATGGGGAGAGAAACCCCCCTTTTAATGCTTTTAACATTATTGTTATGTCCATAGTGGGGCCCCTCCCATTGACTTTTACTCACCCAACCAATCAAATAGAGAAGGGTGCACCCCCTAGAGTGAGCAACTCAAAACTTGTTACATGCTTACTTGGGGGGGGGCTTTAGGTCTTAAATTTGTCTTAGGAACCTAATTTAAACACTAGAACCTTTACTTGGCCACTCCAAGTGACTATAGTGACTATTCCAAAATTTGGCTCTCTCATTAAATGCCCAATTTCCTTACTTCCTTGACTGACTTTGGAAAATGTGACAAAACCTTAGCAAGCCTTGGTTGAATGACTTCAAACTTTGACCAAGGGTGTAGAGGGACTCATGTCATTTATTTTGAGTACCCATACCCCTATTCATGGGCATTAGATTCCATTTAACCCTCTTTTTATTAAAACATTTTTATGCTAAGGGACATTTTTTAATCACCAAAAATTAAAAAATCCTAGGTAAAACCTAATGAAATTCTGCAAGACTCTAGATAGTGTCTAGCATGGTTACATGGAACATTCATAGGCCTTAGTCGCCCTGTGGACTCGATCATTAGAACGCCTTTCACCACTTTGGAGGTATTTTTGAGTGAAAAACTCAGATAATTAAAAATCACTACAAAGGAATTTTAATTATTCTAGGGAAAAAACACTCGATGAAAGGACTTCCCTAATGAAAAAGTCCTAGGAAACTAAGTTATACAAAACTAGACCTTCATACGGACATATCATTACAATACCCCCCCGCAAGGGTGCGGAATTCCATGAAAGACAAGAATAAGAGCTGCCTCGTTTGAAAAACTTTGTTAGGTACTTCTTTCTCATCTTCATGGCACATGGTACATGTGCATGGTACATGGTTGGCCACTTAGTTGGTTAGGTGGTCAACAACAAGAATTTAAAGGAATCTAGGTTCGTGATCTCTTCCATTGTTCCAACGCCATCTCGATGAAGGTAATGTCATATACTCAGTTCATCATGGACATGATTTTGTCTTAGACTATGACCAAACAGAAAGGAAGAAGCCCTAGAATGAATGATATGCTAAGATGGCTTCACTGATGGTATCATTTCACTTGACTTATTTCTCTCACTATGCTTAGAGTAGGTAGGTAGGCTGCATAATAGATTTAGTTTCAATGATTTTTTATTTACGTTTACTCATGCATTGCAATTGTCATTTATTGCATTTCATTTTGACTTGGAAAGGCAAGATGGAAGTGTCTAGCTCCGATGCATTTGACATAGTTGTTAGATGTGTGTGCAGGTCTACAGGTTCCAAGAGATTATAGCAGGTTCTCTTACACTCCCGAGAAGAGTGCATGTCCCACAATTAGAGCCAAAATTTACACCCCATATCGTTTGCAGCATGCTTACCAAGATATACTGAAGTGAAGGAGTCTTTTGCTATTGTAGAATGCCAACTCTGGGCTTGTTAATGTAAAACCGTTGGTTTAGTAAGGCTCAAAACCCATGGTTTGGTCATAGCACGTCCTCTCGGTTTTCATTCTAAGGAGTATTGCTTTAGTGGCTTTGCTGACTACCCCTTGATGGGCGAAAGTCCCCCATCATGTTGGATCTTGAGCCCTGGGTTGGTGCTCCAACGCTTATAGGGATGGACCCATTAGGACACATGGCTTAGGGGCCTGAGCCACACTCATGTTTTTTCTATGTAGAAGGTGATGTAAGGTTTGTCATACCTGCCTTAGCACACCTCATTTATGCCCACTTGGACCTTCTCTTATCATGTATTACCCCTCCTCATTATGCCCACTTGGACCTTGTCTTATCATGTACTACCCCTCCTCTTGGTCTCCATGTGCAAAGCCCATGATGGCGTCATCTTCCTGAAGATAGCCTTACCTTGGTAAAGGGGAAGACGTTGAGGGATCTTCTACATCGTTGGGGTTAGTTGGTGCATGATGTCCTCCTCCGGCTCACCACTCTACTCAATTGAATCCATTTGCATCATTTTTATCATTATTTTCAGATCTTTCATGGTTTAGCCCCTAGCTTGTGGGTGACAAACCCTATTGTTTAGTTATTTATCGTTTAGCTAGATAGGCTCGAAAGTTTAAAAAGACTAGGAGACCTCATATAAATAAAAGATCCTAACATTCATTTGTAAACAAGGCAAGGATTCTAATTATGTACTTATTTCATTTTCTCTTGGTATATTAGAGCATTTGAGTGAGGCATGCCTCTCTTTTTGGCATTATCTTTATGTGATGAAGGTTGATTGATGATATTTCTAGAGTTTACTATCTTGCAAGATTGATCCAAAGAATAGTTGTAATAACTTGTGGCTAAGGAAGACTTCAGAACCCATTCTCTCGCTCTTTTCCTTGGTTGATGTTGGTAGGATCTCTCCATTTTCTTGTTTGGCGTTGCTTTTGCACCTTAAGCAAGGTAAATTAGGGTTTTATTTTCATCTTGTTAGTCTTGTTTTATGAGACCTTCCCCTTGAAGGAGTTCTCCACGTTGGGCATTAGGATTCATTATTTGCCCTAATTAGGGTTTGGCCACTTCAACCTAGTATCAGGTTACTAGTCTTTGCCCTTGCTGGTAATCTTGAAAAGCCAAATTGAGTAGGGACGTTCACCTCGATCTCTTATTGCCCTGGATCCCTCTTGGTGCTTGATTATAACCAGTGTTACCAACATCAGCCGAGAAATCGCCAATGTCCGAGAAATCGGGAGTTTTTCAGCTATCGGGCCGATTTTTTCCTGAGATTTTCCCGATTTTTTTCCGATTTATCCCAAGATATTGCCGATTTTTCCCCGATTTTTTCTTAAGGTGAAATTGAATATTTTTGTATTTTTTTAAGTTTGTCGATTTATTACCGATGTTTGCCGATATATTGCCGAGATATCCCAAAACGATGTTTCCTGGACCTTGCCAATTTTTTCACCGCGCCGATGTTTGCAACACTGGTTATAACCCCTTCTCTTCTATTTTTATCAAAATTCTCTTGTATATTTTTTACCAGCGTAGATACACCTTAAACCCGGATCTACCAAGCACCAAGAGGGATCCAGTTTCTTCAGATTTAAATTTTTTTTATCTTAAATCTTTTACATGTTTAAAAACATTTACACCTCAAGAATTTTCATCCCTTTTTTTGCCTCAACTAATTGCTTGAAGATTCTTCACAAATTTAAATTATTATTTTGATTGAATATATTTTTCGAATGTGCAGAGATTATATAATATATATATCAAAAAAGACATGACTTTTTATTATTTAGTTTAGGCCAACATGATTCTTTTTTCTATTTTTTTAATTTTTTAAATTATGTTAGGAACGTTAGGAATGCATCTCCCCCGCATCTCCCCCATACTGGCTTGTAGAGCATCGAGATTAAAATCCCAAAAAAAAATATTGGAAAAACCTTAAAAATTATACAAAATCATATCTCAAAAAATATTTGCAATTTGGAATTTCTGTTTGGACAGAAAAGTTGGCCCTAGTTGAATTAATGGTGAATCCTTAAGGGCGTTTTGTTCCTGTGATGGATTTGTGAGCTTTACCGTGATTTGAGCATGCTAGGGTTTCTGTCTTGCAGATTTATTATATCAGTAACAGCAGGTTTATCAATCATTTCAATCAAGTTTGAAGGCCTGCAAACCAAGGGTTTAGGCCTAGAGTGACCCCTACGAGTTGGACACCTATTGGGAAGCATGATAAGCAGGACCAATTGCTGTTTGAGGGCTGTTGTATGGCACACATATCAGATCTGGTTTTACATTTTAAAATCCGATTTGATGTCTTTCCTATCTCTTCCTCCGGAGGCTTGCCCCTTGCCCTACTATACAATGTACATCTCACAAGGTAAATTGGCATTGTTGCGATCCATTTTATTCAAGTTTTTGGGGCATTACTCACTGCTGCAAAATTGTAACAGCAGCAAGTTATTCAAGTTGTATTTCTTGGAATCCATGATAAATATTATAACCCCTACCTCTCTTCTAGTGATAGTTATGTTTCATTTTTTTGACTCCATAAGGCGCTGATCTTCGCTGAGAGGTTTCCTCGGAAAGGTGTTTGTGTGTTGCAGATATCATTCACCAAATCCTAGGGACTCCCCCTTGGTTTAAGGAGTTTACCTAAAGGGTTAAGAAGCTAGGTCATGATAATATTGGGCACTAGATTCTTTCGTGCTTACCACTCGTTGCACCGAGATCTCTGACATTGATCAAGGGTGTTATTAACACCATACAAACTATTATTAACTTCTAAATTCGTGCAAAGATATATATAGGCATTTAGAGTAACATGCATTACCAAACTCATACATGTGGCGCACAAAACAAACAAACTATTCATTATGTTCATGTAAAGTTAAATTTAAATCCAAGAACCTACTCACGTTGTTGGTTGAAAAGATTTGCAAAATGATAACAAATTACATTCACAATTATCAGCATACTCTTACCTAAATTGCATCAATATTCGAAGTCGATCCATCTCTTCTTTATCATGGTCTAACTCTCTCTTCCTATTAGCACAATTTGTCAACTCCTGCACATTAAAACATGTAATCTGTATATATTGATCCTTGTAGCTATAAATCAAAACACAAACATAAATTGAATTAGAAATCTATTTAGTATTCATTGTAGAATGTAAAGGGAATAATGAAACATTATCCCATGTCACCAATAATGTTTTGTGTTCCATACAACACTAGCACTACCCCTTAGATGTCTTTCACATAGATGTTCATCATTTAAATATTTGAAATAACTCACAATGCTTTCAAACAAATATTCTTAATAAAAAATATACCAAAAGACTTTAACAATGTCTTTGTTAGTTCATAAACCAAAGGTATTTCATACCTACCATAGAGGATCAATTCCCATAGACATATTTAGCCTCTAGTGGATCATCTCACCCACGCAAATAGGTTATTTTATGTAATTGGGACCACATGCAAGTGTGGGTGAATTTGGAAAAAAAAATACCCTCCACCCATGGATTGTCAATGGAAGGGGCCTTTCTAGATAAGGTAAGATAAGATCATTTTATTAATCTCCAATTAATGACCACAAATAGGTCAATGGAACTATTAAGTCCAAAAGACGTTATAACAGAGCGAGAGTACCAAACGGCCTCCTACAAAAAGCATAAGATAGGAAAGGAAAGAAAATTAGATGAGAGCATGTAAACTATGCTAGGTCATGGAATACATGAGAAACCCTCGACCACAAGCACGAGAGATCGCACAGGGGTGGAGATGTACAAATATCAAGGATCTAGGTGCAAGAAGAACTAGTAGTAACAAAGTAGGCCTATTATGGAATAGACTCATCTCTCCTAACATCTATGATCAAATAAAGGAAACTCAAGATAGTATGTTGTCCAGAGGAAGATTCAATGGAAGGCATGGGTCACCCCCTATGTTGTTGTCAAGATGAGGTAGCCCATCGCTAAGTACTAGGGGGTCTCATCTACCTCAAGGGGAGGGGTGGTCCAGTCCTGTCATGCCATTGATATTCTGAGGGATGGAGGGCCCTGTGGGTCCAAACTAATTTGGAAGTTACGATTATGCTGCTATCATAATATTTCTTAGTACCCCTTCCTAAGGGTAGCATTGTGAAGTAGGAAGTAATTCACTAGGTCAAATCTAGTCAAGCGAAAGGCTAAGCAATATGGGCTCAAAGGCTGGTGGTCTCTTGCAAGTATAAAGCCTAGCATCTCTAGTCGGAATACCTGAAGAAGATGATCAGGGTTTGAGTCCCCTTGAAAAGGCAATAGAAACTCCCTCTAATTTCGCAATAGATGGGGCAAAGTAAAATTAAATGCTTCTCTATATCGATCTCATGAAGATGGCACAACTAGCAAATCCTATCAAAATGGTCGATTTGGTGGTCTATCTCTCCTTGAAGTTTGTGACAACCCACTCTGAACTAGTCGAGGGGAATGTAGAGAGCGTGTAACCAATGGCAAAGGGTATACTACAGTCGAATAATGAGAATGTCTCTTATCTCCAAGAAGTGCACAGCATAGAAGGCCATCTTAGTGCATAACCCACCCCAAGGGTTAACCCAAGTAATCTAGATAAACTATCTATAAATGTCATCTCTGATTATCTTATTCAGTTCATGTCTACGAGGTAAGAGATGGCCAAGTACATCCAAAGAATACCTAAAAGGGGGAAGTCGATCCATCGAGATGCCGACGGAATCCAAGAGAACTAAGACCCCCTCAAACCAACCTAGAGCACATCCAAAGGGATAGATTAGGGCAATAGTCTCTGAAGAACAATAGGCCAAATACAAATATCGTTCCCATCATGTCGTTGATTTGACAAAGCTTTGGAGGTGGTGCAGAAAATAGACTAGACTAAACACTGTCTCGAGTCAAAAGGATCGGCCACCAAACTCTACTAGGATAATGTGTTGAGGAACAGTATGTTTCCACCTAATCATGCGTCAAAAGAGAAGAGTCTATACTCTCTCAACTAAGGCCCAATCAAAATCCAACAAACTAGGCCCCAAATCTCAAAGCCATAGTGAACAGTGTGTTGGATAAGAATGTCCATGAGTGCCATCTTGGACTAGGTGTCCTGAAAGTGGTGTCGAAAGCACTGTCTCTTGAAGACGACTTACGATCCATAGTCGTTGTTGACTCAAGACTAGAGAGCATGTCGATTGAAGCAGGGTCCCAAAAATTGCAACCCCAAGTTTGTGTAAAAGCTAGTGATCTCAATCTCCTCCCCTCTGAAGAGGAAGTGAAGGTCAAATAAAGTCTTCTTCGTACCGCTGAAGATCATAACCTTGGTTCTACCCAGGTTGACTGTCAACTGTCGAAGGTCGTAGAAAACAACTAAACCATCCAACGGTTTCTGCAACCCCTCTAGAGATGATGCCAAGAGGTCCACATCATCAACAAAAAGGAGAATATATATCAAAACCTGGTGTAGGAGGCATCCACCTACATGTTGGATATGCTCATGAAGGAAGGCCTCCAACTCATCAATATAGATCCCAAACATGGTGGGGAATAGGGGGCATCCCTACTTAACCCCAATGGTACTTTGGATGAAATATGATACCATCTTAACTGTGTGAAGACAACCAAGGACCAAGGCATATAGACGCATGATGGAAATTAGTATGGCCTTAGAGATGCCAATGTCTCTAAGCCTTTGGAATAGAACCTCTGGAGGAATAGAATCAGTAGCTTTTTAAAAATTTACAAAGCGACAATAGACTCTGAAGAGCGATGTCACACCTCCTCAATGATAGTCCAGAGGGTAAAGATGTGGTCAATGGTCTGATGTGTGGGTCTGAAACCTTCATGTCCTCTAGCTCTAAGTTGTTTCCTCTCAAACTCTCCAGAGAGCTTCATATGAAGGACTAGAGCATATAGCTTCAAGAATGTGTGACTCACCATGATCATCCATTAGTTGTTGGGATCTAAGTTGGAACCCAATTTTTGTATTGGATGATGGTGTGATGCGACCATGACAACGAAAAACCTGTATGGACCACGTGATTAAAGAGATCAACCAATTAATTATCTAGAGCCTGTTACCACTGAAGTTGTACTTGGTGGTTTTTTCAAGCGAGTCGACGAAGTAGAATAAGTACACTTGTTCATGATTGGAGTTCAGAAGTCCGTTGACCTTTTCCTGGGAGTCTATTCAAAAAAATTTGTAACACATGTTCATACCCCCTTGGGGAAATTGTAAAAAATGTCCTAGCATTTAATTTTTTATAAAAGGCTCGGCTTCCCAGACTTAAGCATCAAGACGACTAGCCCAAAGTGTTTTTTCCCTCTGTTATTATTGGTTGTTGAACAAACGACTAATAATTTCTGATTTTTCACTCTCGCCTCCAAAGTTGGGGTAGTCGTCATGGTGTTTCGACCTTAGGAGGTTATTAGAACCTTTGTGTCAGTGTTTTCCAACATGCTAGGCATTAATTTTGAGTCGTATGGACATGTGTTAGGTCCCCCTAGAGTTTCGTCTGATTCCGAGAAAATAATTTTTTTCCATTTTTTCAGCCATTTTTTAATGGTTTAATTAAAAAAGTTCAAAATGTAATAAAAGTCAGATACGGAGTCCGTTTCTGATGTGGGGACACTCGTTTTCACACTCAGACCGCACACTTTATCGTTGGGACCACTTTCCACATCAGTCGGGTAGCCAAAACACCCCGGACCACTTTCCACGTCAGTCGGGTAGCCAAAACACCCCGTGAGGCATTATTCAGCTAAAAATGCATCAGAAGAGCATTTTAATGCTAAATTTCGGTAAATTGGCACTATAGTCAAAGTTTGAAAAGGTGGAAAATTTAAAATATAATTTAAAATGTTAACTTGGCATGAGTCCCCCTTAGGCTCATGACCCTTTTTGAAACTTGGGATTATATTAAAGCTTGGTTTTATTAGTGCATGAAGCTCATGTGAAGTAGAAGGGTAACGTCAACATGAGGCTAGCAATTGGAACTCGCGTGAGGGGAAGGAGGGGTGGACCCCTCACCATTGTGGTGTTTTATAAAATAAAACATTGATTTAAAAACACTGGGTTTATGATTAGAGCTCATGTGAGAAGGAAAGCTTGACGTCAACATGAGGCTAGCTATTGGAACTCACGTGAGGGTGATGTAAAACCTCCTCTCGCTAATTCAAAGATCGCGTGAGGTTTGGGGGAGTGAAGTGGGGTGGACCCCCACTCACTTATTCTTTGTTTTAAAAAAGTTGAAACCTTGATTTATCCCTTAAGCAAATATCGCATGCATTGCTTGGGTGACATTACCCACTTCTCCACGTCAAATTTGGGAAGCTCACGCGTGAAGGAGAAGGAAGCGCCAAGTTGGTAAGTTAGGTGGTTGTGTTGGCAGTAGATGATTGGTTTGGGTGATTGGTGGGTGAAAGGTGTCAATCACCTCTTCAATCCCACCTCAATTCAATTCAGTAAAACTCCTCTTCAGATCAGTTAAGCTCAGTGTGACTTTGAGTGTATCTTCAATGTTGGTAGCCCCCCTAGGGGCTTGGCTCTGGCTATAAATAAAGCACAGCCTTCTCCATTCCAAGCTAGTTAGAGTTGGATGAAGAGCTGGTGGCTATTGTAATACTTTATTTTTCATTCATTTGCTGAATCTCTCTTTTCCCTATCAATTACTAGCCCGCGTTTGAAAATGTATGCTGCCTCAAAATGGAAACACATGACTCACGCTCGGGCTTCATTCGTGTTTGTTCCATAACCTTGTCCCTTTGTATCTATCTGGCTTAAACTTTTGGAGGCTATACCGCGCAATGCATGTAATTGTGTGGATTCTCAGCATCATGCTACAAATGTGGTAAACTGCAATTTTTTTCCAATTTTGTGCTGCTTTGTTTTCTGGCTTCAAGGATTCAGTTGAATCAAGGGTGTAAACTTGGCAAGTAAGATTACTCGCTCTTGTTTATTCATATTATGTATGCTCAAGAATCGAAGTTATATGCTTAAATAAGATTATTTTTGCATGATCTTTCCTTTTTGTTTCATACATACATATCCAGATCTCACGAGGTTTTGTGCAAGTTTTGTGATCTAGTTGCAGGTTCCCGATCGGATGAGGTGTGGATCAAGATTGACGCCACTCCCTATCGAATAAGCTCAAGAAACTGTCCCTCAATGCTCTACAAAAGGACCTCCTTTCAGCTTGTTTCATTCCAGCAATGAACCAACCTTCTCTCCTCTTCCTCTCTTTTTTAAAAATCAAATTTCCTTGGTTCTTTTTTTATCCATGAGCTTCTAAGTTTTTCATATGCAAAATATTTCATTAGATCTCATACATTAGCGTTTCAAAAAGGCTAGATCTCGTTTTTCAAGGTTTTCCATAAGCATCATAGATCTAGCATAAAGAAATTAATTTTCTGCATGCATTTTTTAGAAAAATCTATAGCTTGCATGCAATAGTTGTTTCTTTCAAAGTTTAAAGTTATATCTAGCATAGAAGTGCATATCATATTGGCTGCCCAAAAGGCAAGCCAAGATCCCAAAAAAAGCTTGCTTTCCTTGGTTCCTTTTTGCCTGTTTTTCATTATTTTAGCTTAGTTTTTTTTTTGTAATTCTTGTGTGTTGTCCAAAGACACTTCCAAAGTGTTTTTGGGCATCTTTTACTGACATTAGCTTTCTGGTTTTTAGCAGATCCATTAAAAAAGGGGAGGAAACCCTGCCCGAAAACACATTTTTTGGACATCCGGAGCTTCCAGCAAATTCCCCCTTCAGTCAGGGTTCTTTTCATTGTATTTTGTAAGCCTTTGGATCCTAGATAACAAGGACCAAAAAGCATTTCTTCTAAAGCATTATAACCGAGTAATAAAAAGCAAGTTCGAGTAGGCTCTTTCGAGCCCACTCCCCATCCCCCCAGGGGGGATCCTGCGTTTTTTGGCTTTTTGCATTTTTTCACCTTTTTTAGTTTAGTTGTTTATTACAATATTATATACTTTGATTTTGCATTACATGCTTTCATCTTTCACAAATTCAAAGTAATCATAGTACTTACCCCACGACTTCCCGCTTGACCCGAAAGGGGAAAGAGATGCGTGGTAGGACTAATTAGACAATCCGTGAGTTTTGTTTTGATATTTTTCTATTATCTAAAATCAACCCCTCCTTGCTTTCCCGATTAAGGTCCATTTGGACCGAAAGAGATTCCTGGAGGTTTTTTCCTTTTTAACAAAGAACACCTAATTTTTAAAATCCTTAAAAATTACCAAGACTCCTTTGTGTATGCTCTGCACTGGCTGTGGTTCGTCCAACCAGCTGGCTGCATCAAAAGTAGCGTGGGTGACTAGAATAACTAGATCTCACATCTTTCAATTAACCTCCCCAGGCGAAAATCCAACACCTCAATTTAAGTCGTTGCGGTGGCAAATTACCCAAAGGAAGCAGGAACAGTTGGGCAGTGACCTCAAGGCACAAGTTAGACTACACCATTGTGGTGTAGTGTTGAACATCATCTCCGAGACTTCAACTAGCCTACATATTCCTTGCGAGTAGCCGTATTGGTTAAGGGTTTTGGACATACTCCTCGTACCCCCTGGGTATATCGGGAGTCCCTTTCCCCCCTAAGTAATCAACTCATCTCACATTAACTTAAAATTTGACCAAGAGCACTTGCAACATCCTTTCGCATTTCAACAGCATTTTCATTTGTGGACTCCATTATTAGCACTGGTCTATTTTTTATATTATCATATGTTTCCGCATTCTTGCTTATCAAGTATTAATTTCTATGGTGTTGTGGTGTAACAAACCTTGCAAATATCATATGTTTATCAAAACTCCTAAGTAACTTAATCCATCAACTTAAATCACTAAAGCCTTAGCAATTAATAAGGTCTACCCCCCTTGGCTTTGTTAGGAGTTGGCCTAAACGGAGGAGTCAAGAACAAGGTGACAGCCTTGACTCGAGACTTGCCCCCAAGGACACACCAAGTGACTTGAATATTTCTGCCACATCCGCCCAAGTGTGTGAAAGGCGACAATAGAGCCAAAAGACCATTCTTGAAGAACTTTGCCTAGAAACCCTCCACATTCGCTGCTTTACTAGTGTTCATTATCAAAACAGCCTCTTTGATGTCCCAGTGTGAGCAAAAGTAGCAATAAGGTCTACCCCCCTTAGCTTTGTTAGGAGTTGGCCTAAACGGAGGAGTCAAGAACAAGGTGACAGCCTTGACTCGAGACTTGCCCCCAAAGACACACCAAGTGACTTGAATATTTCTGCCACATCCCCCCAAGTGTGTGAAAGGCGGCAACAAAGCCAAAAGACCGTTCTTTAAGAACTTTGCCTAGAAACCCTCCACATTCCCTGCTTTACTAGTGTTCATTATCAAAACAGCCTCTTTGATGTCCCAGTGTGAGCAAAAGTAGCAATAAGGGGGTAGGGAGGTAACCTGAATCTGGTGTTGCTCGAGGACATCGTAGAGGGTGGATGTATGAGAGTAGATGGATCTAAGGTTAAGAGCAATTAGGAGGGGGAAATGGCTGGAGAAAATGGTACACCAAAAGTATTTGGGAGAGCGGATGAGGAGAGCACATAAGTACCATCTCCTCTAAGAGATGAAGAACCATTTCTTACAGCGAAGGAGGCAGCAGTAGGAAGCTTTAAGGCTGGGATAGAAAGCTTGTTGTAAGTCAATCACATTCCACCATAATACTAGCAAAATGGGAAAAGGTATGTGTGTCACACAATAATAACATGAAGCATCTTACAAAAATAAAAATGCAATATATCAAAAGCCAACTTCAATAACTAGAGGACAATTCTAATACTTTGGGTTTGTTTTCCTTAGTCAAGAAATGTAATAATGAGGCATCTAATATAGTAATTAACATAGTGGTAGTTACGTATTTGGAAGTTACATAATGTACTCCTCTCCTCCAATGTAATGAGACATTGCATGAAACGAAGAATTCGTTTACTGCAGGAACTTCCAACGTAAATAACACAAATACCCCATGAATGGAATAGATAAATAATGAAATATATATTAGATAAGATATGATGAAATTACATTTACAATGGTGGGTCTTATATAAGCCCATCATGCCCTTACTAAGAGGCATGTCTCTTGATTTAATTAATTATTAGCATTAATATTAATGATATTATTTATATATATATATATATATATATATATATTATTATGTTATATTGATATTTTTTATATAACATTGCCTTCCCCTTCAAGAAGCTTTGTCCTCAAAGCTTACATCTTATTTTTTTCTTGAAACATCATCTCTAGATCCCTTCTTTTAGTATTTGCGACACTTGATGAAAGGAGACGATACGAGTTACGAATTCCAAAGAGGAAATGACGCCTCGTCGTTGATGTGGTCCATAGGATCTATTTGATGGCTTTGTGGGGTGATTCTTCTCGTTTATTGCTTATTGTGTTGATTTGATGTTCTTGCTTGTCTGACAACATAACTCTTCAGTGTATGTTCATTTTGACCCTGTCGTTGGTCAAAATGACATTTATAATTGGGGTGTCGATAAGGAGTTTTTGTTGTTTGTTTTTTAGCTAGATTGACTTCCTTTTGAATTGAGACGAAGACTGACTTTATATTTATTTATCCTTCCTCAACTTGAATTTGTTTTCCGGAAAGTTTGGATGCCTCCTTCTGGATTTGTGCTACTTTGTTCTCTAGTAGATTGTTATTACTCTGAATCTTCTCGAACTTGTCATCTTGGGACTTTTTTGTTGAATGAATTGTCATTGATGCCAACATGGGACTTGCAATGGCCCCTCAGGTAGTCATTGATGCCACCAAGTCCCTCTTGCAGTGCAAAGCCCATACAGAGATGAGTTGTGCTTTAGAGCACCTTATGGAGTCCAGTTAGGTTCTTGAACCCACAACAGTGGATCTTGGAGCCACTCCTCGTAAATGATGCTGAAGACCCTGCTAATGATGATGAAGACTTTGGTTATGGTGTTAAAGCCCTTGTGGACGATGAAGAAGCCCTTGATGGGTTGAAGAAGCATTAATGACACATTATGTGGTCATTTATGCTTTGATAGGGGCATGGTACCCTAGGAGAAGGCTTGGCAACCCCACAGGAGGTTGCATGATGGATCTTGACCCCTGGAGGCCCTCTTATGTGGTTGAGGTGATTGAAGAAGTCCATGAAGCCTCTTGCTTAATGAATAAGCACTTAGACCTATACTTGGTGAATTAATGGTCTCATACCCTTAAAGGAGATGATGTGGTCATTGTAAATTTTTCTCAGAGGTCTCCACTCACTCTGAGAAGTTAGGATGATCAAACTAATTACAATATTCACTAAATCAATATGAAATATACTTTAGAACTTGTAACACATTAAGATCCTTACTCAAATAGGCAATCACATAAGACACTGAATTTTACCCTGGGAACCCCAATGGGGAAAAACCAGCAAACTGTGGGGCTTTCTACTTTCTCGAGCCCAGAGCAAATAAATGAAGATAGAAGAGATACAGAATGAGTTTAGATCCAAGTGGATGAACCTGAAGGACCAAATCCCTAGATCTGGAGCAGTTGCAATTGTTGCCCCTTGGAAAATGCACCCCCAGCAGCACACCCTCACGTTGGATTTCTCAACTCTACTCTGTCAGTCTCTGAACACTGTTCTGTCTCTCTATCTCTCTGAAGAATGCACTCTCAGCTATCTGCTCTGCTTAGCTCTGAAGGTAAGAAAATGTTCCCCAGCACTAAAAACGTGCCCCAGTTGTACAAGTGTGTCCTCACTCCTCAGAGGCACAACTCAAAAGATCTGCTATCAGTCTGAATCTGATTGATCACAGAAAGTGTTCTCGGTCACTGAGGAAAACCCACAAGACTTTGGGCCCTCCCTGCCCCATCAACAGCTATGCAGCAGCGGCCTCACGTCCCACACGTGTGACGTGTCGTTGCTCACGTGCTCCACGATCTGGTCACTCTGCTGCTACTGCTGTTGTTCTTCAGTCTCTGAAGAAGTTCAATGGAGATTCTCTATCTCACTTTCCTGATGGTGGATCTTTTCACTCTCTGAGAATTTGATCCCTCAATCCCTCTAGAACACGTTCCCAGCTAGCTCAAATGGTACGTCCTCCTCTGATCAACTGCTACTCACAGCTGCTCTGATTTCCTGATGCACACAAAAGATAATGACTTAAGCACCCCCAATGCCTTTCTATAAGTCAACTTGAAATTAGGGATCCAAAACCCTGATTTCACTTTTGGTGCCAAAAATCAAATTGCATGTAAAATTGCATGCATGCACTTTTGCATGTAACTGATAAAAGTGACTAGATACACTGCATGTCTCCATTGATGGATCCATGAAATATGGTAGAGTGCATCTCACACTCTAGCCACTACTTGAGCTGATAAGTGCCTCCATGTCAGGCAACCTGCATGGAGGACATCCTGAGTTACACCATAACTCAACAATCATGGGGTCTCGAAACTCTTGGAGATGGTCCTAAGGCATGAGAAAGGCTTGGCACCCACTTATATGGTGGTATGGTAGCACTTGGACACGCTTCTTGTTGAAATTGACACATGGTCCATCTTGTGGCTATCTGGATATTGATCAAGGTAGAGTCATGGACATACCTCGATGCGTTGAACTAACATAAGCTTGAAGCCCATAAAAAGGCATTTTGATCAATTATTTAAATGGCATCTTGAGAGAAACCTTGAAAGTCTTGCATGTGGCAGCCTGTTGATGATGATGAACAATTTGGTTGTGGTAAGATAGCCATTGGGGTGTGGATGAAGTTAACATATTTTAAAACAAGAATTGAAGCCTAAATATACTTAAGTATTGAAGTCGGCTCCATAAATACTCCAAAAAGTTTTTTAAAAATTAAAATAAAAATAAAAAATCAATTACGATAGGTCGGCTCAAAATAAAAAAATAAAAAATATATTATGAAAAATCAGTATACATAACAGCCAAACGCCTTCATTTTAAAGTGTGGCACAAGTCGAAACTTAGCTCTAAATTTCAGACAGCCTCATAAGGAATTACCAAGCCCAAAATGTATCCTAAATAAGAAAAAGGTAAAGAGAGAGAAGCAAAAAAGAGAGAGAAAAAGAGAATATTATAGTATTTTTGCGATAACTTTTGAACCCGAAGTCGGATTGGGGTTCTCTTGGTACCGTTGGAAAGGTATCGTCGAGGGATACAACTTTCGTGTTTTGAGCTTTGCAAGATTCCTCACAGTTTGGCTAGGGCATGCATTTTTGTAAATCTAGGCATGAGGAATCTCGAAAAGCATCTTTTCAAAGATGCTTTATGAAAAGTATGAAAAGCATCTTCTCAACGGTACCAAGAGCAACCTCAAATTTCACAAAACCTTTTATCGTTGAGTGCAATGCTTCAGGAATCGGGATAGGAGCAGTCTTGATGCAAGAAGGTCATCTGATAGCTTTTGAAAGCAAGAAGCTCAACAAGAGAGCGAGTTTGAAATCCATGTATGATAAGGAAATGCCTGCCATTATACATGCTTTAACAAAATGGTGACAATACCTCCTAGGGAACAAAATCTTGATAAGAACAGACCACAATAGTCTTCAGTATCTCCTTCAGCAAAAAACATTGCCGACTGAACAACAGAAATGGATAGAAAAAATTGCTACATTTGACATTGAGATACTACAGAAGAGAGGAAAGGACAATGTAGTTGTTGATGCCCTTTCCCGAAAATATGAGGGAGTCAAGGCTTACGCAATCTCAATTGCAATTCCAGATTGGTTAGACGAAATCAGAAGAGAATATGCCAAGGACCCAGACACTTATGCCCTAATCAATGACCCTAATCAAGGTTCGAGGCTTGAATGGAGGAAACACATCCTATGGTACAAAGGAAGGATCTACTTAAGCCCTACATTGATCCAGATGGAGATCGGTGGCCACCCACCTATTCCACTGGCTCAAAACAATTTTCCATTGTGGTAGTTTCCTACTTGTTTTTCTACGGTTTTTCAAGGCCCAAACTTCCGGGGTCGTTTCGAAGCCTTAAACGACGTTTTTGGGCCCTAGTCGAAAGATGTAAAGCTCAGATAGACCTTTCCAACAGGCTATCGAACACCCAAATCGGAGATCATACGCAAAAGTTATGACCCCAGGAAGTTGACTGTTCAATTAACCACCTTGGGGCCGCAAACTTTATGACGACTCATCTTCTAGGGTTATGTTTTGGACTTTTGGGGTTCTCACCCTTATTCTTATTATAAATAAGCACCTTTGGCCTCATTTTGTATTCAGCTTGACATGGATGAGCGTAGCAGCCACATCTCTTATCAGAGATAGCTACCACCATTCTAGTTGTTGTATTTACAATCAGTTATATTTTCGCTATTTAATAGAATATGTGTTTACTGTATCTCTGTTATATTTGCAATATGGTTGTGTTTATGATCATCTATATGTTCTTTCATTTCGTTCACACATAAATCCGGATCAGTGGTATCAGAGCAATCTGCTCTTTGATTGTTTTGTTATCACCAAACTTGTAGTTGCCTCTATGAGGTGGATCCAAGATGGACGTTAAAGGGATAAGCAACTAAAGAGGTGGAACCAAGATAGCCTTGACTCCCAAATGGATGGTTGTCATGCCAATCGAGGCAATCTTCACTTGATGTTGTCTTAGACCAAGACAACAATGGGGGAGACCCAAATCTACTCCCGATGAGAGAGATCAGACCTAAACACCAAATCAAATCAAAGGGAGTTGAAGTACATATGGTGTAAGGTGGAGTAAACCCTAGATCTATGGATGACGTCACAAGACGAGCCAGGGCTTGGATCAAGGGTTTATGAGATGTGAAATTTGATCCAAGTCCGAAACACAAGTGACAAATAATCCTATTACTAGATCTGGGATCCAGGTACTAGCAAAAGATGAAGATATCCTCTGCCTTGGAAAACGTGACCAATGTAGGGAGGGGAAGAACAGGATTGGGGCTATCTAGTACCATGGGATGAACTCAAAAGACGGTATGACAGTGTCAAAGCACCCGAGCCACAAGGAAAAGATCAAATCGCAAGAGAAAAAGGGAACATGAGGGGTAGTGCTAGGGCTTAGAGAATAGTGCCTTGGGGTTTGGGCCAAATAGAGTCACTTTAGCAAAACGTTTTTAAAGACCCACTTATGGTTTGACCCGATCTACAAAACCCAGAAATGGTTTCCCCCGAGATCAAGCAGTTTGACCCATAATATTTTTTATTTTTTAATATTTAGGTTTTAACATAAAAATGAAGATGCCAATGGATTGAGATCTAGAAAAAAAGCACCAACCTGTAGATCTTACCTAAAAAACCTTGTAGATGCCTTGATGATGATGATCTATGTCGTCCCGATCAATTTGAGAAGATTTGAGGAAGCTTCTATGTAAAACGATTTGCCCAAGGAAGCCAATGCGCCCTCTCTCCTACACAACAAATATCAACCATTTCAGATTCGGTGCGTCAAGAAAGAAGATCAAATGCTACAGAAAAATAGCAAGATGAAATCATAGATCACAATGATGCTAATGAAAACCGCCTGATACAAGCGAAGCCAATCCAAGCGAGTTGAGGAGCCCCTGCAAAAACGCCCAAGTTGAAGTCGCCCTCCTGTAGACAAGACAATGTTTCCACAAAATATAGATCTAACAACAAATACCCAAATGTTAGGAAGCAATAGATTTTCCAATAACCATCTAAGAACATCAGATGCAAGAGCCAAAGACCATCTAAGAACATCATATCCAAGAGCCAAAGACCCCTTACAAATGAGAAGCTCTCTCCTTTAAATAGAAATGAGAGAACCAAAATCATAACCACTTTTCAAATGGGTGGCTAAGATTAAAAGATTAAAATGTTCTAATCAACGGTTGAGATGAGCTCAACATAGAGTACATGGATCAATACAATAATATAATATAAAAATGGACCAAATCACCCTAGGAAAGGGGATCCCACTCAATAAAAAATAAATAAAGCTCATGGTGGGTCCAGGGAGTGTTAACTAACTCTCCTAGTGTGTTCCAATGGCACAATAAAATAATATAATTTTTTAAATGCCCAAATAATGCCTTTCTAAGGAAATCTTGAGCCTCCAAAAGCTCCAGAAAATAATAAATCATGCCGGAAAGATGGATGTGGGTCCATCCAAGTGCTGAAACTACTGGAGGAGTGGGTCCATCTTTGTTTCACTTTTCGGAAAGGGGCTCTTAATGTTCTTTCCCCTTGCACATCCTTTGCAAGTTCCCTCATGTTTGATCTTCAGATCCGGTAACCCTGTTACCACCTTGCTCACATAGGGCAATGCTTTGTAGTTGATGTGAGAATTTCCTATGCCACAGTTCACTTGACCTGGTAGTCTCATGGACAAGCGTTGTCTCTGGATGTCCTTTGAGTTTGTACAGTCCTCCTTCTTCTTCTCCAATGACAACAGCATCTTCAAGTGTCTTTCCTTTGGACCACATAAGTACTTGTCCATCTATAAAAGAAACTCTATATCCTTTTTTATCTAGAGCAAAGATGGAAAGTAGGTTCTTTTTCAAACCTGGTACATACAGTACTTCCTTCATCTTCATGGAAGTCCCAGAGTCAAGCTTGTAGCTTGATTCACCAATACCTTTGATGGGATATTGATAGTCATCTCCCAATGATACCTTCTGGGGAGAGTTCTTCTCTTCAAGCCTTGACAGAGTTTTCTTCTTCCCTGTCATGTGCTTAGGGGCACTACTATCAATAACCCATGTGTCTTCTCCAGGTGTTACAGACCCAGAGAGTGCAGAGAATAACACCTATTCTTCTACATCTTCACCTCTAGTTTTCTTTCGAGGCCTTTCTTCTTCTACATCTTCATCTTCAGTTAGATGAGCATGATGTCTCTTATTGTTGTTCTTCTTCTTCTTTGGTGATGGACATTCTCTAGCAAGATGTCCTATCTTATGATAGTTGTAGTATTAATACTTTGAGTAATCCTTCTTCTTCTTCTGGAATTTCTTCTTTGAAGGCTTACGATTACTCTTCTTGAAGTTTGATTGTTTTCTTCCTTTTGTATGGGTAGTTAGGGCCTGATCATCTTCTATGAGGAGAGCTTCTCTATTGGCTACTCTAGCTTCTTCTTGTATGCAATCCTCCCATACTATGTCAAACTTCATACTTTCCTTTCTGGCACACAGAGTTTGAATGAATGAGTCCCAAGGTCTCATGAGACCATTGAGAGCAGTCATACCTAGTTCATCCTCATGAAAGGTGTCTCCAATAGCACTTAGTTGCTCTTTGAACTGGGAGACCCTTGTGAAGTAATCTTGAATAGATTCTCCTTTGCTCATCTTGGTGACCTTCAATTGAGCTCTCAAATTCATCTTTCTGTTGATGTTCCTTCCCACATACATTCTGGAAAGTGCATCATACATTTGCTTAGGTTTCTTCTTAGATGACACTTGAGGGATCAAGTGATCCTTCATAGAATAAACAATGGTCATCATTGGCTTGATTAGGTCTTGTTCATGCTTCTCCTTAGCTTCATCTCCTTCAGGTTCTGCAATCTCATCCTTGATGTACTTCTTAAGGCTATTCTCTTTCAGAATGAGACCAATCCTATACTTCCAAGCCAAGAAGTTTTCTAGGCCTTCCAATTTGTCCTCAAGCTTAGTGCTTAGGGCCATCTTGTCCAATAGGTCACTAAAAAAGGAAATTTATCAAAATAAGAGGTTGGCCTTACCAGTAGATGCAATTGAGGGAGGTGAGTTGGTTGATCCAACTATTTTCTGGAGATCCCAAATCTTCGATCTTCAAATCCTACTTGAGAGGTTGCAACACTGCAAAACTTTTGGTTCGGTTTCACTGCAATTTTCTGGTTCACTGTCAAACTAGGGTTCGGCTTTCCTAGAGATCCAACAACCCAAAAAAATCGATCTAGGGCTCAATAGATGCGCTCCAGGGCGGCGCAACTTTCTATGCAAGAAGATCTTCAAAGCTCCAACTTTTGCAAAAAGCTTAATTTCATCCAGAGAGAGAGGAGAGAGAATTTTCACCTTGTGAAAGCAACTCTAATCAAATTAGCTCTGATACCATGTTAAGATTTCATATGCTAGACTAGATTCATTAGTGTTCAATTCAAATATCATAGCAGCAGCATATCCAGAATCACTGATCGAAACACAATCGCAAGATAGACACCGTATTTATCCCCTCAAGGGGAAGAAAACTCAACAAAATTTCATCTGTATAAGATGTATAAAAGACAACCCCAAAAACGAAGTGTTCTCGTCCTTCTGTTCTCTCTCTCTCTCTCTCTCCTATGCGCTACTCAAGAGAGTGAGTCTGTGTCCAAATAAGAACCACAGCTCTTCTATTTATACACATTGAGCCGACTGACTTTTACCCTAATCAAGTCGGCCCCACTAAACTGTCTAGGCCGACTTCACCTAGGAAGACTCAAAACAGTATATTATATTATTCATTAGGGTACTGATGACCCAACTTACAATGGAGGCTTTACCTCATGACTCTATGATGACCAAATACAGTAGTAACACCCCGCCGGAGAATAATAACATCTCCCTTGGGTTACATTAGTAAAATACATTTAGAATATCCTTTGAAGTTACAATATTTCAACACCCCATGTCCAAAATAGGTGGGGTACTTATTGGGAGCAAAATTCATCAGACGAGTCTGGAATGTTTGAGACAAATCCCACTTGGGCCTCTTTCATAGATGTCGTTAACGAACAATATTACCCAGTGGGAAACTATGATGACCAGTACATAAAATGGACCATTTTGCGTCAAGAGAGGGACCAGACAGTGTTGGAGTACACCAACAACTTTCATACCTTGCGTACAAAGCTGGGTATCAAGGACTTTGAGCAGCACTTGATACTGAAATATCGCAGTGATCTACATCGGTACATCCAAACTGAGATGGACTTCCTCGACAGCTTTTCACTTGGATCTGCCAATCGGTATGCTGTCAAGATCGAGGAGAAATTTCGGCAAAAGAACAAGCAAGACTTTGGACCTACGAAGCCACCGTAGAAGCAAGGAAAGGGAAACCCTGGCCCGCAAAACACGGGACAAGCAAAAGACAACCAGTCCCCTGCCACAAGCAAAGAAGGGGAATGGAAAGACAAAGAAGGACACCAGGAAGTGGTGTGACTTTCATAAAAGCCCTTCACACAATGATGAATGTCGCTCAAAGCAGTCATTGGTAGCCGAGATCAAATCTTCAGAATCAGATCTCGTTTCCGATTCAAACCCAATGTCATAGCTGCAGACCATGGGAAGCAGATCATTGATGCAGACCCCACTGCCACTGTTGCTACCACACAGATTCAGCCAGAGGAGCCTAAAGAGTCAGAGGCAAAGGAGCGCCTATTCCACTCGCAGATGTGGGTGAAGGGAATCCCACTGCAATTGTTGTTGACAACGGCAGCCAATAGAACCTGATCTCAGCAAAAGTCATCAAGAGATTAGAGCTTCCAACAACACCACACCCGCAACCCTACAACATCGGTTGGCTAAACCAAGGACGAGGTATTCGCATTACTCAACAATGCCTCCTACCATATGGTATCAAGCCTTTGAAAGACGAGGTACTATGTGATGTGGCCGCACTTGAATTCTGTGATGTTCTTTTAGAACAACCATATATGTGGAAGCGTCACGTTGTATATGAATCGCGACCTCGCAGTGTCGTTGTCACTTTAGGAGGACAACTCTATCGCATACCAGAGACAGTTGCACCTACCACAGTCTCGCAAGGTAGGAAGATAAGCTCCCACACCAAAAAATTATCCCTCTTCATAATTGCGTCCGAAGGAGACCATCATATCACAGAGACCTCCACACCCTCTGCACAAGGTGCCTCTGCTCATCAGACACAAGAAGAAAACAGAGTCATTGTTTCCTCATCTATTCGAGTACCTCTACAGTGGGAGCCCACGCATTCAAGGTGCTCATCCAGAAACAAATCATCCATACAACGATTATAGCCCTCTCAGGATGTCAAAGAAACGCAGCCTCTTCACTTTAGCAAATGTCGCACCAGGAGATTATCTCAACACACAGTTCGAGATATGATATAGGATTTGACGCAATGGAGACTATTGCTAAGGGAAGATTGATCCAGATGGAGATCCATGGCCACCCACCTATTCCACTGGCTCAAAACAATTGTCCATTGTGGCAGTTTCCTAGTTTTTCTACAGTTTTTCAGGTCCCAAACTTTTGGGCCCGTTTTGAGGCCTTAAACAACATTTTTTTTCTGTAGCATTTTCAGCACTCTCCCAACCCGGTTTCCAACTCCGTTTTAAAATATTGTTTAATGCCCAACCCAATTTAACATTCTATTGCAAAATAGATATTTCTCATAAACAATATACGACTGAAACACAAGAAGAATTTCTACAACTCTTATGAGCAGTAATTAAAACACATTCACACATAAATATTCAGAATCAGAAATTTTGGTCCAATGACCATGGAAAAACCCCAACCTCCGGGGAAAACCTGTGAGAAAGAAAATCGTTACTTATCTTTGAAAAATACAACAATAGACAAAAATATCAGTCACAACATATCTCAACCGGAGGATAAAAATTATGCCTTGAATTTTGTGCCAAACTCATAAATTTTTGTTTGTACCCTCCTCGATTTCCATTCCACCACAAGACTGCACGAACATGATGTACGGCCTATACCATACGGTACTGCCTCGAAATGTGCCCACAATCTCTGCCACGAATTTCGTGCCCAAAAACTTTGCCTCAAGATTTGTGCCCTGTACGAAATCCGTACTGTACAAACAATATGGCAAGATGCAATAAATGCTCATGCTGCTTCGATATTTGTGCCAAGCTATTGTTTTTCTTCACCTAGATTTTGTGCTAAAGGAAAATTGCTCTAGCTGTGTTTTTCCCTCTTTCTCATAAAAATGACCCTCCCTCTCTCAAAATGCAAAAGTGCCTCTTCACCTCAAGTCATTAATATAAAATCCAAGTGACAAAACCCCTTTTCTAGTGACTTAGGCAAAAGTCACTTAGGGGAACAACTTCCAAGGTATTAAAAATTCAACACTCCCTCTTACCGAGGAAGTTGTTCTTCCCACACCCAACTTGTCTCTAAAATGAATAAACTTGCCTCTTCCAAGAGACTTCATCAGGATCTCTGCAACCTGCTCATCAGAGGAAATGTACTACAATGCCACAGCTCCTCTCTGAACATAATCACGAATGAAATGGTATCTAATCTCAATATGCTTTGACCTGTCGTGAAATACAGGATTCTCAGATAGCTGGATGCAACTCTGATTGTCACAGTAAATCACCCTAGGCCTTAGCTCCTGATCAAATAAATCCACCAATAACTTGCGAAGCCACAACGCCTCGCAACTGGCCTGACAGGCTACCATGTACTCGGCCTCTGCAAAACTCAAAGCATCATACTTTTGCTTCTGACTGAACCACAACACTGCTGCCGAGCCCAAACTGAAACAACATCCGAAAGTGCTCTTCCGATCTGCCACACTGCCTGCCCAATCTGAATCCGTGAAGCCAATCAATCTAATCCCATCCGATTTCCTATAATCCATACCATAATCCACAGTACCTGCAAGGTATCTCAACACATGTTTTGTGGCAAACCGGTGCACCCTCCTAAACTCCACCATGAACTGACTGAGAGTGTTTACCGCAAAACACAAATCTAGCCTAGAGTTGACCAGATACATCAAAGAACCTATGAGTTGACGATATAAAGTAGGATCCACCAACTCTCCCTCGGAAGCATGAAGCTTCGTCTAGTTGGTGACCATAGGTGTAGACATCGGTCTGCAAATCCTCCATCCGAAATCTCCTTAGAATATCAACTGCATACTTTCCTTGACCCAGGAAAATATGACCAAGCTCCTGCCAAACCTCCAATCCCAAAAAATAGAACATCAACCCAATGTTCGTCATCTCATACTCTGAAGCAATATCTCTCTTGCAAACTACAATAGGTCTCTCTCCCTCTATGATAAACAAATCATCCACATACAACAGAAGAATGAGCGGATCATCTCCAACCATGATGAAATAGAGATTCAGATCAACCTCACTCTTCTGAAAACCCATCGACGGTAAGTAAGAGTCTATCCTGGAATACCAAACTCGAGAAGCTTGCTTCAGCCCATACAAGGCTTTCTTCACCCTGCACACATGAGACTCTCTCCCATGAATCTCAAAGCCCTGCAGTTGCTCCACATAAACCTCCTCCTGTATGATTCCATTGAGATATGCAGTCTTCACATCCATCTGATGGATCTTCCAACCCATCTACACAGCAATCGAAATCAATGATCCGATAGAAGTATAACGAGCAACCGATGCAAAGATCTCATCATAATCAACTCCCTCTAACTGTGAGAACCCCTGCGCCACAAATCGAGCCTTGTATTTCTCCACACTACCATCTGCAGCATGCTTTAGCTTATAAAACCAACAAGAAGTCACAACTGACTTCCCCTCGGGTCTCGAAACAATCTCCCAAACATCGTTCTTCATGATGGAATGGTACTCATCCATCATGGCATCTCTCCAAACATGATGCTGAGAGGCCACTTCAAAAGTAGATGGATGTCCTCCTTAAAAGTAGATGGATTTGAATCACGAAGACTAGCAACCAATGCCATACCCAACTTGTCCGGCATCACTATAGCCCTCATTGGCTCCTTGGGCGTTCCAAACTCCTTAGCTTCCTTCAGAGTCTCTCGAAGGCACTTAGGCTTCTTCTTCCCTAAAGGCTTCTCCCAAACGCGTATGTCCTCATCTGATGAACTCCTAGAGATAGAAGGCCCAAAAACCTGTGTACTAGGAGCTAGTGAACCAACAACTGGTGAAACCTGTGATCCTGTATCTCTGTATGGTGAACCTGTGACGTGAGAACCAAAACCTGATCCCGAAGAACCTTTTGGCTGAACCACTAAAACTGGAGATCTAGTGCCTATACTCTATGGTCCAATAACCCCGGAAACCTGTGAACCTGTCATCTGCACTAAAGGTACCTATGAAGCTAGCTGAGGTGTGGGAACCTACTGCTCTCCCTGCTCTAACTCTCTAGACTTCTTGAAGGCCCACTCCTACTCAAATCTCACTTCCCTCCTCACAACAGCCTTCCTCGGAGAAGGAAGATAAATGCGAAAGGCCTTCGAAGTCTCATCATACCCCACAAAGATGTCTCTCTGTTGTGGGATCAAGCTTTGTCCTCTTCTCAGAAGGGACATGTGAAAAAGTCAGGCAACCAAATATCCGAAAATGACTCACCTCCGGCTTCTTGCCTGTGAAACTCTCCTCAGGTGTCTTGTTCCCCACGGCACGATGGGGACTCCTGTTCTAAAGGTATACAGTTGTACTACATGCCTCTACCCAAAGGAAGAAAGGAAGTGATTGATCATGTAACATGGCTCTCGCTGGTCCAACAATAGATTTGTTCTTCTTTTCTGCCACTCCATTCTGTTCAGGAGTGTACGGTACTATCAACAATCTCTAAATGCCCTCCTGTCTGCAATACTCATCGAACTCCTTGGAGGTATACTCACCCCCGTTATCTTATCTGAGTGACCGAATCTTCCTCCCAGTCTAGTTCTCCACAAGAGCTTTGAACTCTTGGAACCTCTACAAGACCTCCTCAGATTTCTTGCTCTTTAGGAAATAGATCCAGGTCTTCCTAGAATGGTCACCGATGAATGTCACATAATAGTCGAACCCTCTCAGAGAAACAACTGACCTAGGACCACACAAGTCGAAATGTATCAAATCAAGAACTCTTGCTGACATACTATCACTGCTCATAAAAACAGTCTTGGTGTACTTTCCCAAAACACACCCCCTGCATGCATCACTGTGCTTAGTGTTGAACTCTAGAAAACATGTAACCACGTACCTCAAGTTTCAACATCCTCAAAGCTGGATGTTGTAGATGAGCCATTCTCCTCTGCCACAACTCACAAATCTTGTTGTGGTTGTTATGTATCAAAGCATGCTGAGACTGAAACAAGAGCTTGTATAGTTTCCCACATCTGACTCCAATGATGTAAGAAGCAGATGGTCCTGCAGTCTTGAGAAAAACACGCACATGTCCATCCAGGAAGGGTACCCCAAGACCCCTATCCTCGATCATGGAAACTGAGATCAAGTTCTTCTTCAACCCAAGTACAAACAATACATCCCTCAAAATCATGGGACTCGTGGACTCTCTCTGAAATGTAATGGTCCCACGCCCAACAGCTCTGACAACTATGTCATCCCCCAACACTACCTCCACATCAATCCCCACTTGTGAAAGCTCGGGGAACATCTCTCAAGACCCTATCATGTGGCTCGAAGCTCCACTATCAATATACCACATGCTGGTGGTGGATGCACTCAAAGAATGGCCAGTCAACAAGGAATACTCCCTCTCAATATCAATGTCAGCACTAGTGATGATGGATGCTCTCTCTCTATCAACATGCCCAGTACAGAGAGAAAACTCTCTCTTGAATCTAGTTATAAACTCTTTAACCTCTACAGAAGCTGCTATCTGCTACTGCTTCTTCTTTTTCTTCTGTGGGCACTATCCAGCATAGTGCCCAAACTTCTGACAAGCAAAGCACTTTACAATGCTCAAGTCCTTCTTCTGTCCATCCTGCTGCTTAGCCCACCCTTCTTGGGGCCTTTCTTGAACTTCTTCTTCCCTTTCACAGTCAACACCACATTCTCCTCATCCTCCCTGCTAGTAGAAGAGCTACCCTGCACAAGACCTCTCTGGGTCTCCTCCTAAACAAAGTCATCCCAAGTCTTGTCTTAAGTAGGTAAGTTCTCCCTAGTCACTATAGCCTCCACAAAAACACCCCAAGACTTTGAAACCCCATTCAAAGTTGTCTACACTAGCTCCGAACCAGGAACAACCTCCCCCACTACTGCAAGCTCATCTCTCACTTGAGAGATCCTAGTAAGGTAGGAAATCACACCCTCAGCTTTGGCCATCTTGATACTTTTCAACTTCTCTCTCAAAACCATCTTCCTATTTTCATTTGAGCTTTGAAACAAGCTGGTCAAAGCATCCCACATCTGATATGCACATGTCTTACTAGCAATGTGTGGAATCACATGGTCTTTAACTGCATCTAGGATAATTCTTCTAGCCTTTATGTCCTTCTTGTTGAAGGCAAAAAGTGCTTGAGCATCAGTGGAAGCAGGTACTACAATAGGATTTGTTGCAGTGTTGTAAACCACCTCATCCCATAACTCATTTTCCTCCAATATAAGCACTAGCCTAGCTTTCCATGGGACAAAATTCCCAGCCCCATCAAGCCTATCCTCCAACTTAAGTCTTGTTGCCATTTTCTCTGCAAAGTTCAAGTCTCAACAAGGTGCTCCCTGCTAACAAAAGAAATTACTAATGTGTGAAATTTTTCACTATGTAAAATTATGCCCTTTCTTTAACAAAGCTCTGATACCATGTACAATTTTCAGCACTCTCCCAACCCGGTTTCCAACTCCATTTCAAAAACATTGTTTAATGCCCAACCCAATTTAACATTCTGCTAGAAATTAGATATTTCTCATAAACAACATAGGACTGAAACACAGGAAGAATTTCTACAACTTTTACGAGCAGCAATTAAAACATATTCACACATAAATATTCATACTCAAAAATTTTGGTCCAATGACCTAGGTAAAACCCCAACCTCCGGGGAAGACCTGTGAGAGAAAATCTTTATTTATCGTTGGAAAATACAACAGTAAACAAAAGTATCAGTCACAACTTATCTCAACCGGAAGATAAAAATTCTGCCTCAAATTTTGTGCCAAACTCAAAAAAAAATTGTTTGTACCCGACACGAAAATTTTTGTTTGTACCCTCCTCGATTTTTGTGCTGCCACAAGACTGTATGGCTATTGTACGGACATGATGTATGGCCTGTACTGTACGGTACTGCCTCGAAATTCGTGTCGGTTGTACTTGCCTCAAAATATGTGCCTAAAATCTCTACCTCAAATTCTGTGCCCAAAAACTTTGCCTCGAGATCCATGCCCTATACAGAATTTGTACCATACGAACAATACAACAGGCTGCAATAAATGCTCATGCTACCTCGATTTTTGTGTCAAGCTGTTGTTTTTCTTCACCTCGATTTTCGTGCCAAAGGAAAATTGCTCCAGCTGAGTTTTTCCCTCTTTCTCAGAAAAATGGCTCTCTCTCTTTCAAAATGCAAAAGTGTCTCTTTTAGGTAAAAATGGTTAGGGTGAGTGAAAAGCCATCTAATCCAAGGGCCCAGACTAGATTAGATGAGTGGTTGTGATGAAATCACTTTTCTCCACAATTTAAAAAATTAATTCACTTACTTTTTAAATTTTTACTTAAACTACACTTTATTCTCTAAAGTGCATTTAATGCTCATCTCAAGTCATTAATATAAAGTCCAAGTGACAAAACCCATTTTCTAGTGACTTAGACAAAAGTCACTTAGGGAAACAACTTCCAAGGTATTAAAAATTCAACATTTTCTAGCTGTTGTATTTACATTTTGTTTTATTTCTGCTATTTAATAGAATGTGTTTATTATATCTCTGTTATATTTGCAATATGGCTGTGTTTATGATTATCTATATGTTCTTTCATTTCGTTCACACATAAATCCGGATCATACAACTTGGTTTAAAACCAAGGTGTTGATAGAATCTCATGAGTCCTTAACTGCAGGCCATGTAGATTTTTTCAAAACTTACTACAATGCCAGGCAATCCTTCTACTGGAAGGCGATGTATAAGGACATTCAAAAGTATGTAGTCAAGTGTCATACCTGTCAAAGAAACAAAAGCAAAAATGTCATTACTCAGGGCTACTCCACCCGCTCCACATACCAACCCAAAAATGGGAAGAAATTTCCATGGATTTTATTGAAGGGTTACTCGTATCCGAAGGCAAGGACAAAATCTTCGTGGTAGTAGATCGCTTAACAACATATGCACGTTTTATGGGTATTAAGAAAACTGACTCCGCTAAACAAATCACTAAAGTACTTTGTAAAAATATTTACAAATTACATCGGTTCCCGAAAATCATCGTTAGTGATAAAGATGCTAAATTCTCAAGCAATTTTTGGAAGGAATTCTGCAAACAAATTAGGACTACTCTTAACATGAGCTCAGCCTATCATCCCCAAACAGATGGACAAACAAAAGTTGTTAACAAATGTGTGGAAGCCTATCTTCATAGTTTTGTCACTAACAAGCAAAACAGATGGATACAATGGTTACATCTTGCAGAATGGTGGTATAAGTCCACCTATCATACGTCAGCCAAAATGACACCTTTTCAAGCATTGTATGGTTATGCACCTCCCAAATGGAAGGAACTCGTTCAAGGTAATGCAAAAAGTACCTGCAATAAAAAGTCAACTTGAAGAAAATCAAAAAGTAATGCAAGTACTCAAGGATAATTTAACTATGGCACAAAATCGTATGAAACAGCAAGCAGATCAACATAGAACAGAAATAGAGTTTGAAATAGTAGATTGGATATTTGTAAGACTTCAGCCATACAAGCAGTTGTCACTTAAGCAAACAAGGAAAGAATAAATTATATCCCAAGTTTTTTGGGCCATACCAAATTATACGAAAGATTAGCCCAATAGCATACAAATTGAAGTTACCAAATAAGAGTCGAATTCCCAACGTTTTTCATGTCTCGAATCTTAAAAATTATCTGGTCAACATCAGACTCCTCAGAGGACACTTCCTACCTTGGACAAAGAAGGGAAACTTGTATTAGAACCAAAAGCCATCATCAACACTCGAGAAAGACTGTGTTCTCGCATCATCAAATAATACCTTATTAAGTGGAAGAATTTTCCAGAACAAGACACTTCATAGGAAACAGAGAGGTTCATTCAGCAATACCCGTCATTACCTTGCTTTGAGGACAAAGCATCTTGAAAGAAGAGGGCAATGTTATATATAAATAATTAGATATATATAAAGAAAAGTAAATAATAAATAAATATGCTTAAAACTAAAAATCGTATAATAATTATAATTAGTCTTGAAAAAGCATGACTTTATGAAAAGTCATATTCATACCCCGTAAAACATTATATATATGGGATTTCTATTGTAAATGAGGATCATCGGAAATTTATTTATAAATATTTATTTTTTATCAGTCAAAGTTGTTTCGGCGTAGAGTTTTTGTGTTGCATCTTGCAACAAGACAAATGGCAAAAAGCAGTTTGAGAATAGCCATGGCATTGAAGCTTCTACCATAGTAATTGCAGTGAAATCTAAGAGCAAGGGCAGTGAACAAGAGGAGAATGATGACAATTCTTCGGAGTTAGGGAAAAGTAGAAAAGCATTTAAATGCTTTTATTGTGGAAGATTTGGGCATAAAAGCACAGTTTATAGGAAGTTGTCGTGGGATGAAAAGCACATCCAAGAGCATTCTTCCATACTAGATACCATATCCAGACAACATAGCTAATAAGATTAAGTGGGTAAAGTTTACAGCTCTTTTAAAAAAGCGGGATTACAAAATAATCTTCAAAAAATTAAAACAAGAGAGTATCACAGTAACCTCGGTTTACACAATATCAGAGTCAGCTAGGTTTCACTTCAAAAGTGTAGACATCCAACCCGGCTATTAAGGACAAGACAGTGCCATGCAGAGAAGTGGTGTGACCCCATGGACATTAGGCTTTTGACTTTTGCTAGAAATAGTAATAGTTCTCACTGACCCCTAAATTAGCCATGTTCTTTCCCACAACATTCAAATACATTATTTGAGACATACAACCTTACTAATAATATAAATATCCAACTGATCAAATTTGAGTTAGGATTGCACCTTCAAACAATTCCAGATATCACACAGTGCGAACACAGCCAGCTTAATCTGGATAAGAAAGCTGAAGATGGCAGTATACATATTGAAAGCATCTGGTGTAAGTATCATGTTTAAAGGCCAATCCACTTTGTAACCCAAACCTATGAAATTAAAAGCATTTATACCTGCAATCATTAAAACCATTAACGATGTTTACAGAGAATATCTTTTCATTTTAAAGACGAAACATAATTTTCAAAAAATTAAAATTCAAGGATTATCTTCCACCCAGAATTGGGAATATAACATTTGCAACCGAAGATATAAGCACTATCCCAGCTCCTTTTTTATTTATAGAAGCCGAATTTAGAAAAATGGGCGAACATGCAATAAGTAATAACCACTCAACATTTGCAATATATAATATGTAATAAACACTCAATAGCCACTCAAAATGATGATATAACCACTGCAACTGAATCATGAGTACCATCCCAGCTACTGCTTTTGATTTATAGAAGCCAAATTCAGCAAAATAGAGGAGCATGTAATAACCACTCACTATTAGGGTCTACAAAGGAGAAGGTATCAGTAGCATTAGGGAATCCAGATGGCCATTTTTCAGTCTCTGGCACACTACCAGTGACTTTGATATAAATATATAACCGTTCTTCGCATTCATCTCCTTCACACGAAGACCTTTGTAGGGCTGATTCTAGCAATGCCTGAACTTCCAACAGCCTCTGATGGCTTCCTGTTGGAGACCATTTCTGTTCCAGGAGAAAACAAATAGAAAGGTATTCATCATTAGTGAATGCTGAAGAAAACATTGAAAATGCATCTCCCTGCTAGGGAACCAAAGATAACATTAGCATAGATTATCCTATGATGTTTAAAGTTTTAGCATCAGTATAACACCATTGTATATTAACTCACATGCTGACATAGAGACATGAGAAATCCATCTGCCCAATCAGCAACTTCCATGAAAAAGTATCGCCGTAATCCCAACAAATGCTTTTGGAAACCAAATCCTTCCTCCAGCAGTTTTACAGTAAACTTACTAATGCATCGATACCTCACTCTAATTAAGGAATATTGTACAGTATAATATGAATGAGCCCCAAACACACAAGAAATTTCAAAACAAAGCCTAAACAGTTAAAAAATAAGAGCTCATGATAAGATCTATGTAAAAAGACCATGAAAAGAATATAAAGGCATAATCACTAAACTGTTTTCCTTCATAATAACATAAAGAGCAAAGGAGTTAATTATAGTGTATAAGAGTATAAGCCCCAATTAGTTGACATGTTTATGATGTAGTCTTCAAAAATACACTTCATATTGGCTCTGGAAAAAAGGAGTTCATTCTAGTTGTGAAAGGATGTGTCGCAAATTGCCTTAGAGACAAGAACACAAAAGAACTAGGGAAGCCACTCGTCTATTTCTCATGTGGAGAACCACAAATTTCTAGGCTACAAAATGGCACAAACACACAAGAATGACAAAAGCCATCTCATACTAAAGTTATAGATCAAGAGAAAGAAAGCACAGAAGAAAGAGCATATAACTATAGTTTCCAAACCTTGCAGATTTTTCTTCATAAGTAACATTGGAAGTATCTTAGTTGCATGTTAATGAAGTTTTAAAAAGAATATAAAAATAACTATGCTTTGAGGATTTCTAGACAACTAAGCTTCAAGAAATTCTGATAGGTTTCTAATTTACAGAGATATCAATTTGCTCTACCGAACTATCATTGTGAGCCATACATCATCTAAGATCTACACCACAGTCTTACATCAGTGGCTTTCTAAGGAGCTATAGAATCAGCATTTCGAAGCTAGAGGACAAGCAAGTTTCCGCCTGGACTACCAAGTGACTGATCACATCTTCACGCTCCGAGCCATTAATGAGGAGGCTCGTCATCGCTCTTCGAAAGTTTACAGCTGCTTTGTAGACTTCCAAAAAGCAGCTGGCACAGTACCGAGGGAGCCATTATTCTAGAGACTCCACGACATTGACATATCTGACACCAAACTAGCCACCATCATGAGATTGTACAAGTCAATGATGGGACGCCTCGAGGTGTCCCACGACCTTTCCAACATCATCCAGAGTACGATAGGAGTAAAGCAAAGGTGTCCCCTCTCGCTAACCCTCTTCGAGATCTATATTGACGAGCTGGAGTCTTTCCTTCATGAGCACATCCAAGAGGGGGACGGTTTCCTCCTACATTAGGTGTCGATCTCCCTTCTCCCTTTTGCAGATAACTTGGTGTTGTTGACCTCTACTCCTGAGGGCCTACAACGACAATTTGAAAGCTTGGCCAGCTTTTGTGACCATCGACAACTAAAAGTCAACCTATGTAAAACCAAGGTTACGGTCTTCAATGCATCGAAGGGCTCTCTTACAGACTTACGTTTTACATCCAGGGGGAAAGATCAAGATCACCACAGCTTACATTTACTTGCGAGTACAGTTCACAGTGCCTCGTTTTGGCATGCGACAAGCCCTCTAGCCTCGACTCAATAAAGGATATGGTTCCCTATAGCTCATTGAGAGGTAGTGCTTCCAGAACCAGTTACAGGACATCTCGTCCAAACTCTATCGCATGGAGGCAATCATTAGACCCATGGTTCTCTATGCCTCCAAGATCTAGGGACTGAGCCTGGTGCAAACAAATGAGGCCCAGATGGAGAGAGTTCAGACCTTGCTTCTCAAGCGCATCATCCCATGCAACCACACTGTCTCGCATCCCATTCTCTAGGTAGAGTTCAATGTCCACACCTTCTTCCTTGAGGTCATCTTTCACTTGGTTTCTTTCCTTCAAAGAGTCATATCTTTCAGAAACTCTACCACCGAGAGAGAGGTACCCCAACCTTGCACTTTGCTCCTCGGAGACCCTCACTTCAGATCACCACATAAGTTGTCCACGTGCACGTGGTTGGTATCTAAAGGTATCTTGGCTTCTTCAGTCAGTGAACATCTTCCTATTGCACCTTCCCCCTTTCAGATTCTCCTAGAAGCGTCGAGGACTCGAGCCATCTCTGACCACCTAGACAGGTTCTTAACCAATCCATCAGAGAGGATATCTACAAATTATACATTCATGTCACTTGGACTTTGGCCACGACAAGCTTGGGCCTGAAGATGTCCTTCTACCTTGAGCACTTCTTAGAGCTGCAAGATGGCATTATCATCTGCCCCCCATACACACGTAAGCATTCAATGCATTCACTCATGATTCCCTTGGGACAACTTCGGGTTGGTTCCCATCGACTACGAGTGGAGACTGACCACCATATACCACGATCTTATAGGATCTCCGAGATGTGCCATCTATAGGAGCCGAAGACAAAGATGCATCTCATTTTCCGGTGCCCCTTATACTATGAGATAAAAAGGACGATATCACTACCTCTACAGGGACTCAAGGGGATCCTTCTCCACCTTCCGGTATCATGACCAGAGATGCCTCGCCCTCTTCATCGGGGATGTTTTCATCCACGAGTCACAGATCCTTCACATCTCACCCCGCCTTTAGAGGACCAAGATGATCGATTCTTATTTTATTGTTGACCCATCAGATCAAAGCAACAATCAGCAGGCAAAGCCTCAACGTACCTCCAATAGTAGAGTACTGAGACATCATGTCCCCCTCCAACCTCCCCCTTTGGGAGATCATTTGACCTTATGTGGAGTAGTTTGAAATTGCCAAACCACACATCAGTCCATTCATTCTAAGAGCATTAGAGGGATCAGGCCCAACCGAATCCAAAGCAAGGCGCCTCTTTCCCAACAGGTCCCCTAAGAGCCCTAGCAGAGTCACCACCAACCTATCCAAAGTTTCTTTCCTTCACCCTCGAATGCTAGGAGTATTCCTCGCTTCTACATCCACCCAGGGTTATACAAACAGACACCTCGATAGCTCCAGAGAGCCCCGATAGCAAGCAGGTGCCCCATTCACCCCCTCACCCTCAACCATCAGAGCCAAGAGATCTTGACATCATAAGATTCATCTTCCGCTCTCTCATGCAATCTTCCTCCCTTGATAGGATCTTGAGGATCCTAAGTTGTTTAAGTTGTCTAATCTTGGACAAACTCACTATGTATTTTGCATTTTTGCATTTCTGCACTCCATAACTTTGATGTGGATATATACATGTTTAGGAGATTGTACTACTCCTTATATCTTTCATTATTTTATTTTATCTTAGTTTTGGCATTTTCTAGAAGTTGTGTTTACACTCCCACATTGTACTCATACTGATATCCTTTAGTCCCATTGACCTACTTTTGTGGTCATTCGTTGGACAATAATAAAATTATCTTATCTTATCTAATCTAGATATTGACTAATATCTATCTCATCAAGACATACCATAGCCTTATCATAAGGCTAGTACAATCCTCTAGGTCTCCAAAACTATAGCCAGGGAAAACCAAGAAAACCCTAGCTCACATAAAGGAGATTCAACATGCATGCATCACACAAGCTTGGAGGCTTGGGGAATCTCGCCGACCTCAAGGAGAGGGTTGGTCTGGTCCCCTCATGCTGCTAATATCCCGAGGGATGGAGGGTCTCACATGTCCACACTCATCTCGAAGTTACGGTAGTGTTGTCATCGGATTGTCTTTTAGTGCCCCTTCTAGAGGGTAGAACTATGAAGTAGGAAGTAATCCGATGGGTCTAATATGATCAAATGAAAGGTTAAAGAATATGGACTCAAAGCCTAATGATCTCCTGCAAGTATAAAGCCAAGCATCTCTAGTCGAGATATATGAAGAAGTTGATGCGGGTTTGAGTCTACCCAAAAATGCAATATAACCTTCCCTCTAATCTCGTAGTAAATGGGGTAGCAAAAAATGAAATGCTCCTATGTCTCGATCTCTTGAACATGGCACCATCGGTGGAGAATGGTCAATCTAGTAGTTTGTCTCTACTCGACGCTTGTGAGAGCCCACACTAAATTGGTTAAGGGGAATGCAGAGAGCATGTAACCAATGGTGGAGGGTATAGTAAGGTCAAATAATGAGTCCACCTCTCATCTTGAAGAATTTCTCATCATAGAAAGCCATCTTAGCGCCTAACCTTCCCCGACGATTAACCCAAGTAATATGGATAAACTACCTGTAAATGTCATCTCTGATTATCTTGTTCAGCTCATGTCTCATAGGTAGGAGGTGGCCTAATGTATCCAAAAAATACCTAAAAGGAGGGAGTCGATCCATCAGCATGCCCATGAAATCCAAGAGAATTGAGACCCTCACAAAGCAACCTCAAGCACCTCCCGGAGGACTAGATGAGGTAATAATCTCTAAAGAGCAATAGCCCAAGTATGAATATCGATGTCACCCTGCCACCCAGTTGGAAATGCTCCTGAGGTGGTGTAGAAAAGAGACCAGACTAAACAGCATCTCAAGTCATAAGGGTTAGGCACCAAACTCTACTAGGATGATGTGTTGAGGAACGGTTTGTTTGAACCTAATGATGCGTTAGAGGAGTCTATAATCTCTCGACTGAGGCCCAATCCGAATCCAACAAACCAGGCCTCCAAATCTCAAAGAAATAGAGATTAGTGGATCATATATGAGTGTCCATGAGAACCATTTTGGACAAGATGTCTGAAAGTGGTGTCGAAAGCACTGTCTATAGAAGGGTGAAAATCTACTATAGGATATTCAAATATTGAAGGGTGAAAGTATATCCTATAACACACTTTCGTCCATCTCTATCTCCACTAAAATCATAATCTGCAAAACCTTTAATTTGTAAATCTACCAATATGTAGCAATCAACAACATTTGAAGTGCCCCTTAAACGTATGAGTATCCACTTAACAGCATTCCAATGCTCCTTATCAAGATTCACCATGAACCAACTAACATCTCCCACTAATTGAGCAATATCCAATCTACTTCTCACCATGGCAAACATGAGGCTTCCTATTACTGATGAATACGGTACATGAGACATTATTGTCTTTTGTGCTTGTGTTAGAACTTAGAACATTGCTCGAAAGACAAGTTGAAGTGTGTAGGAAGTTGCATGCTCAAGGGTTTTGCATTTTGCATATTGAACTACTACAGAATCTTTTCTATATATAACTTTCAACTTAACCAAATCTTCCTACCTAATAGGTCCCTATGTATCTTCATCCCTAGAATTTGATTTGTTGCTCCTAAACCCTTTATTTCAAATGTCCTAGCCAACTGAGCCCTCAGATCAATGATTTTCTTCATGTTGGGACCTGCAACCAACATATCTCCAACATCCAACAGCAAGATAATAAATTGCCACCATCAAACCTCTTATAATATGCACAATGATCAGCTTCACTTCTATCGAACTTGTTTCTTCATGAAGGTGTCAAATTTTTTGTAGCACATCCTTGGCCGCCTATTTCAATCTATATAGAGATTTCTTGAGTGCAAACCAAATGCTATTTGACTCTTTCTTTATATCCCTCAGGCTGATCCATATAAATTTATTCATCAAAATAACCAAGCAGGAAAGCAATTTTTACATCCATTTACTCCAACTCCAAATCTTGTGTTGCTACAAGTGCAAGTAAAACCCTTACTAAGTAAGCTTCACAATTGGAGAGAAGATTTCATTAAAATCTATACCTAACTTCTACACATAGCTTTTTACTACCAAATGAGCTTTATAACGTTCCAACAATCCATCATTCTTCTTCTTTACTTTATACTTTCTGTTATCATGGATCTTGTAGTTGCCTTGTAGAGAAATCCTATATAGGATGGCAGAGGGGACAAGCAACCAAAGTTGCCACCTACGAACACCCCAACCCCCAAAAGATGGATGGTTGTCACGCCGGTTAGGATATCCTTCGCTTTATGCCATTGAATGCCCAAGTGACAAAGGGGGAAAACCCGACCTATCCCAAAAGGACAGACCTATAGCTAATCACCAGAGCAGACCAACAAACAGGGAATACGTAAGGTGAGAGCTAGAAACCCTATATTTAAGGGGTAAGCCACAAATTAAGGAATGCTTGAGTATGGGTGCTTGCGGGTATTGTGAATATTACTCAAGTGAAATGGATCAGTAACTTATGGAATTGGAATCGAATCTAGGATCAGTGTGTTTGTTCAGACGATCAAACCTGGGACCTCAGGGGATTTAAGCAAAAGATGGAAAATTCCCAGGAAGAAGTTGATACAAAGAATTAAGGCTTTCAACACACTTACTTGGATGAAAGATTCAACAATATAAGAAAATCCAAGCAAAAAACGAAAAGAACACACAGGGAACTGGTTGCCAAACTAGGAGGGGCGCTTTTCTCCCTGAGGATCAATGCCTGGAGATGGGTAGATGGAGTCCAATGCTAATGCCTAGGGGAGAGAAGGGGTTTTCCAGGATGGCCAACAAAACCAAGACCGCCAAATTTGCGGATTCCCAGTGCAAATTGGTCCAGTGATTTTTCCTACTTCTTAATGAGGGTTTTTTTAGTACAAATAATGATGGGCAATGCATGAAAAATTAAAGCGTAGAGAACTAACCTGAGAAATGTACTTGAATCATGTAGATAAGCTCCTGGATGATGAACAATATCCTCCTTCCCATCAAATAAGAGTTTCGGGCAAGAATTTGATGAATTGAAGCTTTGTTCAGTGACCCTAGATCCCCCTTCAACCTACCACGCCAAAGAAAAACAATTAGCACAACAAATCAAACAGAATCTACGGGATAAGGACAGTACAAGGATGAAAAATCATAAAAAAGAAATCACTCCCTGATAACCAACACCGAGTTTCAGCAATAGAGTGAGCTTCTCCACCAATGTGCCTCCCTCAAAATCACCTCCTTCAACCTGCAGATGAACAGGTATAAGAAAAATGTACAAAAACTATGCCAGATTTATCTAAGTGTAGAAGAAAAACAGTGCCAATCATCATCTCATTCATTTATCTAACAAGAGACAAGTGTTGAATCCCAAAAAATTCTCTTTATTCAATATTCCAGTGCCAAAGCTCATGGTTTACAATGGGGGGATCACCTCTCCTAAATAGCTTGAGAATGTGTCCACATTTTACCTAACTATCATCCGATGATTGAGATTAAGACATCATCAACAGTGGAGATCATCAATACAAGGATCAATACATGGATCAAGATGACCACATCAAAGGGGGGCACACTTTTGCTCAAGGACTCCTCTGTAAGGTGGAAATCACAGTATAACATAAGATATGACATGATAGTACATCAAAGGGGGTCACTAGGGGATTAATTCACCCTATGCCCCATTACAACCTCATAACATAGGATATAACAATATAATACATCAGTTGGCCAAGTGAGAGGCACCCCTTAGGGAATGTCCTCACTGGTTAAGCCAAAACAAAATAATCTCAAACCCAATGCTGAAGAACTGTCCGGGAAACCAAAATACATCATCTGAGAAGTTTCCCTGCCATTTCCTTGACCCAACAAGCCAAATCGATTTTTTTAGTGAATTTTCTAATTCATTTTTGGTGGTACATCCTCTAGAACTGAATAAAATCATCAGAACTCTGTCCAGGCTGAGAACTGGAGCAAACTGACTGTACTGGATGATCTGGAAACATAGAAGAATAGTATAAGTGACTACTCATACCCTCTAGAACATTGCAATGCTCTAGGAGAACCAAAATCAATGCCATAATAATAAAATCTGGCCAATAATAAAGTGATAATAATCACTGAATGTGCAATCTAAGGCCAAACTCTGAAAACTGAAACAGTAGAATTAGTCTTGGGCATGTCTGGAGTAAATATAGGAACTGTTGTTTTTTGAGTCACTGCCTTGGGAACCGTGTTTGACTTGGTCATCCGGCTTGACCAGGTCAAAGTACCCAAAATGTAGGTGAGATACTGTATCAATATGATCCTGCATGTATCCAAGGTAAGAAATGTTCCAATGGTGTATATCAAAACCCAACTTAACTCATGTTATTCAGAATCAAGGTGACAATAATAATAATAATAAGTAAGATATACCTGTGCCTTTGAAATATCATTGAACCTTCTAGAAGTCTCTTGTACATGCCATGCTAACAAAGTTTAAACAGTCTGCTAGTGTTGGGTGGAGGTGGAGAACAAGGCTTAAGGTAAAGGGGAATAACTCATGATTGACTTTGACTATGTGATCTCTCTGAATGATAACCAATACACTCAACTAAAAAGACAAATGCATGGCAGATGGTAACAGGGAATGGCGGTGTCTCGGAAATGGATAAAGTACTTGGGCTTGTTTCCTTCAAATTGTAGCAAGTTTTCCTTTACATTACTTTGCAATACCAGTCAACCTTCAAAGGCAGGTGCCCTGGAAGCCTTCTAGGTTCCAGTAAATGACTAAGACATAACCTTTGCAGGTTAGTCTCACCATGTTTCCCTGTGGGGGAAAATGAGTCGAACACTCTACAATGAATGAGTACTCATCCTTTGACCATTGACCTTTTTCAATAACTTTCACTTTCACATAAGATAGTAGCCAACCTACAAGAGCAAGTGCCCTGTAAAGCCTTCTAGGATCCAGTAAATGACTAAGGCCTAGCCCCGCTTCCAGCGAGCAGTCCATAGCCCCGACGGGTTTGCCTCACCCGGCTACCCCTATGGAGGGCAGATGAACCTTATATTATACAAAGAATGAGTGCTCAACCCCTGTGCCACTGACTACTTTTTAAACATTTATACTTTGCATCATTTAGATATAGCATTTATGCATTCCAATGCTTTAGTGTTTAGCAACATTATTTGGTGAAGCACTTGTTTTGAGGACTAAAGGAGAACTACCCGATGAACCCAGCCACACTGGCCAAGCCACATACTTCATAACCAAAGACACATAGCAACATGGAGTCTATCATGCATAGGGGTCAAGATAGAGAAAAGATCTTCAATCTCACAAGTTTCAGTCAATCTAAGTCATAGGATAAAATTCAAATAACGGATGAACCGGATGGATGGGGACAAATGACATATGGAACCAACATAGCACTAAGGTTTAACATTTGTGTAAAGCATGGCATGAGCAATAGTCTTCAACATTGAGTTCTTTGATCAGTCTTAGCACAAGTTTAAGCATCAGTATATATAAGCATAGGTCAGCATGATCATCCTAACAAAACAAGCCTAGGTGTTTAATATGCATCACAGAGCACAAACAACCGAGGAAACATATACCTAATTTCACCATATATACCTGTCTCCATCTAATAAGCCCCTCTGTAACTGTGTAACATATCTACTCTGCTACTCTGCTCAAATGAACTAGATCACCACAGAAAGCATCTCAATGGACAAGGGAATCTCAGTTCTAGCAAGGGAACATTGTTAAACAAGGCTCTAAAATGGTTGAGGCTGTAATGATCCATGCTAAAACCCCATGTGAATGAATAGCTCGAAAAGAATAAAGAGATCAATCTGTATGTTGCATCATGGTAGCCCAGCTGCAATATATGTGTGATAACACTTCCAACAACCTTTCTCCTTCGTGGGAGATCCACAGGTTCCCATGTTTAATTCTTGTGAATGTTTTCATTTGTTCATCTATGGATTTCCTCCATTTATCTGTATTCTCGGATTCTCTAGCTTCCTAAAATGAAGTAGGTTCACCATCATCAATTAAGAAAGCAAAAGAAGACTGACAATTAGGAAAATACCTTTCTGGACATCTCTTGGGACATGTAGATCTTCTGAGTTGTGGCTATTGAACTTGTTCTTCATGCTTATCAAAAGATTCATTTTCATCTTCACTCATTTTTACTTCAACTGGTACAATCTTAGTTCTCTATTGTACCTCCATTCTTTGCATGGATTTTTCATTAAAATGAAACCTCAACTAACAATTACCCTACAATCAACAAGATCCCACAATTTATACCCCTTTATTGTATTATCATAACAGTGAAAACACATTCCGTTTACCTCTTTTCTTAGGCAATTTGGGTCAAGCTTGGACCTCTTTTCTTAAGCACATGGGAAAATAAATTACTATAAAAAGCATGCAAATGAGAATAATCAATTGGCTTACCACACAAAAACTCCTTTGGAATCTTTCCATCCAATGTAGTTGTAGGTAATCTATTAAGTGGATACGCAGTTGTATTAACAGCCTCTGCCCATAATCCATTATCCAACCCGAATGCGTTGAGTTGCTGAGCATGCTTCTTGCACATTCCATGATTGTGCAATTCATCCACTCAACCACGCTATTTTGTTGTGGAGTATATGCAACAATCTTTTGGTGCTTAATTCCTTCCTACATACAAAATTTATCAAATTCCGCAGGGAAATTTTTTCATCCATTATTAGATCTAAGACATAATATTAACTTGCCCAAACTTTTCTCTACTCGTGCCTTGAACCCTTTAAATTACTCAAAGGCTTCTGACTTATTTTTCAAGAAATACACCCACATTCTTCTAGAATAATCATCTATAGAAAACAAAATATCTAGCACCATTTATAGACAAAGTGGTGTTGGTCCAAATATATTAGAATGAATAAGTTGCAAAGATCAAAACTTTTACTAGAGCTTGCAATAAATCAAACTCTCTCATGTTTACCAAAAACACAATGCACATACAAGTCTAAATCACAAGACTTAATCCCAAAAATCATAACTTGATCATCCATAGTTTTCAAACCTTTTTCACTCATATGTCCAAGTCGTTGATGACACAACATCACTACATCTAGAACATTCCCTGAGTCTTTTGTTGTTGCATGATTTGTCATTGTATCACCGCAAATACAATAAAGGGTCCCATAAGATTTTCTCTTTTTGCTACCATGAAGGCTCCTTTGCTAATTTTGCAATGATTGTCACCAAAGGTAGTAGGATACCCCAGCTTATCCATCATCTTGATTGAGAGCAAATTCTTTCATGGATCTGGTATCACACAACTTCCTTTCTCTGCCATCATTAGCTTGATCTTAAGGTCGCCTCTTCCCACAATTTTAAAGGATGATCATCACCCAAGTAAACCATCCCACTACTATAGGGTTAATATTTGACAAACCAGTCTCTATGAGGAGGCATATGGAAAGATGCACCTGAGTCCAAAACACAAGCATATAAAAGAGATATGTTGTTACTGAGACAAAAAGCCTCACATGTTATCGTCTCTTATGAATCTGTTGTACTAGCTTCAGCTGATGAATGATTTGACTTTTCATCCTTCTTTTCCTTCTTCAAATGCCAACAATCCTTTCTCAACTACCCTGGTTTCCCACAATTCCAACACTTCCCTTTCAGCTTGCATCCTCTGGACTTCAATCTAGACTGTGATCTCCCTTGTTTACCTCTTTCGCTAGATCACCCTTTCACAGATAAGACTTCATTAGCAAAGGGATCTAGAGAAGATTTTCACCTCAACTCTTCTCCGAACAAAGTCACTACTGCGTCATCAAATTTCAATGTTCGTAATAATGAGTTGGTGATGGTCACCACCATATGATCCCAAGCATCCGGGAGGGAACAAAGTAAAATGATCGCTCAGTCCTCATCCTCCACCTTTACACCAACCGAGAGCAGTTTTCTAATTAGGGTATTAAACTTGTTCATATGATCTTCCACAATTGAAATCTCCATCCTTGTATCATAAAGTTGTTTTTTCAGGAAAACCTTGTTTGTTGCCGATTTTGTTTCATACAACTTCCCAAGTTTCTCCCAAAGGGCTTCCACGGTCTTTCCTTCAGCAACATTGAACAAGACATAGTCTACTAGGAAAAGATGAATTGTAGAAATTGTCTTCTTGTCTAGCTTTATCCAATCCTCATTTCTTATGCCGCTTGGTTTTTTCGAAACCCCTTTCAAGGCTAGGGCTTCGTCATTCTGAACCAACAAATCCTCCATCTTCATCTTCCATAGGGAGAAATTATTGCCATTAAACTTCTCAATCTCAAACTTGGTTAAAGCTAATCTCATTGTTGCAGCTCCCAGTCACAAAAACCCTATGCCTACGATTTTTTTTTGCTCTAATACCAAATGTTAGAAAATTATAAAAACAACCAATATAAGTCGAATCCAAGTCAAATATAAGTATCTCAAATCAACCAAGCGTTACTGTAACCAGCTTGGAGTTGATATTGAGCAGTTGATAAGATCGAGGCCTAAGTTAAAGTAAGTCAATGTCAACATTGTGTCGAAGGATGTCAACGTTGAAGCAAATAATGGTACGTGAATGTGGACAAGTTATTACTACAGAAAGGCATGACCATGCTGTACACCATGTACACAGCACAAAAAATAAACAAGAGAACAGAACCACTCAAATTTTGGCCACTAACCAACCTCTAGAAGATATATATTGGTCGTAATTGTCTCATCCCCAATGACCTTTAATGGGAGCCTCTGAGAGAGATAGATCCCATCCCATGTCCTTCATCTTCTAGTCCAGCCTACAAGATATAGAAGTGGCCAATATGTTTGATCTTAATAGATTTTGCGGAAATGATCTAGAAAGAGAACTAGTTTTGATATGTGGCTATCTAATCAAGGACAATGGTCATCCATTTTTTTGTCAACAAATTCTGAATTGTAGACCGGAGCAAGTAATGTACTACTAGATTCTTGCTGGGAAAGGTTGTGCTATTGCTTTACAGCTTGGATTAAAATTTTCATTTGTGTTTTGATGCTCAATCACAGAGCTGTGGGAATAAAGTCTTACACTCAGACTTCCTGAAAAGACAAAAACCATTGTTTCTTCAAGAGAAGTGTTGGAAACCTAATCCTTTAGGGTTATGGTAAAAGGTTCACTGAATTTACTATTCACATTCACATGTGAATAGGAAGAGACATGAAGAGTCCAAGAGACAGATTGGAAGATGAAGCCAAGCATCATATTTGTTGTAGTTATATGCATCATCTTAATGGAAAGGCAATTCATGACTAACTTCTATTTGTCTTTCCTTGCCTCTGTTTGGTGGATTCTAACAGTGGCATCAGAGCCCTATAGTTTTTAGGGTCAATAGGAACCAAGCCTTGATAGGAAAATTTCGCTTTTTGGCTTGCTCCAACCTACCCCATTTGTGCTCAACTAAGTCACCTGACACGGGGACACGGGACACGAAGGACACGGGGATTCGAGGTGTCCGACATGGGCACGGTGACCCCGGAATCAGGACACGTAGGATACGTTT
>LPNX010675052.1:295579-313510 GCA_001517045.1 Pseudotsuga menziesii
GTTCCCACTGCTGCTCTCTCTCAGTCTGCGATTTTTCTCCTTCTCATCTCTCCAACTCTCATGGAAAAAAAGAATGAGTCTCATTTGCCTTCCCTTGCCTTTTTGGTGTCTAATGAGGAAGCCGAATGGTCATCTAATCCAAGGGCTCAAATTTACTTAAGATCAATGGAAGAGAAATAATGTGCAATTTATTTCTCTCCAAAATTAATTTCACTCAACTTAAAATTAAATTTTTCCAAAAAGTCACTTTAATCACTAACGTGAAAATTAAAAACTCATCTCAAGTCATTAATTGCAAGGGTCGTGTTATTTTCCTGTTTTAAGTGACTTACGCAAAAGTCACTAGGGGAACACTTTCCTAGGTATAAAAATCAACACTCCCTCTTACCGAGGAAGCTGTTCTACACCACACCCAACTTGTCTCTGATACGAATGAACTTGCCTCTTCCAAGTGACTTCATCAAGATATTTGCAACTTGTTAATCAGTGGAAATGTACTGCAACTCCACAACTCCTCTCTCAACATAATCACAGATGAAATGGTACATGATCTCAATATGCTTTGACCTGTCGTGAAATATTGGATTCTCAGAGAGCTGGATGCAACTCTGATTGTCACAATAAATAACCGTAGTCCTCAGCTCCTGATCAAATAAATCCACCAAGAACTTGCGAAGCCACAGTGCCTCGCAACTAGCCTCACTGGCTACTTCCCCTTAGGTCTCGAAACAATCTCCCAAATATCGTTCTTCATGATGGAATGGTACTCTTCCATCATGGCATCTCTCTAAACATGATGCTGAGAGGCCTCCTCAAAAGTAGATGGCTCTAAATCACGAAGACTAGCAACCAAGGCCATAGCCAACCTATATGGCATCACTATAGTCTCACTGGTTCCTTGGGCGCTCCAAAATCCTTTGCTTCCTTCAATGTCTTACGAAGCCATTTAGGCTTCCTCTTCCCTAAAGGTTGCTCCCAAATTGGTCTATTATCATCTGAAGAACTCCTGGAAGTAGATGGCCCAGAAATCTGTGGACCAGGAGCTGGTGAACCAGCCACTAGTGAAATCTGTGATCTGATAGCTGTAAATGGTGAACATGTGACCTGAGAACCAAAATTTGTCCCCGAAGTACCTGTTGGTTGAACCACTGAACCTGAAGAACCTAAGGTCCAGTCAACTTGTACTTTGTACTGAAGGTACTTGTGAAGCTGCTTGAGGTGTGGGAACCTGTTGCTCCTCCTGCACTAACTCTCCGAACTTCCTGAAGGCCCGCTCTTCCTCAAATCTCACTTCCTGCCTCACAACAACCTTCTTCAAGGTAGGAAGATAAATGTGGAAGGCCTTCGAAGTCTGATCATATCCCACAAAGATACCTCTCTCTGCTATGGGCTCAAGCTTTGTCCTCTTCTCAAAAGGGACATGTGAAAAAAGTCAAACAACCAAATATGCAAAAAATGGCTAACCTTGGGCTTCTTGTCTATGAACATCTCCTCGGGAGTCTTGCTCCCCAAGGCACAATGGGGACTCTTGCTATGAAGGTATACAGCTGTACTACATTCCTCAGCCCAAAGAAAGAAAGGAAGTGACTGATCATGTAGCATGGCTCTTGTTGCTCCAACAATAGATCGGTTCTTCCTTTCCGCCACTCCATTCTGCTCAGGAGTGTATGGTATTGTCAATTGTCTCTGTATGCCCTCTTATCTACAATACTCATCAAACTCCTTAGAGGTATACTCACCCCCGTTGCCTGATCTAAGTGCTTGAATCCTCCTCCTAGTCTAGTTCTCCACAAGAGCTTTGAACTCTTGAAACCTCTGCAAGACCTCAAATTTCTTGCTCCTCAGGAAGTAGATCCAGGTCTTCCTGGAATGATCATCGATGAATGTCACATAATACTCTAAACCTCTCAGAGAAACAGATGACATAGGACCAAACAGATCAGAATATATCAAATCAAGCACTCCAACTAACTTGATGTCACTGCTCGAAAATGCAGTCTTGGTGTACTTTCCCAAAGCACACCCTCTGCATACATCATTGTGCTTAGCGCTGAACTCGGGAAATCTTGTAACCATGTCCCTCAACATCCTCAAAGTTAGATTATGCAAATGGCCCATCCTCTTATGCCATAGCTCACAAATCTTACTACGACTACTATGTGTCAAAGCATGTTGGGGCTGAAATAAGAGTTTGTACAGCTTCCCACATCTGACTCCAATGGTGTAAGAGGTAGATGGTCCTACAGTCTTGGGGAAAACATCCACATGTCCATCTAAAAAGACACCCAAGTCCCCTGTCCTCAATCATGGAAACTAAAATCAAATTCTTTTTCAGCCCTGGTACAAACAACATGTCCCTCAAAGTCATGGGACTCATGAACTCTCTCTGAAAAGTAATGGCCCCACGCCCAACAGTTTTGACAACTGTGTCATCCCCCAACACTACCTCCACATCTATACATGCCTGTGAAAGCTCAGAGAACATCTCTCGAGCACCTGTCATGTGGCTCGAAGCTCCATTGTCAATATACCAAGTGTTGTGGTGGATGCACTAAAAGAATGGCCAATCAACAAAGAATGCTCCCTCTCAATCTCAATGTCTGTACTGGTGATGATGGATGCTCTCTCTCTCTCTCAAAATGTCCAGCACAGAGAGAAAACTCTCTCTAAAATCAAGTTGTAAACTCATCAACCTCCGACGAAGTTGCTATCTGTTGTTGCTTCTTCTTCTTCTTTTGTGGGCATTGTCTAGCATAGTGCCGAAACTTCTGACAAGCAAAGCACTTTACAGTGCTCAAGACCTTCTTTTGTCCACTTTGTTGCTTAGCCCCACTCTTCTTGGGGGCCTTCTTGAACTTCTCTTTCCTTTCGCAGTCAAAGCCACATTCTCCTCATCCTCCCTACTAGTAGAAGAGCTCCCCTACACAAGACCTCTCCGAGTCTCCTCTTGCACGAAATCATCCCAAAGTTTGTCCCAAGAGGGCAAGTTCTCCCTGGCTACTACAGCATCCACAAAAACAGCCCAAGGCTTTACAACCCCATTCACATTTGTCCGCACTAGCTCAATGTAAGAAATAACCTCCCCCACTGTTGCAAGCTCATCTCTCACCTATTGTAATATCCCAAACTGATATTCTACTGTTCTTTGCTACTATGTTATTTGCTCATACGCTCAAGATTGTGCAAAAATAGGGAATAAAATGTGTATGCAAAGGTGTCGTGCCAAATTGCCCTAAAGTATAGCTAATCTGGAGAGATTATAGAGCAAAGACTTTCAGGAAGAAGATATACACATACCACTGATAAATAAGTTGATAGTACTCCAGAGATAGGATGCATGCAATGTGTGCCGAAAGATAGTGCTACTCTCCTCAGTTTGACGCCCAGCTACAAGAGTGCCCCCTTTTGGATGATGTTGACGTTTTTGGAGGAGAAGGTGTCTGTTTCTGCTGGAACTTTGTCGAGACGATGGTCTATACATGCCAGAGAACCTAGATGTCACATACAGATATTTTTCCTTCACTAAGGCACCTAGTGAATTGATCTGGCTCTCAGGTGCCTACATCCCCTTCACCCATGTTTCTGCTGTTAACTGCTCAAGGTATGCAAACAGGAAGTTGATAATCACCCAATGCAGTGTAATGATCCTGCTGAGAAAGATAAAGCTAACATGCGGAGGAAAAACTGAGCTTTAGGGTCCCAGCGAATTCTTCTGAGACTTTCCAGCTATTCCCCAGTTGCAAAACGTGAACCTGCAAATAAATCTTCTATGTGTGTTGGATCACTGAATATGGATGAATATGATGAATGTTGATGATAGACCTGGAGGGTCTACCCTGAAGTGATTAGCGCAGATAGATTTCACTGCCGAAACCCATTGTTAACTGAAGACCTTCGTCTCCAACCCCAACTGCTGCTGCTACAATTGTTGTTGTTGCTCTAAAACCCAAAATCAACAATAATAATCATAGATGCCTTCTTTGGTTCAATAACCCTTCTTAAATAGCTTAGCATGTACTTTTAGGGTTTGCATGTCATTTTTAGGGCTTACGTGTCCCTTTTGCATGCATGCAATTCTAATTTCATGTTGACTTTAAGCCTAAAGAAATAAGGCTTTCTTTACCATACCGATGACTTAATACTGAATGAATGCTCTGTTCTACTTTAAGTATCAAATGTCCTCAGTCAATTCCCCTAACACGAGATACCCGCTCGAACCTATGGGAATCAAATAGGTTCGCGAGTGTTTTGGTGCTCAAGTAGAAGAGGATATTACACCTGTGATATCCTAGTAAGGTAGGAAGTAACTCCCTCTGCTTTGGCCATCTTAATACTCTTCACTTTTTCCCTCAACACCATTTTACGGTTCTCATTTGAACTTTGATACAAGCTGGTCAAAGCATCCCACATCTTATATGCACAATCTTCGCTGGAGATATGTGGGATAACAAGATCTTTAACTGCATCTAGAATAATCCTTCTAGCTTTTATATCCTTCTTGTAGAAAGATGCAAGTGCTTATGGATCGGTGGAAGCAAGAGCCTAAATAGGATTTGCTTGTGTACTATGAACCACTTCATCCCAAAGTTCATTTTCCCCCAATATAAGCACCAACCTAGCTTTCCATGGGACAAAATTCTCAGCCCCATCTAGCCTATCCTCCAACCTAAGTCCTGTTGCCATTTCACTGTAAATTCAAGCTTCAACAAGGTGCTTCCCACTGACAAAAGAATTTCACTGACAATGTGAAATTATCATTGTATTAATTCTGCTCCTTCTCTAACAAAGCTCTGATACCATGTAAATTTTTCAGCTCATTCCCCAACCCAATTTCATGCCATCATTTTCATCATTGTTTAATGCCCAACCCAATTTACTTTCAGCTACAAATTAGTTGATATTTCTCAAAAACAATTTTGACAAAAACACATGAAGAATGTTTACAACTTCAATGAGCAAAAATAAAACACAATCACACATAAAAATCAGACACTTATTTTTGGTCAAATTAACATAGGCAAAACCGCAACCTCCAGGGAAAACCTATTCTTCAGACGGAAAGAATTTTATTTTTGTAAAATTAAAGTACAGTGATTTCAAAACAGAGATGAACTTATCTCTTCCATAGTGCTCAGCAAAAATGACTTAATTCATAAATTTTCTGCCAACAAGCTGCCTCGAAAACCATGCCACAACCTGACTGTATAGTCCTCGATTTTTGTGCCCACTATTGTACCGTATGACTTGTACAGACCTTGATTTTTGTGCTCACTGTTGTACGAAACTACAATAGAGATTGAAGACTTGCAGGTTCACGAGTTTGCAAGGAATTTTAACCCACCTCTGACTGACTTAAACGATCCTGTGATCGTCCAAGTTCTTCTTTTCAGTTCACCTGTGATTGGTGTTCCTGTGTGCAGAGTTATGGCTAGCTCTGGAGAGGGTATTTCTACCCCGACTTCAGCCATGTTGGCTGGAGGAGTGCCACCTCCTCTGGTTGGTACTTCAAGACCAAGTGCATCTACTGCACCTTTCTCACCAAGTAGTCGAGTGGTCCAACCACTAGTTTCCTCCAATGTAGTAGATCCTTCTAGTGGGATGGTCACTGGGATTCCCGATGCACCTTTTGTTTCCCCCTCTTTCATGCATACTGCTCAGAGTGGTCCAAGTGGATCCTCCACGTTTGTTCAGGGTTTCCAGTGGAATGGGGGGCACATTCCCCCATCAATTCCTTATGTAGGTCCTACACCTGCATATGTGGGCATGCAGTTTGGAAACACAAACGCTTTTGGCCAAGGTTTCCAGACATCGGTTTCGACCCCCTTTACGAGCTCTCCCTTTTCACTTTTTAGCGGAGGGATACCTACTCCTGTCTTTCAGACTCCAGTTTCATCTGGATCGGCTCAAACCACTTATAATGCACCACACACAAGTAATCCACTGGCTTAAGGGTGGAATCCTTTTCAAAGTAGTCCGACTACTTCACAACCAGCGGCTGGGGGCAACCCCACCGTTTCGTTCGGGAACCAAGGGGCAAGTCCTTCTACATCCCAGACTCGTGCTTTTCAAGCTCTGGTTAGGCCTAAACTTCCCTTCCTGACAACTTTAAACTTGCCAAACTTGTCCAAGTTGATGAATGACCCAGTGCGGCATAGTGCCACGTGGCCACCTATTCCTAGCAAGTTACCTTCAGACATTCCCAAGTTTGAAGGCAAAGCTGGCGAAGATCCAGGTGCCCATATAACCACTTTTCACCTATGGTGCTCTTCACACTCGTTGAACGATGACACCGTTCGATTTAGGCTTTTCCAAAGAACCTTGACTAGTGTTGTAGAAAAATGGTATATTGAACTGCCTTCTATTGCGTATGACAGTTTTTTCGACTTAGCAACTGTGTTTCTTAATCACTTCCAGCTTCCTCTCTCGTATGATGCCGCCACAAATTTGTTGTCGACTTTTCGGCAAAACAAAGCCACGCATATCTCGGATCACATCCAAGAGTGGCAAAGAAGGAAGAGGCTTATCAAAGCCACTATACCTCCCGAGTTCTTATTAGAGTGGTTCTTAAAATCTTTACTGCCTTACATATCTAAGGACGTATCCACTTCGGAAGTAACCACAGAAGAAGAGGCTATCCTCAGGGCCCAGCAGTTCGATTTGCTTTATGCTCAGTCTGGGATCTTGTATGAGATTATACCTGAGGCACCGAGATCTACCAATAGTGCCGAGAAACCCAAGCCTGGACCCCATGCCGATGGTGTGGTTGGTTCAATTAATTCTCCCACTGTAGAGTCACTGGCTAAGCAACTCCATGAGTTGTCAGTGAAGCAATCTGCAGCGGAGGTAGCAAAGGCTGCCACCCCCTCATCTCAAACTGCAACTGTGTTTGCAAAATCTTTTCAGAAGGGCAATTAGTAGCCCGGTGGGAAAAAGAAGAAAGGGAAGAAGAGTGAAGGTAATCAAAACAAGCCGAAACCCACAAATAATGTTGATGGGGGCAAGAAAGATAAGAAAAAAGTGAAGTTTCCTTGTAAGTTGTGCCAGGGAGACCACCTAACTCATCAATGCCCTCTCATAGATCAAGCTCAGAAGTTGCTTAAAAATCAACAACTTACTGTCCTAAAGGATCCATTTCCCCAAGGACAGAATGCAGCTTTTGTTTCTAATGTAGCCGAGGGCACTTCCAGTGCTCCCCCTGATCAGAACTATATCAATATGGTACGATCTAGTGCCTTACTCCAGACAAGGAATAAAAATTATGAATCGGAGACTCCTAAGAAGAGTAAGTCTGTTGTTGAAACCTCTAACCCTCTCACGATCGAGAAAACTGTTGATCCAATGCCTAAGATACCAAAAGGTGTCTTTAAAAAAGCATTTCACAATCCTAACTCTAGGGCTGCTTCTAACTACTTTGTGGTGGAAGATTTGGCCCAAACTCCATGTGTAATGTCAGCATTGTAAGTGTTACAGAGTTGTCCTGCTCAACAGGATGCCCTCTTAGCAGCTTTAGGCAGCATGGATTCGTCGAGCCTGTCGACGAAGTTTAATATGTCAGATATTAAGATTCGCCTGTCGTATCATGTGGCTTTGTCTATAGATGTTGTCCATGGTGGCAAAACCATTGGATATACAGTTGTTGACGAAGGTGCTTCCACCTATGTAATGTCAATTTCTTGCTGGAAGGCTTTAGGTTCCCCCGAGCTAGTTCCGTCAAACACCTTACTTACTGCTTTCCCTTTCGACGGGAGGTCTTTCCGTCCGCATGGTATCCTACCAACTTTTGAGATTAAGTTGGCATGGAAAGCAGTGGCTGTCGAAGTTGAGGTGATTGATGCTCCTTTGTATTATAACTTGCTTTTAGGGAGAAGCTAGACTTATGCCATCTGTGAGATTGCCTCGATCGTTCTTCAAGTGGTGGTTTTTCCACATGAAGGGAAGTTGGTTATTGTTGACCAACTCAGTTTCACTCAGAAGGGCCGTTTGGAAACTAATGAGTCCACGATACCTTTGGTTGATCAGATTAAACCGGCTAATGAGAGCTTGGGGGTTGGAATGTATTCATCCTTGATGGGCACGTTTGATATCCCAGCCCCGATAAATTATCTAGGTTCTACAAGTGTAGGGAAGTCTATCGCGACAGTTGTGGATAGAACTGATCCTTGGGTCCTTCCTTCCCGTCACGAACCTCAGGTGCCCTTATCTGCAATGGAAGTGGCTTATCAAGTTGTTGTTGACACCACTGCCAATTCTATCGCAACTCCCTCTACAGTCTCAAAGGAGTCGGAGGAAGCCTATCTACCTGCTTGGGCAGAGAACTCTTAATATTCATATGACTGCTTAGACATGGTTTTGCCTTCGGATGAAGCCATTTTGGAAGCCATGAGTGGGCAAGATAAGTTTGTGAAGATCTTCACCATAGATCCTACTTTCTCCAGAGATGAGTAGAATTGAAACCCAGGAATTCCATGTGAGACTGGCGAAAGAAGTTGATTTACCGATTAATCCTTTGCCTAAGGAGGGAATATTTGGCGAGGGGAATATGGCAAATATCTCTGTTACCATTCCTATCAACATCTCTGCAAACCCCGACGTCGTCGAAAATGTGCAAATCGGTGCAAACTCCTCTCCGGAAGAGATTGCCATATATACTGCCTTATTTAACGAGTTTCGCGACGTGTTTTCCTGGTCATATGAGGAGATGTCAGGCATTGATCCATCGATTGTAGAACATGAAATCCGAACCTACCCTGATGCTAAAACGGTTCGACAAAAGCTTCGACATGTTAATCCATGTAAACCGGCAGTCGTTAAGGCTGAAGTGGAAAAGTTGTTGAAAGTTGGGTTTATCTACTCGATTGCTCTGACGGAATGGGTATTCAATCCCGTTCCTGTTGACAAGAAACAAGGGACAATACGCGTGTGCAACGACTTTCGTGACCTAAATAAAGCGTGTCCCGAGGACAATTACCCCACGCCCTTTACAGATCAAATCATTCATGCTTGTACGGGTAGTGAAGTTTTTTCGTTTATGGATGGTTTTTTTTGGTACAATCAAATCCAAATCAAGTCGGAAGACCAACACAAAACGGCTTTTGTTTGTCCATGGGGTACCTTCACGTACAAGAAAATGCCCTTTGGTTTGAAAAATGCTAGGGCTATCTTTCAGCAGGCAATGAATTTTGCCTTCCACAACATTAAGAATATTGTCGAGCCATATCTAGATGATCTTCCTGCCCATTCTCGAAAGAGGAGGGACCATCCAGATCACCTTCGCTTAATTTTTGAACGATGTAGACATTACAAAATACACTTGAATCCCTTACCTATTAAAGTACAACTCATAAAGGTAACTTAATGGGTCCCCACTAAAGTTTATTTAGAAACTATTATACTATTTTGCTGGATGTTTATGTTTCACTTTTATGGATTGGAGGCTACATGGTAGAGTTGTTTGATACAAGTGTGTTTTCTGCGTTGAGTCGAGGAGTTTACTCGGGTTTATCGTGTCAAACAAAGGAATTCAGGTGGATCCCTTAAAAGTTGAGGCCATTGTAAATTTGCCTCCTCGTTCTATCAGGAAACTTCAGAGCCTGCAAGGAAAATCTAATCTCCTTCGACGTTTTATAGTTAACTATGCCAAGATAACTAAGGGTTTCATGCGCTTGCTTAAGCAAGACACTCCATTTGTATGGATGAAACCGCACAACTTGCATTCGAGGCATTGAAAAAAGCTTTGTTGTCGGCTCCTTTATTACATCCACCAGATTACTTTAAAGACTCTATATTGTATCTGGTTGCGTCAGAGTCGACCATTGGGGTGGAATTGGTTCAGGAGGACGACAAGCTTCAAGAGCATGTTGTATATTATCTCAGTCGTGCATTAGCTAATCCCGAACTTACATACTCCCACGTCGAGAAGTTAGTATTAGCAGTTGTTTATGTTGTTCAGAGGCTGCGTCACTACATTTGTTGAGGTGGCGGACAACCACAGTGGTGGCGGACGTAAATCCTTTTCAATATGTTTTGTCCTGACACATAATCGAGGGCAAATTCAACAAATGGATAGTTATTCTCCAGGAGTTTGACTTGGATTTCCAGTTTGCTAAATCCAAAAAGCCCTTAGATTTTGCAGAACTTATCTCAGAATTTCCTACGGAAGAGAATGTAGTGGTTGAAGAAGACTCATTCCCAGACGAGTATATCTTTCTGATTTCCACCTCTGATCCCTAGTATGGAAATATCCTTATATATCTCCAGATTTTGAAGTGTCCTGCGTCCTTCTCGAGGGAAGAGCAGCGTAAACTATCTTTCTGATTTCCACCTCTGATCCCTAGTATGGAAATATCCTTATATATCTCCAGATTTTGAAGTGTCCTGCGTCCTTCTCGAGGGAAGAGCGGCGTAAACTGCGTGTACATGCAAAAAACTACCTGATCATCAGTGATACATTATACCGTAGAGGGGTAGATTTTGTTTTGCGTCGGTGCCTCACCCATGAGGAGGCTGAGTATGTCCTAAATGATTCCCATAGCGGAGTGTGTGGGGGTCATTTATCTAGGTTAGCAATGGCCCGGAAGATTTTACGTGTCGGTTATTTTTGGCCCACGATCTTTAAAGATTGTGTGGAGGCCATGAAGCGCTGTCATCCGTGTCCCGCTATGGGAGTCATTTATCTAGGTTAGCAATGGCCTGGGAGATTCTTACGTGTCGGTTATTTCTGGCCCATGATCTTTAAAGATTGTGTGGAGGCCATGAAGCGCTGTCATCCGTGTCAGCTCTACACCAGGAAGATGCGGTCACATCTTGCTCTGTTGTTTCCCGTCATTGTCGTGGGCCCCTTCACTAAGTGGGGGGTGGATTACGTGACGTGCAATCCAGTTTCGGTTGGGGGGGCACAAATATATCATTGTCGTTGTTGATTACTTCACTAAGTGGGCAAAGGCAATGCCTACCTTCAAAGCTGACGGTGAAACGACAGCTTACTTCGTGTTCAACCAGATCATTGCCCGTTTCGGTATTCCAAAGGAGATTGTCACTGACCATGGCAGTCACTTTCAAAATAGTATGATGACCGAACTAACTACTATGTTAGGGTTCAAGCAAGATCACTCATCTTCCTTCTACCCACAGGCGAATGGTCAAGTAGAGGCAGTAAATAAGACCTTGAAGACCATTCTCAAACATACCATTAATGCAAGCCGATCGAATTGGCACATCATGCTATATCTTGCACTTCGGGCATACCGGACTAATGTCAAGACTGCGACATGTTTTTCACCTTTTCAACTCGTTCATGGTGTGGAAGCAGTCACTCCGATCGAATGTGAAATTCCATCGCTTAAGATAGCCATCCATGTACTCCCTGACACTACGAAATTAGAAGAACGTTTGCTACATTTGGAAAATCTAGATGAACATCGCAGAGATGCGTAGACGGCAAACGAAGCTCACAAGAATAGGGTTAAAAACCAATATGATAACGCGGTTAAGCCAAGAATTTTCTCTGAAGGGGAGCTTGTCTTGCTCTGGGATCAAGATAAAGAACCCTTGGGGGCAGGAAAATTCAAGTCCATGTGGTTAGGTCCCTACGTTGTGTCAAAGGTCTTAGAAAAAGTGGCGTATGAGTTAACGGACTTTGATGGAAATAAGTTTCCTAAGCCTAGAAATGGGATCTACTTGAAGAAAAACTACGCCTAGGCATGGTGCTTGTTCTTGTATTTTATTGTATGTATTTGCATGTACAATAGTTAGTTGGTTAGTGTTTCTGATTTAATCTGTTGGTTGTTATAGATGGCAGCTGAGTGGTTCGTAGGTTTTGTCAATGGTGCTAGCCACCATACCTGTAACCTGGCTTCAACCGCATGGGTCATCGATTCACCCTCAAAACAACTAGTTTCCTCTGGAGGCGCTTGCTTAGGTCCTGCTACTAATAACGTGGCCAAATACAGGGTTGTTATTGAGTTTCTATGGGATGTTGCGTCACGTGGCATTACCCATTTGGAGGTCAGACTTGATTCTCAACTCGTGGTTTCCCAACTCAATGGGGACTATCAGGTGTGAAACCCTACCTTGTTACGTCAATTTTTGAAGGTTAGATTACTTGAAAGAAATTTTGATTATATTTCATTTAATCACATTCCAAGGAATGAAAATACAATAACCGATGCTTATGCGAACTACATTCTAGATTGGCACTTAACACACATTTCGTAAAATAAACATAACAGATACATTTGGAACACATGTAAATAACCAGGCAAAATATATATATATATATGTAAAATTTGTTCATAGATAAATCGAGCCTTGATGCGAAGATCCTGTCATAATTGTATAAATATACAAAAAAAAAGGATTGTAATCCATAAATATGCCTATATATCTAAGCCTGCTCCTCGGCCTCCTCGGTTGGGGTTGCCTCCTAGGCCTCTTTGGAATATAAAACGGCCTTGGCGACCCTCCTCAATAGGCGTATCCAGGTAGGAGGAATCCCTACTACAAACTCCTGCATCACAATGGGAATCCTCTCTATGCGTATGGTAGGGACCCCTTGGGTCAGCCTAGCCAGCTTTCACTCAAGAACTCTAAGTATACCTTGGTCCTCTCCCTGTATAGGCCGCACAAAAATCCTAGGGTGCCCACTCATAGGGTCACCACCCCTACCTGTACCCTCGAGATTCACAGGCATACCTCTGCAGGACAACCCTGTAATAAAGTACATATCCTCTACTATGACTTCCAAAATCTCTCCTTCAAGATCGAAGGCACCAAGGTCATGATCCCAGTAGCTGATCAATTGCTCTAGCAAGCGGACATTGGCCCTCATGCCTGAAGTGCAATAGAACTTTAACAACCCACATTGTTGTAAAGCTTGTAATGTTGGGGCATCGCGAAGAGCTTCTCGATCCATGTCTTCGTGCTCTCTTTTCCTCCATTCTAAAACCATTGCACACCTGCCCATTGACCATCATCAATCATTAGAATCCATTGGCTTGGTTGCATTTTGGCCATTTTACAAGTTTTTATAAGTCGCACAGAATACACGGCTGTCCTTTGGGCATGTCGCGTATCATACGCGAGTTGCTCTAAGGAAAGTCACGTATGAAACGCGTGTACGCGACTGTCTTAGCAGCATACCCGCATATGCTGTGTGACCCTTTTAGGGTTGGCACAAAACCATGAAATTTTTCACAAAAATGAAAATTGGAACGGATGAAAGGAAAGAGAGGGGAGAATATACCAACCTGCAACTAACGGATATCGATTTGGTCCACTGGTTTATCCTCAGTGAACAGTTGAAGCCAAAGCTAAAAACTTGCCAAATTGGGTAAATTATCAAATGGTAATGTTTTATTTTTGTTTTTGAACTATATATAGACAAATTTCAAATTTTTGGACCCATATTCTATAGTTTAAAAATTAATTTTTATAAATGAACTAATACCGTGTCTTTTTACTAAGTGCAATAGGTTCGAGATCTTTAAGACGATGTTATCCACTCATATAGGGTAGGATTTGGTCCTCAATATGTACTTTTGCATTTATACCTTATCCGTTTTTAACCCTAGGAATACCTCTTTAACCACGGATTATGGTGTTTAAACCATTTTTACCTCGTCTGCATCATTGTTCCTCTGTGGATAGGGCCTCCTCTTCATTGGTATCCTAGTTTAGAACACTTTATTGTCTTTCTGATACCCATGCCTCGGTTGATCTAGGTTTGCGGGAGTCTTCTTAGTACATTTTCATGACAAAATGAGCCTCATTTTGCATCTTTTATGTGATATCCCTGTTATAAGGCTCCCCGCACTTATGGAGTTTCTTTAGGCCCAGGTCTGACTCCTCAAAATAGACTTGACTGCCGAGTAAACTTGTTCATTCAGACTCGTTAAGAATAAGTGAACGGGCATCCACATTGGTGGTAGTTTCTCGCTTTTTCAAACCATGTGGAATATTTACGAAAAAGGAGCACTCTCTTTTCTTCGGAATTGAGAAGAGTATTCTCGGGTATAGGTTTATCACTTTTCCGGACCTGAGGGACTAAACATACGGAAAAGGAACACCCTGTATGAGCTTAGTTTTCTCTTTTTCGTGCTCTGGACCTAAACATGAAAAAGATTCCAAGCGTACTTTATATCTTTGTCATGCTCGCAAAACCTAAAGAACAAAGCATCGAGTTTACTGTTGTAAGCCCCATTTCTCGTAATCAAATGGATCTTTCCGAGTAATCTTGCCTTCCTTCACACTCGTTAAACTCAGGCTACCTGTCGCTTCTGAAGGTGCATCGGTTTGGTATTAGTTTACCCCTTTTTGGACCTTGCCAACTAAGTACGAAAAAGGTATACCTTAGTCCTCCGGGAGCTAAGAGAATTCTTATGTTGATTGTTTTATACTTTTCCGGCCTCAGGAGACTAAATTGTACGAAAAAACACCCCCCTAAACTCTTCTTTGGAGCTTTCAGACTCTCAAAATATGAAAACACCAGCGAGCATGTACTAGTTCGGGCTCGTAAAATACACAAATCCGTGACATTATCAAGCATTATTCTCTCCCCTCTTCAAGCTTGTAACAAAGGAAGAGAGACGTGAGTTGACTTTCATAGACTCGTTAAAATTTAACAAGAAAGATAAGGAAGAAGTACTCTCTTTGGGTTATAAACAGTGGCAGCATGTTCTCCTTGAACACAACACTCTCTGAACTTTCCGATACTCATGTTTCAGTTTACACTTCCAGCTCAGCTATTACTTCAAGTCTCTACTCCTCCACTTGTCCTTTATACATGGAGACTCTAATCATGTCTCCTACATGACAGATAAGTCTAGTTGTCCTATCTGCAAGTTAAAAGCTGTCTTGGGTCATCTTTGCGTCGTGCTCATTGTTCAAGGATATATCCCTTCATCTGATTATTATCTTGATTCCATCATTATCCTATCTGAGTATTACTTGTGTCTACCTTCCCGTATCTAGTTCCTAGTCACTCTTATGATCCTTTGGAGGATTCATTGCCTTCCTCATCACAATACAGTTTCTCCTCAACACCTCTTAAAGACAAAGACCTAGAGTTTTGACGATGGTAACTTATGTTTCACTACCATTATTGGTGAACTCCTTTGCTTCAGTTGTCAGTATCACTCATTTTCTGACATTCTGTTGAGTTCCTTCCATGTTCTACTTCAGTACATCTATTCATATGGTAGGGATTGTACTGGTTCCTTTGGATTTCGATGAAGGCCTTGGGTTCACATCTATAACCTAAGTTGCACAAGATGGTGTTATGTTCAACTATACAGCTTCCAGATTTTGAAGACTCATCATTGTATATTGTGGTTTTGATCCGCCTTTGTAATATGCGTGGTCTTGTTACCTGTATCATATGATGTAATCAAATATTGTAAAGGAGCTAATGTTCCACTATATTGAACATGGCATCCTCAGATATGATTTTGAATATGACTTTATATGTATCTATTTCAAGGATTTCCTCTGCTGCCTTGGTAACTGAGTTCTCCAAGATTAAAAGATTGTAATGTATTTCGGCCATCGCTTCCCTCTGACCTCACACATTAGGGGGCATCTGTTATCATGTAAAATGGCACTTCTCCGTCTAAGTACTGACACCCAATGTGTGGGAACACAAAAGGACAAATTGGATTGAAGTAACCAAAACACTATAGACAGGCATGACCTTTGATACAGCATCACCTTACTAGCTAAATATATTTTGGTTTGGACATTAGGGATGAATACGCGACTGTTTGCATAACAACGCGAGTATGTGCATTGCAACTCGCGTATGCATTGCACCTGCAGGTTTCCTTAAAGCAAGGCGCGTATCATAGGAGACTTACCTATATCAATAGTCACGTATGCCTTAATTTTAAGTTAAAAAATAAAACACGATTAGTCGAGGACAGTTGAGCCCTTAATCATAACTATCTCAACTTCCTCAATCATCTCAACCTTCGAAACCTCTCTCTTTCCTCATGTATAAATAGAGGGTAGAGGTTGAGGCTAATCAATCATAATTAATAGAGCAAAGTTATGTTGGTGGTATGCCTTCAGACATCTTGGAGCAACAGAATTTAGTGTCCTTGGTTTGCAGAGGAGCCTTTGACTCAGAAGTTGGGTTGTAATCTCATCTCATTTGTTTATCAATAAAGAAAGTTCTTCTTCCAATATTGTGTATTGTGCACTCTTGTATATTGTGATTTATAAAATATATTATTATGAATATGCTATTTCATTAACCATTGATATAATATATAAGATATTGCAGGAAGATCTTATTCTTTGCAGGTGATTGGAGATACCCTGGAAGCTGTGGAAGTAACTTGAAGATGAGAAGAAAAGCTAGGATCGATCGTCATAAACAAGGTATGTCCAGTTTTCTTCCTATTTCTATTTCAATTTCAAAAAATGGTTGATTGTCTGCAAGGTATTAAGTAAGTTGGTAACCCCAGAGGCCCTAGGTTATAAGAGTGTGTTTTCTTGAACAACAACAAAAATAAGCATGGTATTACCAAGAATAATACTCAAATGTATTAAACTACAATACAATATATCCTTGCATCTCTCTCTCTCTCTCTCATATATTGTTTGTCATATACATTATTAATAATGTTATAAACATGTCATGGCAGTTTAACCACCTAATACTAAGCTTAACATTTAGTAATTACACATTGGTCTCATGTCGTCACTAAGATTGAAATTCACTAACATAACGTAACCATATAATAATATTTAATGTTGGGATTTGCAATTTGCCTATCCAACACCCCCTCAATCAAGAGCTCCAAAAAATTATGTAAGCCTTCAACATCTTCAACATCATTATCTATTATAAAGCTTGATGCTAGCATCTTCACCTGTCCATAAATGAGAGTTAACGTTGCTACAAAATGCAACCATTGATACAAAACCGAGTGCCTTCTCCTGTTTCTAACACTCCTTAACTATTCCCTTGAACTTGTGAATCCCTCTATCAAGCAATTGAACCCTTGAACACTGGACTTTTCATTCTCCTGGAAAAATTTGTTGATAACAAAAGGGTTTTGGCTTATTACCCAAAACAATTCAACCACAAATTGATCTAAAGAACTCATTATTTTACTAGTTCCAATCCATAATTAAAAGAGACAGTTTAGGATCCACCACAGTTTTTCTATTGAAACTACACAATCACATATGGACATTAAGGGTTTGCTTGCTAATTGACAGCTATAAGATATTGCGAATAGACTGCCTCGCCTTTTTTAATCATGAAATAAAAGAAATATTCAAAAACCAATAATGAAAGGTCTGTCATAACTTTGTCTACACACAGATATGTTGACCTTCAAAGCCCTTATTACATGCTAGGGTTAGGGTGCACAAATACGGAGCATAAACCATACTTAATAACCACTATCAAATTGAAAAATATTAACACAGGGATGGGGGAAGATATTGGAGAAAATTTAAGTCCTCCAATATCTCCAGCCACACCGGGGGAGATATTGGTAAAATAATATGACAGTGGGGTTGAGATATTGGAGAAATCTTACCATTTCTCAAATATCTTACCCCTAGTATGAATAACTAATAAAATTTCCTTAATATCCCTCGCACCCACCACCACCCTCACTTTGTTACATGCCTGGGGTTAGGGTACACAAATAGAGAGCATAAACCATACTTAATAATCACTATCGAATGGGAAAATACCAGTGTTCCACCAAGTTTCCGGGACGGGGGGGCGTGGGAGCGGGGAGACGCACATTGGGGGCGTGTGGAGGCTACCCCCAAATTCTAGGGAAATTCGAGGGGAACGGGGGGCGGGGCGGCGTCGAGGTCATAAAAATTAAAAATATATATATAAATTAAAAAAAATAAAAATTATAAATGCTAGATAATAAATATCATAAATTAAGACTAACCTATGATCTATCT
>LPNX010675052.1:314301-355048 GCA_001517045.1 Pseudotsuga menziesii
TGACGACCACGAGCTCCTCTTCTCTCCACTCCTGCAAACTGCAACACTCCTGCAAATGCCAAAATGCAACACTCCAGAGTCCACTCCTGCAAACTCACGCGGTCATATGACTCAACAGTCAACACGAGCTCAACACTCACGCAGCAACAAAACTCGGCAGCCTCACTGCTTCACGGCAACGGAAATGAAAGTTTAAGTGAGTCACGATGTAGGTAAGAGTAAAATTTAGGGTTTAATTTATCATTTATGCATTTAGTTTTTGTTTTTTTTTTTGTATTTTATTAAATTCGAAATTTAAAAAAATAAAAAAAGCAAAATCGTGGGGGGCGTGTGGGAGCCCCCCACAAGCGGGGCGTCGCTCAGAGCTAGGAGGCACGCCCCCTCCTGGGTTTCCTGGAGTTTCTCATTTTTGGGGGCGTGAGGAAACGTTTCTAGAGGAGCCCCCAAGCCCCCGGGGCGTGGGGAGCGAGGGGGGCGAGCCCCCGACCCTGGGGGGCGAGTTTCCGTGGAACACTGGAAAATACATACCATGAACAGAAACTAACAAAAACATAATAATAATAATGAGTGTCGAAAGAATGCAACAACAAATAAGAAAGTGTGTGTTACGTTGCACCTGTACCCAACGCACCTTCAAGTGTAACCCAGGGAGAGAGGGCCAATTTTTTCGACCAGGAGGGGTGTTATCGAGCAATGGTGATCATGGTTGGGCCCTTTGGTCATCCTTAAGGGGTACTATGGCTTAATGGCATTGTTGATTGCCCTTTATTGGGGTTTTTAACCTCGGGGTTGATGTCTCAGGCCCCTAAGGGTTGTCTGCTGGGTCACATGGCTCCATATCTTGTTTATATGCTCTTGTGGCCTTTGCTTCAACTGTGAGACATTTGTCTCCCTTCACAGCCACTTAGGACACCATCCTGGCCCTTCAGTCAATGGGTTCCTACTCTCCCGGGCCTTATCTTCTCAAAGGAAGACATCCTCCATGCCAAACCGTTTTCATGCTTTGAGGAGAGCGTTGAGGGATTTTACAGCATTCTAGGGGTTAGATGGGGTATAACGCCCTCCCTCCAGCTCGCTCCAACCTTTTGTTCGAAGTGATTCACTTATTTGAGCGTGTTTTGGCACCTGGGGATAAAAATACCACAGGTAGCCTACCTTGAGCCTACCTTACACTATATTTTATTATTATTTTCTTTTAATTTCAAGTTGACATTTTATAATTACAAATTGACATATTTTAAGGCATGTAGGCCTGGATATTTAAAAAGTGAGCGTGACATCCTATAAGTAGATCTCCTCACTTTCAATTTAAAGACAAAACTTATGGGATAAGACACTATGCATTTGTTTTACCCTTGCTCGAGCTCTTTGGAGAGATGCACCCCTCTTGAGGACGTTTTTTTGGGTTAATGCAAGCTTTTTCTGGCATTTCTTTGGTGAATTTCTTTGAAAGGTAATGTTTTGATTTGTTGGCTAAACACGAGCACTTGGAGGTGAGGCTTCTTATCTCTTTGTTTGAATGTTGGTGGACATGCATGTTCTTGACTAAATGGTAGCCCTAGTACTGCATTTTCTTAGGATAGGCCATTACAAGCCTTCTTGTTACCTTAGCAAGCTGAGGCACGTCTCCTTGTGAGGGTCCTCTAAGGATTTTACCTTCGTTTTCTAGGCTAGTTGTTTGACCTAGGATCCCTTCCTCTCTAGGTTGGCCATCCTCCCTAGATGGCCTAGGTTTGATAGGGTTTTGCTAGGGTATATCTCTTTTTGTTTTTGGCATTCACACATTCTCTTTTCAAAACCTAACATCTAGGGTTAGTCTCTCTTGCATTTACATGTGTAAATTTGCATTTTCATGGTAGAATTAGGGTTAAAAGTAGGTCTGCAATTTTATGTTAAAAACCCTAGAAAATCAAAAAATTAATTTTTTTTATTTTTGGACCTCCTAAAATTTCGGCCCTCTATTCCTACAATTTCTCCCTGCCCTATATGTCCCTAGAAACCCTAGGGCGAAATTTTAGGAGGCCCTAAAAATACAAAAAATTCCTAAAACTTAATTTCTGCCCTAAAAAGGCCCTAAAACAATCCTAAAATCATACCTAACTAGCACTAGCAGGTCCCTCTTACCCCTCAGACCCTTCCTTTTACTTCTTGGTCCCCTTTGTGACATCTATACCAGTGTTATCGGAACCGGACCAGAACCGGCAAAACCTGCCGGTTTGACCGGTTTACAGGGTTGGTTGGTCCGATCAACAAAAAAAAATCATAGAACCGGATTTTTTTCCAAACCGGGTACAAAACCGGTCAAAACCAGCCGAACCGGCCGGTCTGGACTAGGGATTCTCAAAACTCAATTTTTTTTTAAAAAACCAGAAAATAGAACTTTGTTGATGTACTTTGGAGCCTCTTTGTTAATGTACTTTGGTTCAGAACCTCAGAGATGTATTGCACTAGGTGTTATTTTGGATATTTGCACCCATATTTGCTNGAATTCATATGTATGCACATGAATATATATGTTTTTTACAAAATATGAATATTTTATGTATTTTTTAGTCAACCGGGTTTTTTGCCGGTTCCGGTCCGGTTCACATTTTGGGCTTCGCCGGTTCGATGACCGGTCCGGTTCCGATAACATTGATCTATACCCATACCTTAGGGCTTCCCTTACAGCGGCAGCCCTCTCTTTTGCTACTGCATGCTTTCATGAACCTACACATTGACAAACAAAGACTTATTTCGTGATAATATAAACTGCTGGTTTGATTGCAACAACTAAGTGGACTGACTCAATTCCTATATCTTTTACATACAGTGTGCAACAGTGTAAAAGGTTGATGCAAAGGCTTTGTGAATGCTTGGTTGTATATTCTTATAGTTAACACCTAAGTTACCACTGTTGTCATAATGCATGACTGATATAAACTAATGCACACATTAAATATACATAACAATGGTGCTTGTCTCTTGCTGTAAGAAGATGACTACAGCTGCCATGATTTGTCATTAAACTTTATGTGATAATGCTGCATTAATAACTGTTATATGTCACTTATACTGCTGTCATAACATTAGCATGCATGACTGAACGCTTACTCCTGTACATGTAGGGTACATATATAATGATGGTGATGATGAATACAGATATCTTAATTTGTCATTGATATTCATGTCATCCTAATGCATTTCGGAGGATATAAATAACCTATCTCTGCTGATATAAATGTTTCAGATGTCCAAAATAGTTAAGAATTGTTTCAGAATGAAGATAAGAATGTGTCATTGCTCACGCTAAGTCTGTAATACTTCTCAAAATGTTTTCATAAACAACGATGCATGATTACTGGTGGCTTGGACTGCCATTTCAACCGGTAACAATGTGGAACGAAGAATCTGTAAATTTCCTTAAAATCCAATCTTGAGCTACACAATATATTTTTTATTTTTTTATTATTATTACTATTAACCACAAATGAGTTTCTTCACAAATAATGCAGCGGAAAATAAATACTGAGAAACATCGATCACACCAATAGAGACACCAATATTTTTGGGTATTGAAACCCCCGGAAAAAAAAACCAAGATGGGAAAACGGTGCAGAAATCGATTTCACCCAACCTAGAAAAATCGTACAACCAAAACTCGCCGAGGAAAAAACCCCACAAAGATAGCACAACCCTCTGTGCCACGACCTGTGTCATTGTACGGCCTCCTGCAATTTGCCTGTGCTACTCTGTCGATCTTTGGGGAAAGTTCTTATGTCTCACTCTCTGAAAATTCTTCTACAAACTTCTCTATCACTCTCCGGCTAAAAAACTATGAGCAAGAAATCTCTCTCTGGCAATGTGTGTGCCAAAGCAACTGTGCGTGTGTAAACTCCACCAAATCAATCTCCTTTTAACCCAATGGCCAAGCGAAAACCCTAACTCTCACTATGGATCAATGGATGAGATCCTCTAGTGAGATCAATGGCCAAGATTAGATTAGCCATCACTTAAATTATATTTTATTTGAACTTGCCTCCATTAAGTCAAATTAAAATTAGATCACATATTGCACTTTTCCTAAGTCTAAACTTTGGATAAAGGCAATGATCAATTTGGTTTCCTGTTTTATATCCTCCATCAAGCAAGGACACATGCCAATGATAGAAGACCTTCCTTGTTGCCACTTTCTAACACTCCCTCTCAACGAGGAAGGGATTCAGTAGCAACCCCAACTTATCTCTTAACTTCACAAAACTGTGCTTACAAAGTGCCTTGGTGAAATTGTCTGCCACCTGCTCATCTATTTGAATATACTCCAACCGAATGGTTCCTTTATGTACACAGTCTCTCAGGAAGTGATATCGGATGTCTATGTGTTTGCTCCAGCCATGGAACACCAGATTTTCAGATAGCCTGATGCCACTTTGATTGTCATGGTGAACCACTTTAGCCTCTAGCTCACACTCGAATAAACCTGAAAGCAACTTTCTCAGCCACATTCCCTCACATGCAGCCAAACTGGCTGCCATGTACCCAGCCTCTATCGAGCTCAATGCAACTGAATTGTGCTTCCTGCTGAACCAAGAGATAAAACCTAACCCAATGCTGAAGCAACAACCTGAAGTGCTCTTTCGATCTTCTACACACCCTGCCCAGTCAACATCTGTGAAGCCTGCTAACTGTATACTCCCACTGCGCTCATAAACTAACATGTACTCTATTGTACCTCTGATGTAGCGAAGCACATGCTTCACAGTAGTCCAATGTTCTCTCCAAGGGTCCACCATGAACAGACTCAAAGAGTTGACTGCAAAGCTAATGTCTGGCCGTGTGTTGACAAGATACATGAGCAATCCGATAAGTTGGCGATACAATATAGGATCAAACTCCTCTGACCTCGATGGATCAATATTCCTCCATTTGGAAACTAGAGGTATGGACATGGGCTTGCAATCCTCCATCTTGAATCTCCTCAATATCTCTACTGCATACTTCCCCTGACCAATGAAGAAGCACCCATCTCTCTGCCAAACCTCTAGACCTAGGAAGTAATGCATCAACCCAAGGTCTTTCATCTCAAACTCAACTGCATGATTGGACTTAGAGTCGTCGACCAACCTCTCATCTCCTATAAGAAAGAGATCATCTACATACAAAACCAGTATGAGAAGCAACTCACCTTACAAGAAGTACAGGTTGTAGTCAGCCTCACTCCGCTGGAATCCCATCTCTCATAGATAGTTGTCAATCCTCGAGTACCATGCCCGAGGTGTCTGCTTGAGACCATAAAGAGCTCTCTGCAACATGCATACATGACTCCCTGTTCTCCACCTCGAACCCCTCGGGCTTCTCAATGAATACCTCCTCCTCTATAACTGCGTTGAGGAAGGCAGTCTTTATGTCCATCTGATGAACGCGCCAAGGGCAAAGGTCTCCCCATAGTCAATACCTTCCTTCTGTGAATACCCCTTTGCCACGAAAGGCGCCTTGTATTTTTCCACGCTTCGTCAACTGCATGCTTTATCTTGTAGATCCATCTGGATCCAACCACCCTTTTTTCTTCTGGCCTCGACACAACCTCCCATACTTGGTTTTCCATAATGGAGTCATACTCCTCAACCATATCCTCTTGCCACACATCATCTTGTGCAGCCTCCTCGAAACTGAAAGGATTGGAGTTAATCAACTCCATCAGCATTGCCATATAGCTAAATATATCTAGTGGTTTGCTCTGCCTCATGGAGCTCTAAGGAAGAGTCAGCTGCCTAAAATCCTGAACAATGGACCTACACCACTTAGGTCGTGGCCTAGTGTCTACCTTTTGTTGTTGGATATCCTCCTCATGTTGCGGCTCATCCTCCAAGTCAATGACCAAAGGATCCTATCCACCTGACTCCCTTTAAATACTAGAACCTGTATCCTGTGTCTGTACCAGTGGCTCCTCCAACATAACCCCCGAGTCTTGTGTTGGCTGCTCCTGTGCTAGTAAGTCCATAGATCTTCGTAAGGCTCTGTCCTCATCAAACTGGACATCCCTGCTCACAATGATCCTCTTGCAAGCCGGAATATATACTCTGTATGCCTTAGAAGTCTCGCTATAGCCAACAAGTAACCCCTTCTCACCAGAAGGGTCCAACTTCTTCCTAGTGTCAGTATGAATGTGACAATAGCAGACACTGCCAAATATGCGTAGCTGGCTCACATCTGGTCTAGTGCTTGTGAAGATCTCCTTGGATGTCTTCCTCCCCAAAGTTGTGTGGGGACACTTGTTCTGAATCTAAACTGCGGTCCTGTATGCCTCGGCACATAGGAATAGTGGCAATCCCTGATAAAATAGCATGGCCTTGGTTGCCCCTACCAATGTCCTATTCTTCCTCTCTGCCACTCCATTCTGTTGCAAGGTATGAGGAACTGTGTGCTCCTTCTTAATCACCTCCGATGAACAAATCTCCATGAACTCCTTGGAGGTGTACTCACCCCTATTGTCTGTCCTTAATACCCGAATCTTCCTCCCGGCCTGGTTTTCCACGAGAGTCTTGAACTCACGAAACCCCTCGAAGACCTCTGACTTGGCCTTCAAGAAATAGATCCAGGTTTTCCTCAAATAATCACTAATGAATGTAACGCAATAATTGTAGCCACTGAAAGATTGGACACTCATGGGTCTACAAACATCTAAATGCACTAAGTCCAAGGTCCCCTTAGACTTGTGCTCACTGTGTGGGAAAGGATTCCCGATGTTCTTCCCCAACGCACAACCTTTGCAATGGTTATGCTTCTCCTCCTATACCTGAGGAACTCCAGTAACTGCCTGTCTCAAATGCCTCAGTGCTCCATGATGTAAGTGTGTCATCCTCCTATGCCACAACTCACTCTGATTGTTGCTATTGTTGACCAAAGCCTTTGCAAACTCGAAGTGTAATCTGTAAACCTTCCTGCTTTGGATCCCAATCACCGATCCAAACTCCTATCACGGAACTTCACCTGAAAACCCTTGTCCTCCAGGGTGGAAACGGATATAAGGTTTTTCGCCAAACCCAGAACATATAAGACGTCAGCAAAACTGAGGGGTTTGCCAAACTCCCTCTAAAACAAAACAATACTAACTCCCTGCGCCTGATATCATGCATCATCTCCCAACTCAATGTGGAGATTTACTCCACCTTCCTGCAAGCTTCTGAAGAACCTTTTCTGTCCTGTCATGTGACAGGATGCTTCATTGTCGATGTATCAGATGCTACTGCTTGTGGTGCTTGCCATGCAAGCTATCAAACAAAAATCCTCATCAAAGTTTTTGCTGAACTCTTCCGCCTCTGCAGAACCTGCCATCTGTGTATTGTTCTTCTTCTTCCTATTTGGGCACTGGGAAGCAAAGTGTCCATGCAAGCTATCAAACAAAAATCCTCATCGAAGTTTTTGTTGAACCCTTCCGCCTCTACAGAACCTGCCATTTGTGTATTGTTCTTCTTCTTCCTATCTGGGCATTGGGAAGCAAAGTGTCCTGGCTTGTGGCAGATAAAACATTTGACCTTTGACATGTCAATGTTATTCTTGCCACCCTTCTTTTTCTTTTCCTATCCCTTTCCCTTGCTCGCTAAGGCTAGAGCCTATTCATCCACAATCTGTGGACCACTACTGGATGAACCTAAACCTTGACCCATACATATCTCTTCCTGCACAAAGTCATCCCACAATCTCTACCAATCAAGGAGCTTATCTCTAGCCACCACGCCTTTGACAAAGACATCCCATGGCTTAGAAAATCCATTGAGGGCTATTCGAACTAACTCCTCATCTTCAATCTTAGAGCCCACTGCTCCAAGTTTATCCCTGATCTATGTGAGCCTTGTGAGCTAAGGCACCACTCCTTCACCCTTAGCCATCTTGGTGCTTCAGAGTATCTCCTGTAGCACCATCTTCTAGTTCTCGTTCTTACTCTAGTAAAGGATTTCCATAGCCGTCCACATTTCTAATGTGGTCTTCTCCCCAGACATGTGAGGGACTATGTGATCCTTCATCCGATCCAAGATAATCAACATGGCCCTAGAATCCACCTTCTTCCACCTAGCCAACTCTGTCGGATCTACGGGCACAACCTTCTTGGAGTCAATGTGCTCCTCTACATCACTAACATCCAGGATCCTCATGATCGTCTCTTTCCATGTAGGACAGTTATGAGCCCTGTGGAGTCTATCCTCGACTCTCAACTGTACGGCCATAATGAAGGGTACCTGTCAAACCCTAGATTTGAAACTCTAGGTTTGTTTCTTCAATAGATCTACCCCCGATCTATACAATACTATTGCTTTCTCTCAAATCTACTCAGAAGAGCTCTGATACCATGTAAATTTCCTTAAAACCCAATCTTGAGCTACACAATATATTTTTTTATTATAATTATTACTGTTAACCACAAATGAGTTTCTTCACAAATAATGCAACGGAAAATAAGTATTGAGAAACATATAACAGAAATCACACCAATAGAGACACCAATATTTTTGGGTATGGAAACCCCCGGAATCAAAAAAAAAACCAAGATGAGAAACCCGGTGCAGCAATCTAAGAAGATATTTTATTAGCAAGATATAGAACAATACAATCCAGAAATCGATTTTACCCAACTTGGAAAAATCGTACAACTGAAACTCGCTGAGGAAAAAGACCCACAAAGATAGCATGACCCTCTGTGTCATGGCTTGCGTCACTTTACAACCTCCCTGCGTCACTGTACGATGTCCTACGATTTGCCTGTGTTGCTCTGTCAATCTCTAGGGAAAGTTCTTCTGTCTCATTCTCTGGAAATTCTTTTGCAAACTTCTCTCTCACTCTCCAACTAAAAAGCTACCAGCAAGAAATCTCTCTCTGGCAATGTGTGTGCCAAAGCAACTGCGTGTGTGTATCCTCTCCACCAAATCAATCTCTTTTTAACTCAATGGCCAAGCGAAAACCCTAACTCTCACTATGGATCAATGGATGAGATCCTCCAGTGAGATCAATGGCCAAGATTAGATTAGCCATCACTTAAATTATATTTCACTTGAACTTTATAAAAGTGCCTCCATTAAGTCAAATTAAAATTAGAACACATAATGCACTTTTCTTAAGTCTAAACTTTGGATATAGGCAATGATCAATTTGGCTTCCTGTTTTATATCCTCCATCAAGCAAGGACACATGCCAATGATAGAAGACCTTCCTTGTTGCCACTTTCTAACAGAATCAAATGATACAAGGGGTATTCCTGCATACATCTTCAACCATTTATTGACGAAAGGTGGGCATGATAGCACTCTTACTGTATTCTTCTCATGGGAGTTCTTGGAAACCAGCCCTTTCTTTGGGAGAACTGGCCTATCAAACCATCCATGTTTCTCTAGTGATGGCCCTCCCATAGGAGCCTCCCCAATCCCAAATCCAAAATCATCAAGAATCAAACATGAGGGAACAATTTAACGTCATGCCCCTTACAATTATTACATTAAACATGTCAACCAATCCTATTATGCAATGTATCAATTAGATGACAAGCTTTCTATACCCATACATATATTCTGCTAGATAATCCTCAATCTCGTGAAGAGGAATATTCTAAAATAAACCATAAATGTTCCTCAGCTGCCAACAGATGGGAACATTTAAGGAAAAGTTTGCATCTGCAAACACAATGTTCACAGGTTAATTTATACAATATTATCTGTATAAATTTTCACAATCTAGCTGTAAGACTTGTTCTGGCAGAATACTGTGCCCTTGGAAACTATCATTTAACATGCCATAACCTTGGTCTGTGTTTTTCATGTTTTTTTTTCATAAAGAGTAGATCTATGGAATCAAAAAAAGGATGGTGAGAAAATTGTCTGTTGCAAGGTTTTAGAACAGACGAGAATAATGCCCATTCATTTCGTAAACACTTTCACCAAATAAAATTATCTTATTATCTTATCTTATCTAGCATACATCTCTCCCTCTATAATGCCATCAGTTGTAATTTGGATTCAGTTGGAATTTGAAGTAAGATCAAATAATGGTTTCATCAAGTCCAAATAAATACTTAATTGTGTACACTGTAAAACGTACTCAATTATTCATATTGCATCCCTCACATTCTATACTGAAACAATAATTAAAATGCTATTAATAGTTGTTTCCAGTCAATATTGAATATTTACGACCTCAAAAATTTTGAAACATAAATATAAACACTAGAGCATCCACATACTTGAAAAGCTCAAATAACTTACCCGAAGCTGATTATAGAGGTAAGTCAGCAAATCTGCTCCTTTAGGAAAACCCTTGTTATCCATGTTATGTTCAACACATCCCGGTTCTGAACAAGATTTTTTATTTGTCAGCATACAGATAGCTCCCAATGCTTGAATGTGAGTTCTTAACTCTCCGGTATGCAAATAAAGCTCCAAAAGAGTAATTTCACGAGAAATCACACCAGTCAAACATCCTGCTTCTGGCAAAGATGAGACATGCAATTCGCAGTCATTTTTCCTTAAATAACGAAAAGCAATAGATGCAGTCAATGTATTGAGAGCAGCAAGATATCCTTGCAAAATGCACTTTAGAGCAATCGCAAAGGCTTGATTCACAAGGCTAAAGGGTGGATATGATGCCATATCCTTCTCAGTAACAATTTCCTGGTTTAAAATAGAGCAATTTTCCTTGTACCCTTTTGACCTTTTGTGTTTTCTGCTTCTCCTGCCTTTGCTTCCATCTCGCTCATTATATCTCAAATTTCCAACCTTCGCATTTACCTTTGACCCTGTTTCTAAAAAATAGTCCACAAATTCACCTAGCTGACAACGGATTCGACCAGCATCAGCTATCACACAGAGCAGTTTTCCCAATGCATTTGTGCTAGATGACCTGAGCCACAAACTTGGGACCCTGTGAGAACTTCTATCAGCTGGTTGAGAGCAGAATGCCTTGGAAAGATTCTCCAATTTGTCAACAGCAGAAGAAACACCTTGCAATGCATAGAGGGAATACCTAACTAACACTGACTCCTGCAAAGTAGACATTAACACAATCACTGAACTGTCATTTCATGTGTTTCAAGAAACAGAGGCACACAAAGATCTTGCTGCTGTGCACAAGCAATGCAATCTAATAGTTTTAACACTCAATGCAGGAACCATACATACAAGTTATGCAACCTAGTGTCCATAAAATCAACAACATTAGTGATCAGTTATCACTGATCAGAGATGACTGATGCAAATTTAGTTATTGTGCATGCCATTGGTCACCTAATCAGTTATTACTTCAATTCAAGTGTAACAGCTAGAGAAGTACATGTCCAAAATCAAAGTTACCATACTCTACTTGGAGAATGACTCGGCAAGGCTGAAGAGTAAGAGTTGAATCCAGCTCGGGAAAAATGGGGGAGTTCACTTAGGAAATAAACGAACTAAAAAAAATACACTATATTGCAGGAAAAAAGAAAATTCATTAATATGAAAGCTTAAAATACCCACAAAGCAATTTTTTTGCGAGAAAATGTTTTAAATATTGCTCAAAAATAAAGACAGTATGTACATAATTAACATTTACAAAAAAGTGGGTGGAAAATTACTGTGGACACCACCATCTGTCAAATGTTAATAAAAGAGTTCTATTACCTCTAAAATTTGCACTTCAAGATATTCAAAGTCCAACCATCAATACAAACCTTTGGGCAACTTGAGGACACGACCACCCACTGGCGTCTCCGTGATCATCCTCCACACTTGCAGACAGCTCTCCTTTGGCACAAGGGCTGAATCCCTAATAACTTAATAAGACTATAAATCTGTCCTTGTAAAGTTGATATAAAAAAACAGATTTGTAGAGTGAAAATGTTTTTGGATTTTTTATATAAAGGGAGAAGCCAAGCAAGTCCTAGTGCCTTGTCCTTTGGGAAAATGGAGTCAAGTACATAATGTAATGAAAACGCTAGAAAATGAAACGGAGAAATCCGCAAAACTTTCTTGTACACAAACCCTACCGATTAGATCAAATACACTAATACATAAGGCTGAGTGAAAAGCTCATAGAGATATCATTTCACCTCCATAATAATTAACATGTATAACATGCAATCTTCAATGAAAGAGAGCAGCTAAACAGCCTTCAATGATGAATGAACAGCCAACAATATCAGATTATATCGAGGAATCAAAGAGGGCTGAATGTCTCACATAAGTCTCCTCCTCTTGATACAAATCAACCCACAAACTGTGTAAACAGCTTTGATAATACTCGAGAAATATACCAGCAGATTTACCATGGCAGCCCTAAAAGTCAACATGACCTACAGCAAAACAAGAAGAAAGGGAACCAGCTTCGCCAAAATGCTTTTACTCCCTTTAATCCTCAAAATGACAATGTACTTGGTCCCATAGGGGGTATTCCTCCTCTTGAAGTTCTATGCTCGCAAATGAAAGCTTCCTTCTTTGTGTAGCCTTCAAGATCTAACTGCCTCTTCAATAAAATAGTATTTAAACCTTCTTAAGTCCACCCTTTTCTCCAGTCTATATTAATAAAAGGTGTTGGAGTCTCTTTGGAATAGGGCACTCCTCATTGTGGGTGAAGAGATCCATTAAAAATGGACTGATATGTGTCCAAAAGGACACACGTCCTTGTGTCATTCAAAATACTCATCTTCTCATGTCTTCTAGATTGGTGCAAATTATAATTGAAAAGCTTTATAGGAGAGCACTCCTCTTTGAACGGTCGTTTTTTCCTTAAAACATGGCTTGACAATGTCAATTACGCCACTTGGCAGCTCCTTCAATGGAACACCCCTCCTTCCTCGATGAAAAGATGTGTCTAAGGGTGCATGAATAATGAGTCATGCCTCCAAATATGTAGAGATGGCCTCAGGGAGTGTAAAAAGCCATCTCAATGGAGAAACCTGCATAAACATATGTAGACAAGCGCCCCAAATGGTGGACTGCTGCCACGTGCAGTAGTTCCTCCAAATATGTGAACTCAACAACAAATCATACCTCCAAACATGTGAACTGCCTCCACATATGTAGAAAGCACTCAAAACGTGTGAAGAACGATACAAAGACCTCTACCAAGCTAACATACTTCTCCAAAAGATTGATCTGACCATGAATAATGAAGAGGACCATGCTCAGACAAGGTAGACCAAAAAGTGATTCATGCCCTTATCATTGAACTGCTGAGAAAAGAAAGCCTTCAAAAATGGAAAATGAACCCTGCATTTTCAATCGGTAACAAGTCCTCCAAAAAACCAAAGTGACAAAAAACTGATAAGTCATGCAATAAAGAAACAAAATCCCCTCTAAGATCATCTAACAAAAAATCATAAAGGTCAATGGCCTTGAGCCAAGTGCAAAATAAAAGCATATCATAAGGGCACAACAAGGTAGAATGGAAACATGACTCCTCAAGTACACATGGCAATGACATCTGGCTTTGGATCAATCCACGTGTGGCTTGAGCTAGATAGATGTAGGTTGAGGATCCTCCACCACCAATGGATCCCAAGCATCTTCCTCCTCCTCCAAGACCAATAGCCCTTTAAGATGGCCAAAGGTGCAAGGCACATTATCAATGATCAAGGGGGCACATAGGGGCTCATTATGCATGACACACAGCCATCTTAGTCATAGTTCCCCTCTCATGAACCTAGCACCTAGCTTGACGATACGACCTAGGTCGCCCCATTAATTGCACAAAAAGTTGAGATGACACCAAGGAATGGCATTTAGATTGGTCCAGTGGGACACAACTCATAGTGTAGGGCTCCCCACCCTACTACTCCAACAATTGTGATAACTGCTCAACATTTACTAACTGAATGAACACCTCTCCACTTGCACTTGGCTCTGAAGCAATAAATTAGTCATTGTTACAATGACTTTATCAAAAAAAGTAAATGCACTATCAAGCTCTTCTTTCTTAAACACCACCCAATTTCTAGCTTCCCATAGCTAGAAAAGAATTTCAAACAAGAACATATCCCTTGCCTTTTCAAAATCTACCAACAAAGTCTTTTGTCCCCAAGGAAGATCACCTTCCACTATAACAACTAGTTACAAAAGCACAAGGCAATCGACCCAATCCCAAGCATGTGTACCTTTCATAGAACTAGAATAGATACTCATGGGATTGAGTATAGTCACCTATAGCATGGCTCATTTGAGCAGGGTTCAAATCTAGTAACCTTCATCCTATTGCAAGGCCACTATGCACAAGCAACCAAGCAAAGTTCAAACAACACTTTCTTTTTTATCCAAAGGCGCTTTCCAAATCACCCTACAATGATAGAGTCGAACCATGTACTCATCATAAAGTCCATTCTCCAAAATTTTGTGATCAATTGATGGAGAAGTGATTAACCATTTATCAACATTGGCAAGCTTATCCTTGAGGAAGGGTTCTCTTAGTATCTGGAACCCAAGCCCAACCTTTCCACAAACCTCTTGAATGTCTACACCCAATTTAAAGAAAAGGTTGTCCAGAACCAAACTCTGAATTTTGACAATAATAAGGCTATCAATATAGTTTAGCTTACAAACCAGCTTGAGCTACTCCCACGGTATCCAATCACTAACTTCATAAGCGAATATCCTACCTTGAGCTACTACCATGATATCCAGTCACTAAGTTTAGAGGAGAAAATATCCTCAAGGTATTTAACGTCTTTAGGATGTAATCTTAGAGTGGAAAGGTAAGATAATTAAATTCATTTCCAGAAAATGACCACAAAAAGTAGGCCAATGGGATTAAAAGATTACCATCGGTGTGGTCCAAAGTGGGATCGCCATAATAGCTCCTAATTCATTGCTAACAACAATAAGTAAAAATAAAAGATCTAAGAACAAAACCACAAAGAGATAAATAACTAGTTCAAGAGGGAAAGAAGATAGAGACCTGAAATGAAATGAGTACATGAGTAAAAACTCCATCTCAAAAAAGAGCATGTCAAGTGTTGATAGAGCTAGAGGTCAAAACTGAAATAGGAGGGAAATCTTCTCCTTTGAGTCCTAATCACTGTAAAGGGCCAATGCACTGTCTATGAGGATAACCAAGACAAAGGTATCCCTATTGTGTGATCCTAGTTGGGATCTTCGGGTAGGAGCTAGACTAATTGTTTGCTCGACAAAGCATGGACGATGGTACTTTGATACTAGGGCATTTGTTTCTAGCTATGGGACATCCTAGAACTACATTGTCAGTTATATCGGATCTCCTAAGAAGAAGGACCAACCAATGGGGGGGTGTCAAGAAGCGATAAGTGTCCTCACCAATATGATAGTTGAAGAAGTTTGAATCTTTGGTTGTCATTTGTTTCCCTAAGTAGGCCAAACAATAGGGAAGAAAGAAGTGATCCTCCAAGAAGAATCTCAATGGGAAGGTCTCTCACGTTTTCACGTGTCAACCACATGGAAGCGGGGCTAGTGTGGTGGACTATGATCTAGCCAACCAGAACTCACTCCCTTTCATTCGAGACCTCTCTATCTCCCCCATCCCCCTAGCTGACCACGCACTTCTTTCTCTCTCCCTCCAAGTTGACCCTCCCCTTCCAACCCCACTCTCCCCAAAAAGCCACCCTTCCCCACCTCAGACCACCTTTTGTTTCGACGAAGGCAACCCGACATCTTCCTATCAGCTCTCCGCCAGACTCTTCCTCCTAAAGCCCATTTCTCCTCACTCGATTCAGCCTCTGCCAAGTACCAATGCCTCTCGTCTGCAATCTGGGAGGCAACACTTAACTTCTTCCCCCACTCCACTCGTACCTCCTCTACCACCCCTAAACTTGGATCTTGCCCCATGAACAAATGGTATGATGAGGAATGCAAAACACTTCACTGAGAACTCCGCCGTGCCTTCCTCCACTCCTGCCCTACTTACCCCGACATTCAAAGATCTTACTGTCGTCTCCTTCGTCGCAAAAAATGACATTTTGTCTCTCAAAAAAAACGGGAACTCTCAACCCTCCTTGCCCATTCCCCCAAACAGTTTTGGTGTACCATCCTCTCTCGGCGCTCCCCTCTGTCACCCGACCTTGACCCTGTTCCATGTTCTCCCACACCTCGAAGCTCTATGACATTCCCGGCCAAGCCGACATTCATGTTGCTTCCCCCCTTCCTCCTGCCACCTCTTCACTAACAATGATGTCACAGAAGCCATCCAGGCGATGAGCAGCAGCAAATCAGTAGATGAGGAAGGCTACCAAACAGAGTTCTTCAAGCATGGTCTCCAGGTTCTGGTTAGTTACTTGGCTAATCTCATCAATCACGTGGTGCGTGAAGGATTTCCACCGGTTTGGTCTCATCATATCATCCATCTGATCCACAAGTCAAGAGCCACTTCTGACCCAACAACTACAGAACGATCATGGTAGGCCACACATTCTCAAAACTTTATGCTACTGTTCTCCATATGAAGCTTTCCAATGATTTTGAATAGAGAAATCTTAGAGCTCGAAGTCAAGAGGGTTTAGACCAGCACATCAGACTATTGACCACATTTTTATTCTCCGAGCAGTGATTGAGGAGCCATGCCACCGTTCCTCGAAAGTCTACTACTGCTTTGTAGACTTCCGGAAAGCCTTCGACTCAGTCCAGAGAGAGGATTTATTGCAGCAACTCAGAGACATTAGCATCTCGACGATCCTATTGACAGTTATTATGCACCTCTACGAGTTTGTTCGGGGCCGCCTTTGCACAGCTCGGGGGCTATCTGAGTTCATCCGTAGCACCATTGGGGTGAAACAAGGTTGCCCACTTTCCCCCACCATGTTTGGAATCTACATTGATGAGTTGGAGACCTTCCTCCATGAGCACACCCAGGAAGCAGATGGGTGCCTCCTCCACCAGGTCCTGATCTCTATCCTACTTTTCGCTGATGACATAGTACTCCTATCTTCCTCCCCGGAAGGTCTACAGAGACAGCTTGATGCCCTAGCCCTGTTCTATGAACTCCAGAAGCTGGTGAATCTGAGCAAAACAAAGGCTATGATCTTCAATAGGGTAAAGAAAACCTCATACTTCTGTTTCTTATTCAAAGGGGAGGAGGTCGAGATCGCCAGTACTTATACTTATTTGGGAGTGCAGTTTTATGGTCCCCGCTTCAGTCTACGACCAGCTCTCCAACCTCGAATTAACAAGGGGTACGGGTCCCTAGCTCTCCTTGAGAGACAGTATTTTCGTCACCACTTCCAGGATATCTCATCCAAGATGGACCTGCTAAATACCTTAATCTATCCCACTGTTTTATATGGATCAGAAATTTGGGGCCCCTCTCTACTCGAGTCAGATTGGGCATTAGCTGAAAGAGTCCAAATCCTTCTTCTTCAGTGTATCATCAGATGGAAGCAAACAATGCCACAGCACATCATCCTAGCTGAGTTTAGAGCCCAGCCCTTCCGTCTTGAGACAGTTTTCAGACTGGTTTCCTTCCTGCATCGGATCTGAGGATTAGTTGACTCGTCAAAAGGTCGAGACAAGTACCCTTATCTAGCTTATTGCTCCGTTGAAACTTGAGACCATCGCTTGCACTACCCATGTAGGCAGGGCCAAGTGCTGGCTCACAGGTGTCTCGAGCCTTCTTGCTTTAGTGGGGATCCAGTTAGATCGTCTCCCCCCATTCCAGTACTCCTTGGATGCCCCCAGTCACCTTCTACCGACCCGACAAGAGTTAAATAAGATCATCAGAAAAGATATTTACAAGCAATTCGTCCAGGTTACTTGGATTAATCCTCCAAGAGGATTGTGTCCAAAGATGGCCTTTTATGCTGAACACTTATTGGAGATCAGAGACGAGCTCATTGTCCGACCCCAGTACACGTTTCGCCATCGGATGCATGAACTTCGAATCCCTCTCGAACAATTCATAGTAGGATCCCATAGACTCCAGGTAGAGTCAGATCACCAGATTGATAAATCAGATAGGATCTGCCAACTATGTCATCTACAGGAAGTGGAAACCGAGTCACATTTTATCTTCAGATGTCATGTTTACTATGAGATCAAAGGACGCTTCCATTGCTTGTTCAGGGGGGGCCTCAAACTCTAGTCACCTTCTTCAGATACACTGATCAAAGATGTCTAGCACTTTATATTCAGGAGGCTCTCAGGTTTCAAGCACAGGTCCTCCAGCCTCCCACCAGACCAGATACCACACAGCAGATCACAACGTTCTTCAACGTGCTACCATCTTCCAAGGGCACCAAGAGATCTATTGACCTCGATATCGATCCAGCTCCTAGATCAATAAAGGTTGAGGGTTCTCGACCCACGAGATCTCAACGGCAGCTCCGTACCAGACCTCCCTCCAAGAGGCGCTCAAGACCCTCCAAACCTCGCCGACATCACTCCAGAGGGCGCCCCACGCCTACCATCTCCTATTCGGGGTAGGAAAAACCTTTGCACTTCTCTCAGTTTTCCTCGTTCAGTCTCGGATGTTAGGAGTACCAGCTCCCGAATCTTGTCCACCTGAGCTCCTTCGCCCCCGTGCAGGGTTACAGTATTGGAACTGGGGCAAGAGCTCTCCCATGCTACAGCCTAGCTCGCCTTGTACATTTTTACTTCTTTCTATTTCATTGCTTATATTGTATTTCTTATCTTATCTAAGTTAGTCTGCAATTTTTAAAAGTTTCATGCTAGTGCTAAAAACTTAACACAATTCCCCCGAGCTACGTCGGAGGGTGGTGTTGGAGTATCAGTACAACTGCATGGTATAACCGCCGCACCTCTGGGAATATAAAAAAGTGGCATAACCGCCACTCCTAATGATAGGGCCTTGTGCTTGGTTTCAAATGTTCATCAAAATCTGTTGGTATTGGTGTAACGGATTACCAATGTGTCGTTCTTGCACAAATTAATTACCTCAACGATCTTGAGGTCCTCAGCAACGGCGCCAAAAATGTTAACGGGCAAACTAGCAGGGCTAGTTCCCAGTAAACACATGCACAGAATTGTGACCCAATGTCACCTCAATCACAAATCTTTAACTTCTTCAAAGAGTCTTGACCTCCAAGGGGAGAGCCCTTATTTGAGTGCCTGTCAATAATCACACCAAATACCTTCCACAACCTCATGTAAAGATTAGTGCCTAATGGAGTCATATAGGGAATGAGGAAGACATACTTGTGCAAAGTGAATGTTGTATGTGTTAGTAACCAAATGTAAACATATCACAAGTTTGACTTTTAAAGTTTTAAGGTCTGATCACCAATCAGACATTTAAGGCATATATAGTATTGTCACCCCCTTTATTGACAGGGGTGTCCACAAATTTTCAATGGCTGGAAACTCTCTTATTACAAACTAAGGTCCTCCAAGCACATATGCCAAACCATTTCACATACCAAATCTTGCAAGCAAGAGGACCACATTTGCAGACCAGAACATCATTTTGCAACAGTTAGCATGTCAATTTTTACCATCAGTGGAAGTATAAGGGGTAACCGTTTTAGAAACAATATGGTACTACCATCTTCAGATTACTACAGCAGCTGATCAAGACGTCTTTTAGAGGCAAATTTTGAGGGGATGCAAATAGGTTCTCATTTCATTACATTGTGATCATATGCATGAGCCTCCTTCATCAACTATTTTTTGGAGTAGCTCCACTTAATGATGTTTTACTCCATGGTTACAACGCTGCAATTCTTCCTTATTGGTATTAAAAGGAAATTGTTAGAGCAATTCCCCAAGCTATGGTGGTCGAATTCTAGAAGTATGAGAGTTTAAAAGCATCAAACTCTTCATGTCTATAAGAATATCAGCGCATTGAACGACAGAGAGCATACCCGTGAGCTCATCATTTACATGCCATTGATCAGATATAAAATCCAATGAATATCCAAGCAAAGGAGCTCCCAAGTATTCAACGATAAATACTCTCATCTGGTAACCCAAAAGAAGAGATGATATGCTAATACACAGCCCGATTTTGAGACAGGAACAAAGGGAACCTGTTCGGGTTTTGTTTTGTCTCTTGCGTTTTTTATCATGGAAGCCACCAACTGTTACCATCATCATTCAGCAACTGGGGAGAGATACGACTTGTGGCATCCATCCACCCGGAAGCACCATCTCTTATTATAGATTCGATTGCTCCATTTCATGTGAAGGCCACTGCTCGGTTTTAAACCCCACGAGTTGTTTTGAGCAGTTCACGAGCAGATCACAGATCACAGATCGGTTATATCATTCCATCAGTATGAATTGGTCGCTTTTTCTTTAAGTGGATCAGCCACTTTATTCCTTGAAGACGCGTCAATAACTGATGACCCCTCCCAAACAAGATTTACTGGACATGGAAGGTGTTATTTTCACCTACGTATCAATCATTTTCTGGCAGTCGATTCAAGTGCGTGATGGCGTGGAACTTGGACCCGCATTTCCATTGGCAATCGTTTCATGTTTAGGAAAAATGGAGCTTTTTAACAATTGAAAAATAGTCACGCTTAGTAAAGCTATCAGTTGTAACACCACCCTTTCTCCATCGTCACCATGTTCCTGTTGTCCACCATCAACCTAGAAGCATCGGCTTGGGTCTTGAAGGATGATGATTACATTAATTGGCATCTTGAAGCGGCTAAATCCCAAGTTTATTTTTCACTTGTCAGAGGTTGCGTCACAATTTATTTTAGCAACCGAGCAAATTACAGGGAATTTCCATCGTTAGAAGTCGAGTGGGGTTGGTTTCACCCATCACGTGGAGAGTTTGGAGCAGCTCACGCGATGGTGGTATCATATTTTCCTAACCAAGTATCATATCTATGCCCGGCAATTATTCGCTTGGAGTTGATGAGTCATTTTTGTTTATGGGCAACCTTGGGTTATGAAGGCAGAGTTAACTTTAGTTATTTTAGAGTTTAGTTTTTAGTTTTATCTTAGAATTTAATTGAGAAAAAAGTGGATCTAAGATCCCACTTTTTCTCTTTATTCTATTATTTTATTTTATTAATTTTTTGAGAGCCTTTTTTGGCCTATAAAGAGAATAGTCTCTTTCATTGTAAAAAGTGGAAAACACTGGGAGGATTTTTCCCCAAAACTTGATAGAAAAATATCATTTTGGGTTTTCATGGATGTAATTGAGCACTCTCTTTGATGTGTGACGTGAACTTGTGGAGCTTCAGTGAATGGGTGATTGTTGCTAGAAGTTATTTTTATTTTCTGTGTTTACGTCGTAGACCATAAACGAATGCTATCATCTTATTGGAAGGTGAAAATCCTCAACAGTTGCTAGCCTTTTCCCTTTGTAAGTGTGCATACACGGGCATTGATGTTTACATTTAATCTAGTTTGATTGTGTAGCATCGATCTTTTGTTTGCATAGCACATCTTCTGCAATTAGGAGGAAGCAAATCTAGTGGCCGCAACATTGACTAATCAGGGTTTGCTCAATCATGCGATCTCTCCCCCATAGTCACATATCACATAAGGCCCTCGTGAGTTCTCCTTTTGACTCCATTTCTCCCTTTGATATACCGACACTGGTCCATTTGTGAGGATTGATCTTTCCCTCTTTCCCATCAACATTCAATTCATACCTATACTACATTTGTTTCTCTAAGGCAGCCTCTTTGTTTCCCCTTATTCGTCATTGCATCTGCCTTAGTGATCCTAACCTTACGGAAGCCCCCCTTAAATTGGAGAAGAGCCAACTTGAAGCGAGAAAGAGAAGAGTGTGGTGACAATGGATGCTCTCTTCGTAGTTTCCATCGAGTCGGTGTGCCTACTTTTGGGCTTTGACAAACGCACGACGGTCAAGAGAGGCAACATTTATGGCGTTGTTGTCGGGGACAAAGTCCAGTTCCCAAATTTTGAAGATTATGCTTCATTGACATTTGTGGGAGATCATATTGCAGATCCTAAATCTCACATGGCGACTCCACGAAGGGACGAAACCCTTGTCCTTTTGTAGAGGTGAGCACACTCATGAATCAGAAGGCTTTCAAGCTCACCTTGGCGACTCCACAGTTCGATTTGAGGTATGATTATATGCATACTGCAGATTTAGTACTTCATTATTTAAGAAAATGGATGATAGAGAGGAGAAACTTCGTGCTCTTTTGCACAAAGCCTTCACCCCACTAGATTTCTCAGGTATCCATGAATTTCCTAATGGTTGTTATAAAAGAGTACTTAGAATTATTCCAGAGTTCTTTGGAAATGACGACAACTCGCTAATCCACCATATTGTTTCTTTCTGCAAGTTGATGGCAAATCACAAGGTTTACCATGAGGATGATCTCGTGATTGTATTTGCTTTAACCTTGGAGGGAGATGCACAAAGTTGGTTCAATGACCTTTGGGACGAAAGCATAGACTCAGTGGCAAAGTTTTTTGAGAAGTTTCTCCTTCGTTGGCATGAAGGTACAGTTGATGAGATTGAGCAGCTTGCCAAAGAGTATGATGCCCTCCTCCCCGAGACACAGCCTTAATCTAATGAGGAGATCCAAGAAGAACACTTTGAAGATCAAAGAAAGCAGTTTGAAGAACACATCATTGATGACCCCACTGAGGAAGCATTACAAGAACCCTTGGTTGAAGATCAGCTTAAACACCCTTGTGATGGAGGGTTGTATGTGAGCCCTATCAACCAATGGATAGAGGCTTCTTGTGCACGGTTTGATTCTTCCTGCTATAATCTCTTATTTCCTAACAATCTGATGTTTCAATTCAACTTTATTCATGAGCAAATTGCAGGACAAAGTCATTTTATGGCAAATATATCTTTTTTTTTCACTAAACAAGCACAGAAAAAAACAGTTTGGCATAAAAACAATGCAAGAATGGCTCCATTGGTTGTATCATAATACTTAGCATGGTCTTGGCACAAGATAGATTAGAGTAGGTAGGTTGAATAAGCTCTTGCATGAGCACTTAAATCATTAGTGTGCCTTTCTTTGTTTTGTAATAAGTGTGTGGCATGTGAATTGAGCCATCCCACCACATTTTTATTCTTTCAAGTTGGTCTGCAATACTCAAAAATGTCGAGGTTCTCATGTACTCTTTCAAAGAGCCTAAGTCCCCATATGGAGCCAGATGTTACCCCCATTATTGATAGGAGTGTCCACAAGTTTTCAATGGCTGGAAACTCTCTTATTACAAAATAAGGTCCTCCAAGCACATCAGCAGAACCATTTCACATGCCAAATCTTGCAAGTAAGAGGACCTCTTCTGCAAACCAAAACATCATTTTGCAACAGTTAGTATGTCAGTTTTGACCAACAATGGAACTATAAGGGGAAACCATTTTAGAAACAATATGGTACTACCATCTTCAGATTACTACAGCCGCTGATCAAGACATCTTTTAGATGCAAATAGGTTCTCATTTCATCACATTGTGATCATATGCATGAGCCTCCTTCATCAGCTATTTTTTGGTGTAGCTCCACTTATTGATGTTTTACTCCATGGTTACAACGCTGCAATTCTTGCATACTGGTTTTAAAGGCAATGGTTAGAGCAATTCCTCAAGTTATGGTGGTCGAATTCTAGAAGTATGAGAGTTTAAAAGCATTAAACTCTTCATGTCTACAAGAAGATCAGCGCATTGAGCGGCAAAGAGCATACCCGTGAGCTCATCATTTACATGCCATAGATCAAATATAAAATCCAATGAATATCCAAGCAAAGGAGCTCCCAGGTATTCAACGATCAATACTCTCATCCGGCAACCTAGAAGAAGAGATGATATGCTAATACACAACCTAATTTTGAGACAAGAGCAAAGGGAACCTGTTCGGGTTTTGTTTTGTCTCTTGCGTTTTTTATCATGGAAGCCGCCGACTGTTACCATCATCATTCAGCTACTGGAAAGAGCTACGACTTGTGGAATCCGTCCACCTGGAAGCACCATCTATTAATATAGATTTGATTGCTCCATTTCATGTGAAGGCCACTGCTCGGTTTTAAACCCCACGAGTTGTTTTTGAGCAGTTCACGAGCAGATCACAAATCGTTTATATCATTCCATCAGTCCAAATTGGTCGCTTTTTCTTTAAGTGGATCAGCCACTTCATTCCTTGAAGACCGTCAATAACTGATGACCCCTCCCAAACGAGATTTACTAGACAAGGAAGGTGTTAATTTCACCTTTGTATCAGTCATTTTCTGGCAGTCGATTCAAGTGCGTGATGGCATGGAGCTTGGACCCACAATTCCATTGGCAGTCGTTTCGTGTTTTGGAAAAATGATACTTTTTGACAATTGAAAATTAGTCATGCTTAGTAAAACTATCAGTTGTTACACCACCCTTTCTCCATCGTCACCATGTTGTTGTTGTCTGCCATCCACCTAGAAGCAGCGGCTTGGGTCTTGAAGGATGATGATAACATTAATTGGCGTCTTGATAACATTAATTGGTGTCTTGGAGCGGATAAATCCCAGGTTTATTCTTCACTTGCCATAGGTTGCATCACGGTTTCTTTTAGCAGTCGAGCAAATTACAAGGAATTTCCACCGTTAGAAGTCGAGTGGTGTTGGTTTCACCCATCACATGGAGAGTTTGGAGCAGCTCACGTGATGGTGGTATCATATTTTCCTGATGCATGTATCATATCTATGCCTGACAAGTATTCACATGGAGTTGATGAGTCATTTTTGTTTATGGGCAACCTTGGGTTATGAAGGCAGAGTTTACTTTAGTTATTTTAGAGTTTAGTTTTTAGTTTTATCTTAGAATTTAATTAGAAAGAAGTGGATCTAGGATCCCACTTTTTCTCTTTATTCTATTATTTTATTTTATTAATTTTTTGAGCGCATTTTTTTGGCCTATAAAGAGAATAGTCTCTTTCATTGTAAAAGGTGGAAAAAACTGGTAGGATTTTACCCCATAACTTAATAGAAAAAATATCATTTTGGGTTTTCATGGATGTAATTGAGCACTCTCTTTGATGTGTGGCGTGAACTTGTGGAGCTTCAATGAATGGGTGATAGTTGCTAGAAGCTATTTTTCTTTTCTATGTTTACGTCGGAGACCATAAACGGATGCTATCATCTTATTGGAAGGTGAAAATCCTTAGCAGTTGCTAGCCTTTTCTCTTTGTAAGCGTGCATACACGGGCATTGATGTTTACCTTTAATCTAGTTTGATTGTGTAGTAGCCACACCATTCGCTAATCAAGGTTTGCTCAATCATGCGATCTCCCCCCCTTAGTCACATATGACACAAGGCACTCGTGAGTTCTCCTTTTGACTCCATTTCTCCCTTTGATATACCGGCACTGGTCCATTTGTGAGGATTGGTCTTTCCCTCTTTCCCTCTTTCTCTAAGGCAGCCTCTTCGTTTCACCTTGTCCGCCATTGCATCTACCTCAGTGATCCTAACCTTAGGGAAGCCCCCTTTGAGTTGGAGAAGAGCCAACCTGAAGCGAGGAAGAGAGGAGTGTGGTGACAGTGATTTCTCTTTTCCTAATTGCCATCGGGCCGATGTGCCTACTTTTAGGCTTTGACACACGCACGTCGGTCAAGAGCGGCAACAAGCATAAGTGTAAGATTAATGACACATTAACATGCAAGATCAGTACGATGACAATGAGCAATAGAACAATAAGAATCATTGCTTGATAACACTGGAATCCGACCTTTATTGGCAAATAATAATGGATAATAATATTCAACACGTGCAAGAGATTACCAATTGTTATGTCAGTTAATTGAGATTACTAAATGTTATGTCAGTTAATTTATAGGCATATAACAATTGTCATTAGTGACTTCCAACTCAGTTCCAAGTTTCCAACAGTGCACTAACAATGAATTTATAGCAGTATTAGGGTACTCAATGTAGTGCTGATATAAGAGCAATACAAACTCTAAATGACTTAATTGCATGTGATTTCCGATTATTAATAACTAAGGCGAACACCAATGTTTTAGGATAACAATTGCATCATCAATAAGTATCAGATTTTGTCTTATTGTGCAATGTTATAATCAAATGTTAATTCAGATATAACATTCATCTCATCATAAATAGCATTAAAAATACTTTTACTGTTGTAGGAGAGCCATTCACAAAGCTTTCACTTAACCCTGTCAAATGTTATTTGTAACTGTGCAGATATAGCAGCAGTTATAGTACTTTTAAGGCATTGAATTAGCGGTATTAATATCAACCAGTTTTACCATTCACAATCATTGATAGTAGCATCCAAATGGACCATTAATTTATTATCAAAACAAGAGCACTAATCTCTGATTATTGTTTTGCATGTCTGAGTATAGGAGCAGCAGAGAGGAAGGCTTGAAGGGACACCTCAAAAGGGCCTTTAGGACTTCATTTTAGGTTTCAAGGGGGGTGCTAGAAGGGAGATAACGGTAAAAGAAAGGAGCATTGGCCTAGAGAAGGTAATGCTAAGGCTTAGCAGAAGGTATTTTAGGTCTGGTTTGGGACAGTTTCAGACTGTTGGAATGCAGCAATGAGAGGAAGGGAGGAAAAGGGATAGGCAATAGGGCTACTACAGCCTGGAAAAGGCTGTCCAAAGGCTGGCCGAGCCTATGGCAGGCCTTAAAGAGGAGAAAACGAGGGTTTCTAGGGCAGCAGTTAGGGTTAGGACTGTCTTTAGGGATTTTTCAGGATTTTATATTTTGGGTGGGGGTTTTAAGGCTTCCTAAAATTTTGCCCTAGAGTTTCTAGGTACAAAGAAGGCAGACTGAATTTATAGGAGAGAGGGCCGAGATTTTAGAGAGGCCAAAAATTTGAAAAAAAATGTTTTTTTAGGGTTTTAAACAAAAAATTATAGACCTACTTCTAACCCTAATTCTACCATGAAATGCAATATTTACACATGAATATGCAAGAATAATTTTAGCAAAAGATGACAACTTATGGTTTTCATGGATGATACCCTCAAACCCTAGCCTAGAGGAAGGTGACCAGCCTTCCTCTTGGAGGTATTTCTCCTTGTCAACCAGGTTAGGGCTTCATGGAATAACCTGTAGAGTTTGTTTCAAGAGCCTAAAATACGGCAAAGTTGGAGATCCAAGGCTAAACTTTGTAAAAACCTCCTCTTGGGAGTGCTTTTACTATGCTAAGGGGATAGAAAGTAGATGAAAGGCCATATTTAAAGAGAATGCAGCCCTAAGGCCACCGTTCAATCATCAAAGAAGCAAAATTCACCTACCATTCATTAAGCAAGACTAAAAATGAAGTAGACTTACTTGAGCATGAGTTCTTCTAACCATTCTAGCATCCACCAAGCATTAGCAAGAGGCAAATGAAGACCAACTTTCATCCAAAAGAGCAAGTAGACAGATATGCATCACCTCATACAGATATCTTGGGTAATAAAGTAACATAGAGTTTTCGTCCCATAAGTTGTGTCTTTAAAATGAAGTGAGGAGATCTAGTTATATGTTCTCACACTCACATTTTACAAATAAAACCAGGCCGACATGCCTTTAAAATGTCAATTTGAATTATAACATAAATAGTATAAAATAATCAAATATGTGGGTAACTTGGGGCATTTTCCCCATAGTTTACCCAAAAATGACTAAAATAGCTAAAGTTAAGCATATTACTCCGAACTGAAGGCTAGAGTAAGCAGGGATGCGTCATGCCCCATCTAGCCCCAACAGTGTTGATAATCCCTCAACACCCCCCCAAAACAAGCAGTACGACCTAGTGAGGAGGATGACGTCATCTCTGGAAGAAGCCCAAGAAGAGCGGGAGGTAAGGCAGTAGGTTGCAAAGGGACCAAGTGGGTACCTAAGGTGACCTGGAAGAGAGGCAAGAGCCTCATAGCTGGAAGAAATGTCACCAGAGTAGAAATAAGCAAGAGGTGTCATGTGGCCCAGTGACCCACCCTTAGGAACCCCGGACACCAACCCCAGGGTTGAAAACCCCAACATAGGGTAGTCAACAATGCCATTAAGCCATAGTACTCCTAAAGGAAGGACCAAAGGGTCCAACCATGACCACCACTCGAAAGTGGGATAACACTCCTCATCGTCTGAAAAAAATGATCCTCTCTCCCTGGGGACCCATCTGAAGGTGCGGTGGTATTGGCGCCATGTAACACTAGGAGTAAAGGAAAAATAAAGGTTGACTCAAATATTGAGTTAGACTCATACACATCAAATTAATCAAGAGTTATCTTTCACGCACAGTGAGTTATTATAGTAGGTTATGTTAAATTTTACGTTACCAAATATGATCTTCAACCTCGATAATTTATTGTTTAAGTTATAATCGAAAAATACATTGATAACTTAACTAATAATGCCGCGGAAAAATAAATAGGAAATCATCACACCATTTGACTCAAGAGACCTTACTAACTCGCTCCCATTGCAATCTATGCCCAAACCCTCAGCGATATGACAAACCCTAGCTTGAGTGAATCCCTCACTCCAAAGCCTCTAAAGAGACTCCTTCTCGGATCTGATCACTCACTATCAGTGATCTCACACACGCAGACAATGCCATGATATCTCATCCTCTCACTTAGGCTGACTTTTGTTTCATTACATATGCAAATACCATGGGCCAAACCATGGACCACCAAATACCATAGAGCCCTTTACATAAAGTAATAACAAAAGCACATTCATTTTAAAGTGAAACTCCCAAGTCTAAGAGTCTATTGGACAACTCTTACATGCTAGACACTTGGCCTATGCAGAAGTACCTGTTCGATGCTACAAAAGATCAACAGGTTAAGGCATGACAATCTATAGTCAAGATGAGGGGCACTTGCATGATATATACGCCCAGATTATGAAGAATGGATAAAACTTCAAGATTTAAATTAGAACAGCAGTCAAACTTCCAATAGTTTGCACTTACAAGCCACGGTTATCATTGTATACATGAAATTTGGACACAGGGATAACATGAAACTTCTATCTTGACGCTATTTCCAAGATCAAATGGAGTAGTGACAGGTTATTAGGTTTATATCCACTACTAGTAAAGCACTCAACAAAAAGTGACCAGTTTGGGTTTGAGTGTACTAGGTTAAAGAGCTTGCACATGCACTCAAAGAGGGCACATTGATTTAAGACAATTGGAGCCTATAAAGTGATGTTGAAGGCTCATTGTAAAGGGTTGGAATTTCGTCGCAATAGCTTACATAATTTTTATCCCTCTTCTCTCAAACTAGCTACCTTACCTTTGTGTAAAGAAAATCAGAGTATCGGTTATTGTGCTTGTTGATGTGATGCAATCAGTCCTTTAACGGCCATTAATAAAGAAGTGTCGTGCTTATTTTCGAGCTTTCATTTTGTCGATGTTATGTTCTCTCTTTATGCATTCGATTTGTAGTTCAATGGCCATTTATCATGACAAACTATCTATCTTTTAAGTGGTTTTCTCTTCTATTTCTTCCATGTTTCTCATGCTAACGCTCCAAGGTCCTTCCAAGCAAATCAAAACTATTTTTTCCTAACATCTTGGTGGGCCTTATCTTACATGCCGAAGGTCTTATCTTACATATGCTGAGCCTTTGTGTCTTATCATTAGAGTAAGCCTGGATGAGGGTTCCGTTTGTTCATATTCCAAAACATTGAGCTTTTAGGATGGGTAGATTTGAAGAGACATAAAAGAGTCTTGAGTCATCTTATGTCTTGTCTCTTCACTGCTTATCATTAGACTTTAGCAGTCAAATTGTTGCGCAGAGGGGTCCCCTTGTCCCACAAACAAGGGGGTCTCATACACCAAATTGTTGTCTCGCTTGACGGTAAGCTTAAAAATCGATTATTATTATTATTATTGAGTCTTCTGCTTTGAGTCAGTTGTCCCCCTCATCCACCAGTAGGGGCATGGTACCATTCATCTTATATTTTCTTGAGTTGTCACTTCATGCTGAGGGAAGAGTTTCATCATTTCTCTTCTTTTCAGCAGATCGTCCTGCATCAACTTTCAACTTTAACACATTATCCGCGGATGATCCAGAAGTAGAGCACCTTGGTAGCCATTAGCCCCATTGGCTGTTCTCTCGCATTCAACAAGGCTGAGCATCTTTGGGCCTTGATTAGATGATGCTTGTCATTCTTCCACTTCAGAAAACCTTTCACAGTCACAGGTTGTGCTCGTACCAAAGGATTTCCTTCACACTTGGCAGGTGTTTACATTATTGACATCTAAGTGACTCTCTCCCTTGTGTCGACTTCAACACATTTACCACAGGGAGGAGTGTACATAGTGGGTGGTAGAAGGTAGCAAATTTGGATGGGACCCTTTGCTTTCCAGTTTGTTGGTACAAGGTTTATATTGTTTTAACTCCATTGCCCATTGGACAAGCTTTGGTATCACAGGTCAGTTTACATGGCCATTTTCTTCCACACAGGTACAGCAGTCTATTGGTATGTTTCTTCGAAGTTCTCACAGAGTATCAATTACAATTTTCAGAAACAGAGATTTGTGGGATTCTCAACATCCCGCAAGGAGATCTCATCCCCTTGAGCTGCCATTGTTAACACCTGAAATTGCTCCACATCAAATTCAGGGTTAAAGACCAGCGAGTTTCCATCAAGTGGGTCATATTTGTTTGTTGATCCATGATATGCATGCTTCATTAATTAAAAAAGTTGTATTTTTGAGGAATTCATCTCCTCTCCAACAGACAAAAAAGAGAATTTTAAATGCTGCAGGAGTGGTTTAAGTCTTGACTGTTTTGGATCTGCTCCACACTGTCATGTATATGCCAAAATGATATTACTTTTTAAGTTGGGTGTCTCCATTTAACTAGACAGTTACTTAGACAATGGGAACTATTGCGACCTTCCCTGCATAAGAGAAAGGCAGAGGCCTCTGTTTTAAACCTTATTTCATCGATGATTATGAATAAATGAGGAAATATCTGAGCTATAAGACAAATATTAGCAGGATCACATCGATCTAAGATAATCTTTATACACATGAACAGAATGGAGCAAGAAGATCATCTTTATACTGCCTTTCAGCATTTTGATAAAGACAGCGTGAGTTCATGACACCCAGATCAGAATGAAGTCATGCATGAGACTTGTACGTATTCACCCAAAGCGTGTATCTCATTGACATCTCAACAAAGTGGAATCCACAGTCGACATGGGAGCTGTGCATGAGTGCTTGCCTGTGGAAGCAACAATTTGAGTGGGCAATTGTATATCGCGACAAAACAAATTAACCGCATGTGTGAGCGCATTAAAAGATAGATCGCAGCATACACATTAGCACAATAAGTTAAAGGGGGCCTTCCAATAATTTGTCATAATAAAAAATAACAGTTACACCTATATCATGCCCCAGTTTGAGTTCTTATGCACCAGACTCAAGTGTGCGAGCTGGCAGTCAATGAAGGATAGCCTGAGTTTAAGACACCCAGAAGAAGTTACAAATCATGCATGCATAATTCCCAAGTGGCCCGGGCAAGTGGCATATACAGTAAAAGACAAAATGTATGTGAGATTTTTTATTAAAGGCATCTCCATCTCTTAAAATTATACATGATATTAACAATAGAAAAAATGCATGTATTAAAATCGTAGTGCTAAACTATACTAGGAGTAAAGGCAAATTCAAGTTTGACTTAAATATCGAGTTAGACTCGTACAAATCAAATTAATCAAGAGTCATCTTTCATGCACAGTGAGTTATTACAGTAGGTTAAGGCATGACAATCAACAGACAAAATGAGGGGCACTTGTATGACATGAACGCCCAGATTGTGAAGGATGGTTAAAACTTCAAGATTTAAATTAGAACAGCAGTCAAACTTCCAATAGTTTTCACTTACAAGAAACAGTTATCATTGTATACATGAAGTTTGGATGAAGGGATAAAATAAAACTTCTATCTTGACACCATTTCCAAGATCAAATGGAGCAGCGACAGGTTATTAGGTTTATATCCAGTACTAGTAAAGCGCTGCACAGAAAGTGACCAGTTTGGGTTTAAGTCTACTAAATTAAAGAGCTTGCACATGCACTCAAGGAGGGCACACTGATTTAGGACAATTGGAGCCTATAAAGGGATGATGAAGGCTCATTGTAAAGGGTTGGACTTTCGTAGCAGCAGCTTACATATTTTTCATCCCTCTTCTCTCAGACTAGCTACATTTCCTTTGTGTAAAGAAAATTATAGCATCAGCTATGGTGCTTGTTTATATGATGCAATCAGTCTTTTACGGCCATTAATAAAGAAGTGTAGTGCTTATTTTCGAGCTTTCATTTTGTCAGTATTATGTTCTCTCTTTATGCATTTGAATTGTAGTTCAATGACCATTTATCATAATAGATTATCTATCTTTTAAGTGGTTTTCTCTTCTATGTCTTCCATCTTTCTCATGCCAATGCTGCAGGGCCCTTCCAAGCAAATCCAAATTATTCTTTCCTAACATCTTGGCAGGTGTCACTGTCTACACGGTGTCCAAGACAAAATTGCTGCTGTTTTTTGTGTGTGTTTTGCAGAAGATCAGGTACAAATCAGCAGCCCGGTACCTAGGGACTCCCCCCGGAGGTTGGCTCATGGCTCATGAAAATTTGGGGCATTCTTTCCTTGAATTAGCCACATTTTATCGCTGATTTACGCTCATATCGGATCTGTTCTGAGGGTAAAATTTTGTGCTAACAAGGCTCAAGTAAACCCCAAGTTTGAGAAGGATAAGCCCATGAAAAAGAGCTAACCTTCTTACACATGTTGAGACCCTAGCAACCGAGAAGTCCTTGCCCATTGCTATGCTGAGATTAAGATTACAAATCTACCTCATTGCTTATATTGTATTTCCTTTTGCTTTATAGGGAGATCGTTTGATCCTCCCACATGCATAAACTATCATTGTAACGACAGTCCCGTTAACCTACTTTGAGGTCATTAGTGGACATTAATAAAATTATCTTATCTTATCTTTAGTGGGGATCCAGCTAGCTAGATCGTCTTCCCCCATTCCAGTACTCTCTAGATGCTCCAGGTCACCTTCTACCTATCCGACAAGAGTTGAATAAGATCATCAAAGAGGATATTTACAGGCAGTTTACCCAGGTCACTTGGATCAATCCTCCGGGAGGATTGCGCCCAAAGATGGCCTTCTATGCCGAGCATTTCTTGGAGATCAGGGACGGGCTCATTGTCCGGCCCCAATATACGCTTCGTCACTGGATGCATACCCTTCGGATCCCTCTCGGTCAGTTCAGAGTAGGATCACATAGACTCCGGATAGAGTCAGATCACCAGATCGATAGATCGGATAGGATCTGCCAACTTTGTCACCTATAGGAAGTTGAAACCGAGTCACATTTTATCTTCAGATGCCTTGTCTACTATGAGATCAGAGGATGGTTCTATTGCTTGTTCAGGGGGGCCCCAAAATCTAGCTGCTTTCTTCAGATACACCGGCCAGAGATGTCTAGCACTTTATATTCAGGAGGCCCTCAGGTTTCGAGCCCAGATCCTCCAACCTCTTGCCAGGCCAAACACCACGCAACGGATCACCACGTTCTTCAACATGCTACCATCATCCAAAGGCACCAAGAGACCTACTAATCCTGATATAGACACAACTCCCAGACCAAGGAAGGTTGGGGGTCCCCGACCCACGAGACCTCAGCAGCAACTTCGTACCAGACCTCCCTCCAGGAGCCGTCCAGGATCATCCAGACCCCACTGACACCAAGTTAGAGGGTGACCCGCGCCTACCAACCCCGACTCGAGACAGCAGACACTTTTACAGTTCTCTCAGTTTTCTTCGTTCAGCCTCGGATGTTAGGAGTATCAGATCCACCCTGATCTTTTCGGCTCCTGGATCCTGTCCATCTGAGCTCCTTTGCCCCTGCGCAGAACTACATGATTGGAACCAGAGCAGGAACTCTTCCATGCTTCAACTTAGCTCGACTTGTTTATCTTTACTTCTATCTACCTCATTGCTTATATTGTATTTCCTTTTGCTTTAAAGGGAGATCGTTTGATCCTCCCATGTGCATAAACTATCATTGTAACTGACAGTCCCATTGACCTACTTTGAGGTCATTAGTGGACATTAATAAAATTATCTTATGTTACCTTATCTAACCTTTCAAGTGAGAAAAGGATAAACAACCTCCCAAGCCTTCCAGATACTTTGGCAAAGGAAAGAATCATCTAGCTTGATAGGGGCAAAAGTGAGGAAGTGAGGAAGTGAGGAGGAGGGTCTAGAAGTACCTTCCATCCACTTTTCCCATAAGATGTACCCAAGCAAATACGGTTACACAGGAGCAGCTTCCATACCTCATCTCCTTCCAAGGAACAGATAATCCATTCGGCACATAATGCCCAACCTTGTTGAATATTGATAACTACCGAGTCTCCATGACTCTTGGGAGTACAAGAGACATTCCATTCAACTCTGGGAAATCCTAGTTTCCCTTCCTACTTAGCCAGAGAAAAGCCCTAGGAGCTTCTCAATCCTACCGTACAACGCTTTTGAAGGAGGCCAATAGGGAGAGTAATAAGCATGTGTAGCCATTTGGTGACGGGCTGTCAGAGAAAGAGACCTGAGAAACCACTTTGCCATTTTCCTCCTATCATGTAAATTTCCAATAATACTTTGTTTCAAAATACATAGATGATACGACATATTACAGAATGCCATGAATTCTAGACAGTTCACAGATTTTCCAGATCAGAAAAACAAGTTAAATAATGTGGTTATTAATAGACCATCGACAGAATTTAACTCCACACTTGCCAGTAAGATTGGAACGACGGACTCTGACCGCCAAAATTGCAAATAAGACTGGCAAGGCCAATCTGACTCGCATTTGACTTCAAAGTCTCAGTGACCCTCACGAATCAAACTCGCATGTATCACTCGGGGAAAAGCCACAAGGCGCTGACTCGGCTCCGTTCCTCGGAGAAATGAGCAAGAAATGGAAGAGTCTGGTAACATGTCAAAAAATTAAGTGGTTAGTGCCACACAGTTCTAAAAGATATATGCTATTGAAATGCAGCTAAATGCTTCTTTCGCTGTCATTTGTATTTTCAGGCAATCAAAAATGGTTTCCGACTACAGTACACCGGCACAATTTTTCATTTAAATAACGGAACACGTTGGGAAATGCTGGCCGAAAACGTGATTCGATTGCTTGTATTCTTCGACATTACCGGAAAATAGATCTTACTGTCAGCATCTTAAAATTCTCAAGAATTTCGTCCAGAATTTCCCTGCCTTCTGTGAGCATTTAACGTTTTTTTCGGAGTACCCTGCCTTATGCATGATACATTACCAACACAAAACATTAACAAACATTTACACCCTTTTCCTGGGAAATGAATAAATTCTGCTAAACTCTAGTGGAATTTTAAACTCTCTTTCTCAAGAATTTCTCTCTGGCAGAAGAAATACAATGGATCTATATCCTTACCGGAACTTCGCTTGGATCGCTTCCATAGCCTATATTATGACTGTCGGCAGAGGCATCTGATTCCCGTTGCTTCAGATTGTCTGCGAAATCACGAAATTGTGCTGAAAACATAAATTCACTATCAGGAGCTCCGATGGAAGTATTCTGAAGATTTTGATATTCTAATTTGTGGCAAATTTCCCAGGGCTTGAGAGATGGGCAAGCCGTTGGCAGCTTCGCGGCCTCTAGCCATATGTCTAAGCCTAGCTCCCTCGACAATGCAGGGTATGCTTCAGAGCCGCCTTGTCCAGAGCGACCTGTGAGCCCCATGGTTTACCCAATGCGAACCCCGGACCTCAAATTTCAAGCCTCGCGAGAAGTCATCGTATGTAATTTTCTTTGAAATTTAGGTTTCTCAAAGGATTATCGAGGTTTATTAGCGGTGTATTTGCACTGCGAATGATCTAGTGGAGTTCGAACATGCGATCAATGGCTGTCCACCTAACCTGTAAGCAAAATCTCCTAAATATTTTTAACCGCCATTTTCAGTTGTGTCTGTATCACCTTCCGTACTGTTATCAATACCAATGAGTATAAAAAATCAAAGCCAAACAGATGTGTCTCTATTTATATTTTTACTCGTTTTTTTCTTACAATTTTGTTTAGTTAAGTTTGTTGGATGTGATGCCTTTTTTCATTCAAATATTTGATAAACATTTATTTGTAAATTTAGAAAACAAATAAATAAAAAAGGTCATACCTTATAATAATAGATTTTTTCATTCAAATAAATGATAAACATTTATTTGTAAATTTAGAAAACAAATAATAATAAAAAAGATCATACCTTACAAAGTATTTATTGAAAGATTTTTTTTAAGTTGGTTTTGTTTTTCACAAATATTGGTCGCAATCAAAGTTCTAAACTTTGGTGTAGTTGGGAAGGCTTGAACCAATTTGAGGTGTAGGTGAGGGAAATTGAAGGTATTTCAATAGAGGAAGCACAAGTTTTTTTTTAAGAAGAAAAAGTGAAGTTCCTTGATATTCAAAAGAATTAAAGGTAACAATTTACATATTTGAGATATAACATATCATGGTCTTGCAAAAAAAACCACTAAAGAGCTTAGCAAACTGGAGCAAAAAAGAAAACAGCGGTCTCTCTGCCATAAAAGAGGAACCATCATCCAAAGTAAAAGTAGGATGTTGCACCAATCTCTACGAAATTCTATGAGTCTAGTCCATAGAGAGCACACTATGAAACGCGGAAGGCTAATCCAAGGAAGCACTTGGAGCAGAGGAAAGTCCTCAACCAAAATAGGGGCTAAAATAGTCAAATGCCAAGAAACTGCACAACAAAAGTACTAAGAGACACAATGGCTTCAAAATAAAACAAAACTTGAATATTTTCTTTCTGTAAAAGATGAGTAAGCCATTCGAGACTGCAAAAGCTCTTCAAAAGAGTTGTAAAGTGCCTCCCCCTAAAACCTCGCCTTCCAGAAATTCAGTGAAGGTGAAAAGACCCGACTCCAAATGAAGTACTTCCTTAGATAAGCCATCAACACTCATATTATGGTCTCTATAGACGTGCTAAAAGTTTATAGAGAGAAAGGATGTCTTGACATCAGTAATACGGGTACACCAATGTTCCAAATCAAGTATCGCAAGGCCTACCATAGAATTTTCCCAGTTTATGATGACCATAGAGTCCCCATATACATGTAGTATATGAAGACCAATAGAGGCTGCAAAAACCAATAGAAACCAGAGTGCTGGTAGTTCAACTCTCATATTTGAGCTAGTTCCACAACCCATCTTAATATGAAAGAAATGTGTAAGACTGATATGTAAATTGATGCCTACACCCCTAACACTAGATGCAGCAACACCATCAAAGAACCCAATTGGGTAAGACAAGGAGCATGACCGATAGCTCATTGGGATTTTTTTAGCATATTGTAGGGTAGGAATTAACAAGATCAAGGATTCTAAAGCAAACAAATCCTATATCCGATTCACAATCCTAAAAAATGCAGTGGTTATGGGACAACCAAACATTCCAGATATAGAATAAAGGCAGCTAAAGCTTATCGTGTTCATGCTCAGTCCAGCAGTTTAAATTTTCCAATAATGTATGTTCCATCCAACTGAAATTTAACTTAGTTTTTTAGGCAAGAGCGACTCTCATAGCCTAAGCAAAAGAACAGGTAACAAAAATATGATCCATCGTTTCAGTCTCCACCTTGCACAAATAGCACCGATTCAGACCAATCCATCCCTTTTTTATCAAATTTTCCCAAGTACTAATGTGTTTGTCTGCACATAACCAAATAAAGTAGTTAAGCTTGATTGGTATGTGCCAATGACATAGCTTATTATATTGCCATCTAATTAATGTCTATGAGTTTGATGAAGCAATAAGATCATATGCCAGTTTAGCAGAGACTTCACCATTTTATGAGTTATGCATTCAGAGTAATTTATCCTTCTAATCAGAGAGTTTGATACCTCCATGAGCTAAGCCACTTATATATTGAGACCATTCTTCCTTCCAAACATCATCAAGGTCCAAATCCTCCACCATCAACCAGTAAGAAGGGGAAGTAGTTCCTTCACCTGTATTACGTGCCTGATTGAGAGTATGGATTCCATAATCATTGAGGTAGGCTAAAAGTTCCTGAGAGAGTATATAAGTCGAATTCAGGACGGGAACATGATCAATACCCAACTTGATCGATTCTCCATCACTAGCTCTCCAACCCAATACTTTACCGATCGAGGATAGAACCCGGATAAAGCCATTCCAGATATGAGATGAACTCTGAACAGAGAACTTTTGTTGTCACAGCCAACTTTCTATGGAGATTTTTTTTTGATACTTCACCTGCATCACTTGGTTCCAAAGTCCTTTACTCCCAAGTATAGTCCATAAGCTCTTGAGTCTGAGCGAGATACTGAACCATTCCTGGTTTTTTATGTTCCATTCCCAAAAAGAGAAGGGCCTAGAGATGGTTTTCCAATTAGCTAAATGCATCGTGCACTTGTTAACAGTACCACCCAAAAGGAAAGTAAAGATACATTGACAGGGTCTGCTTAAGATAGAAGAAGGAACCCTAGCCATCGATAACCAATATACAGGGATACCAGTTAAGACTGACCTGATAAGAATTAATCTACCCCCCATAGATAAGTATCTGTAAGACTAATTACCAAGTATTTTCTTAGAGTTTTTTATAATCCATATCTAATCATTCAAACCATAACCCAAGCATTTAAGCCAATAACCCAAATATTTAAAGCCAGATTCAATAGGTTCCATCTTATAAGAAAGGATAAAACATATGATGCTACTTACCTCCTTTTTTAAGTCATTGTGGAGAAAGGAAGATTTTTTCAAACTTATACACATCCCAAAAGTCGAGCATAAGAGATCCAGTTCATGCTTATATTCTTGCCATTCTGCCAAGGTACCATTTCCAAATAATACAACGCCATCCACAAAGAGTAAGTGGGTTATGGCTAGGGTAGGAGATAGGAAGATACCTTGAATTTTTCATATTCTATTAGCTTCCTTGATAAGGAGACTGAGCCCTTCTATCACCAGGAGGAAGAGAAGAGGCGACAGTGGATAGGTCTATCTAATGCCCCTTGAGGCTTTAAAGAAACCTATAGGAGAGCCATTGACAAGAACAAAGAAGTTTGTAGATGTAACACAACTCATAATCCAGTTTACAGAATCCAAAGGCCGACCAACCTGAAGGAGCAAAAGATGCAGAAAAGTCCAGTTAACTATATCAAACACTTTAATAAGATCCAGTTTTAGAATCAGAGCTTCCAGCTTCTTAGACTTGTTAGTACGTAAGATTTCCTACGAGATACCAACCCGCTCAAGGATTTGCATGTTCTTCAAAAAACCAAACTACTCAATTGGAATGACCCTGGCTAAGATAGGCTTTAGTCTGTTAGAAATGATTTTTTTAGATTAGATTGCACAGAGAAATAGGATGGAAATCTGCATAGGATTTAGGCTTTACACATCTCAGAATGAGGGTAAAAAAAGTGGAGTTTACGGAGCTCAGTATCTTTCTTTCTTTCCGTGACTGTTCCATGGCCTTAAGTAAATCATCATCGATGAGCTCAAATAAAAACAGGAAAAATTCAACCGACCAACCGGCGGGACCAGGACCTTTGAACTTCTTAGAACTTTTCAAAGCAGTTTCAATTTCCAACATCGAAACCTCAACTCCCATCTAAGCTACATCCTCTACTATGAATAAGGTAGGGAAATTTTTTATAACTTGTAATTGGTTTGAGACGGGTGCTCTTCCATCGTCTTTAAACAGAGAAGAGAAGTGATTTTACCCCAATGATTTGAGATGAGCTTGATCACTGACAATATTTCCATTGCCATCCTATAAATCCCACATAGAGTTGTAATTCCGCCTTGCTGAGGAAAAACAAGAAGCTTACAAAGAGAGGAGAAGAAACCACCATTTCCAGTTTAGATATATTTGTCTTTTTGTTGAAACAAGAAGCTATGTGTGAGGGATGGGTTTCAATTGCAAAAGAAGAAAAAAATGCATCATGAGCATCACTAGAGTATATAAATGTAGATAGAGTAATCCATTGCTACAAGGTTTCATTAACAATGTTTTTATTTAATTTTTCTAACATGCGTTCAATTTTCAATGCTTTTATAATGGCAAAGGAGATCATGAGTAGTTCCTCTAACTAAATGGAAGAAGAGAAGCACTAGGTTTGTGAGTTTCTTTCTTGTCTCCATCTGTTGCAAGAGTAGAGTCAAACAAGTTTGTAACAAATATAAATGTTATAAACATTAACATTTAATACTAAGTAGGTTAATTAGGGTAATTAATTAATTACTCAAGAGGTGACTTGAACAGTCACCCCCTTACCACTTAGGGTATAAAATACCCGACACTAATTATTGTAAAACATCTTTTTATCTATCCAATTATCAGTATATATGTGTCATATTAATGGCTTATCAAATATCTAGGTGTTCTAGTAATATTGATTATGTGAAGCGAATAAATATTCGCTTCGTTTGGTATCAGAGCTAGTTTGTGATCGAGGCCTTTGGCCATATCGTGATTTTTAATCATAATCCTAGGGAGTCCCTAAATTTATGGTCTTTGACCAAGTAAAATAAAAGAAAATAAAGTCAAAATAAAAATTAAAAAGAAGTAAAAAAATAGAGAAGAAGAAGGAATATTGCCATACAAAAAGAAGTAAAAATAAAAGAGTAAAACCACAAGTGGTTTCTCCACCCACCGTGTTGTTTTAATTAGTGGTTTTTTTAATTCCAGAGTTTAAACCCTAATTCCCACGCCATATATATATATATATGTACATATTATTAGTAATAATAAAATTTATTATTGTTATATATCTTTTCAAAAGAACCATTAAACCCAATTCACTATATATATATATATATATAT
>LPNX010675052.1:355662-386414 GCA_001517045.1 Pseudotsuga menziesii
ATAATAATGACAATAATAATAATAATAATAATATAATAATTGTGTTATTTATAATTATTACTTTATACAAAAAGAATACAAAAGTTATTAAAAGAGTAGAAATTAAGTCTTGGAAGATATTAAAGAAATTATGGATCCATGTCACTCATAATTATAATCACAGTTACTAACAGTTTTGGCCCAACTACAAACGTGTGTTCAGAATAGTATTCTACAAATCCAGTTTGACAATCAGAAACGAAGTAATGATTTTCAAAAAGAACAGATTGCTACCTCATAATTACGAATTCGATCATTGGAAAATAGTAGAGAAAAGCGCACAAAAAAATTATCAGATAAGGATGAGAAAATATAACATCTGAAAGGTATCATTCAACAACTTGAAGACCAAAAAAAAAAACTAAACAAAGTCGAAGAATGTCCGTATGGAAACAATATCGACTTAAAAGAGGAAACTAGTCGTCTAAACAAAGTCGTCATGGACAAGGAAGACAAACTGGCGCAACTACATGAAAAGTTAGAAAATTGGGAAATAGAGTCATGTCATCGTCAACAACAAAAAGAAAAACTCCAGCAGTAGTATGACGACAGTAAGAAGACACATAAGTTGGAACTAACAAAAGTCAACAGTGTGTTATCAAGCAATATCGAAGAGATTTTTCGATTACGAAATCATAACAAAACATTGATTACAAAGTTTTAAAAAATGAAACACAATAATAAGAGGGAACACTCCAATGAAGACCTCGAAGGAAGAACAGTGGAAAAACTCGAAGAAAAACTGTGTCTAAAGAATCGTAATCAAGAACTAGAAAATCAAATCAAGAAGTTAGAAATTGACAAAAAGTTACAATATGAAAGATTAAAAAAGATTCAGAATCATAACAATCTACAGGACAACCAAGAAGCGCAAGTCAAGGAAGATGCATCAAAAAATCAAATCGAGGAAGTGAAGATAGTCCTCACCACAATCCAAAAGAAAGAAAAATAACAACACATACACCTTATAGACATCTTAATTATAATCATCATTTTAACCAATGACAGGATCAAAACAAGCACTCACAAAATAATTGTGTTGACAAGCAAAAAGACCAACATGCTAAGCAACAATTGAAACAACCCGTTCCACAAAACGATCTCAGAGCTGCGATAAAAGTAGATCTCAGATGGACCACAACAGATACGATGCGACAATTCTCCTTGGGAATCCGTAACTCGTATCGTCTCATTTCATCAAGTGTTGCAATTACAACAAGGAAAGGATCTCGAGACGACAGTTCAAGGGAATTCAAACATTGTTGTCAATACAAGATTTGAGGACAAAGCTTCCCTTAAGGGGAAGACAATGTAACAAATAAAAATGTTATAAATATTAACATTTAATACTAAGTAGGTTAATTAGGGTAATTAATTAATTACTCAAGAGGTGACTTGAAAAGTCACCCCTCTTACCACTTAGGGTATAAAATACCCAACACTAATTCTTGTAAAACATCTTTTTATCTATCCAATTATCAATATATATTTGTCCTATTAATGGCTTATCGAATATTCCAGGTGTTCTGGTAATATTGATTGTGTGAAGCGAATAAATATTCGTTTCAAAGTTCTTACTCGTAGTGTTGGAGTATTTGATCAAGGATCTGAGGAATCATACTTTAAACTTTGGTTTTTCTCTGTGAATCGATGAAATCATTGTATTTTTTCATTTGGGTTTTTTACATCTTGGGCTTTGAAGAGTTAATTTAGTTACCCACTTGGTCTTGTCTTTCTAGCAAACTTATTGAAGCTTATGTGCATTATAATTTATTGTCATCTAAAAACCCATATGCTCAATGAAAATGCAATGGAGGATGCATGTTGTGGGTTTCTTTTTGCTTAGTGTGTACTACCAACTTCTGATGAGTTCATTTGAGTGTTTCAATAGACATATATGTGACATATGATGATGAGATAGCCAATAGAGTTGACATTGGATTGCAAGTTGTCTGCAATTTCATACTTGAGTGTGATGCAAGTAATCAACCTTGTGAGCAATCCATTTGAGTGAAGGAGAACGCTTCATGCATGTTTAAATAATAAAAAACTCTGAATGGTGTGTGTTATTATGGCAAATGCACTAGTCCTATAGGATCATGCACCAATATAAACAGTGTGCTTTAGTAATAATGCACTATCCAAATGTTTAATGTCCTCTCATCAAATCTGGTGCATAATTAAAGCATCGCAACATTGACAATGTAATGTACAATTCAGCGCATCGTACATGGTGCGAAATAGAGAATACACCACACCACAAAGTTGTACATATATAAAAAAGAATCCCAACGTACATACTGCAATAAATTTCCACCCATTAAACACATATACTAATGTGCTTTGATAATTACTCACACCATAATTGTTGTGTTATTATTTGTCAACACCAATGACTGGAATTTGTGTTTATTCAAAAGTCTCGGTGCACCTATGAAACTGTAATGCACTATGGACAATGTGTTAGTTATTGATACACACTGTTAACAATGCATTATGGTTTTGATAAGCACACTTGGTTTTTAAAAATTAAAATCTCAATTAGACTTTATTGGTGTGGACTAGTAGAGACACATTGGTTATGGTGCACTTTGTTGTTAGATATGCAATGTGGTTGATGCCTTATAAGTTTTGATGCACTTTGTGTTGTGGTGTAAGGGTCGTTATGTACCATTGATGATGCATTAATATTTTCAATGTGCATCGATTAATGTTTTACATTTTTTACAAAAAAAATAAAATTTGTATTTAGATAAATAAAAAAATCGTATAAAACCTTTTTTATTATGTGTGTGTGTGCACACATGCCTAATACAGTAATGTTACATGTTAATTAAAGACTACAACAATGTAGCCACAACAGGGCCATGTTAATCGATACAATGTTGTACGAGACTGTGATGCTAGAGAGAGGGAGAGGGATTTGTATCATCTCCCTATTACAACTTAGACTCGTCAACTCTTGTATGTTGTTGGCCTCCTCAAGTTTTTTAAGGAAGCAACATCCCCTAGGAAGAAAGCCACATTACTAAAACAACTCATCTGTTTGTGGGATCATGCTAGGAAGGTATATATAGTCGGTTTCGATCTTTGGTTCGATCCCACAAAGGAGGACATATATTTCATTACTGGGTTGTTTAGTAGAGGGGAGGATTACCTCAGTTTCGTGCTCTTCCACTTGGTGTTGCAGGAGAGAGTCATATGGCATGAGTTCAAAGATATGTTATTCAAAACAACATTACTCCTTCTAGTTCTCAAGTTGTTAGTATCTAGTTGTATTTACACGTGTTTGATGCAGAGGATGTTAGGTGTCTCTTCATTATAGTTACGATAGTCGTCCACCACACCTATAACAAGTATCACTTGATTTCCCCCCTTTTGTACCATGTAGATTCCTTATTGCATATACCTAGATGTAGTAGGTGGTCCGCCATTTTTTGTTGCTTTGGATTGTTGTTGCGCCATGTTTGATGAAAGGGTAGTCTTTCCATTTGCTTCAAAATTATTTTCCTTATTTTTTGTAGTTTTTTGTCCAATAGGCCCTCATTAAACCAAAACCCTCATAGGTCGAGGACCGATGTGCATATGCACATGTGGGGGCAAATGTTGCCCTAGAGGGGTAAGTCAGAGTTCCCATGTAGGATCGCTCTAGAGGTATTTGAGATGCTCTTTGGTGAGGATGATCATACCATGGAAATTGTGAAGTAGTTGTATGTAGGGATGGACTCACAAGTATGTATGAACATTAATTTTAACCATGATGGACCTTAGATGCTAGATGTAATATCAGTGTTATGTTTTGATTAATATAGTTGAATTTTATTAGCTTATTTAATGCACACACGATTTGTTGTAACATTTTATTTAAATCATATAATTATTGTTATCTACTATATCGTGGATGTTGACACACATGATGGGGAGGAACCTCCCCAATCAAATGAGGTCATGGTTGAGATTGATGAGCTACCTTGGTTACAGAGGCTAGGCTTTCGACACAGGCCAAATTGTAGATTCTGTCAGGAGGTGGATGATGATTTATGCAGACTAATGGCTCGGCATGGAGTGCGACCAATACACACTATCCAAATCAGGAAAGAACTGGAGCTCCCATAGATATGGAAGACCCTTCCTCATGATATGTTGTTATTGATACGTCATATTTTCAGTGTAGTTAGCCTACTTAGGGGGGTGAGGTGTCACCATCACAATCAATCTTCTTCATATGATTTATCTCCTTTGGATGGTGATCCTCCATCTCCTCCACAATCTGATTGACCACACTCTCTTATATAGGTTGACACATCTCCATATTCTAACCAACTACCATCCCCTCCTCCACAAACCAATTGACCACCATCTCCTCCTTCCAAACCACCTCCATAGTCGATTGGACACCATCTCTTCATCCACATGCCAACCCACCTCCACAAGCCTACCGAACACAATGTACTCTTCCACCAGCTTGCAACCCACCCTTTCATCTTCTAGTATCTGACCTTGCAAATGTGATGCCCACTTTAGTCATTATTGATGTAGATGAGATGGTCACCTCAAGTCATATCACTCCTAGTGGAGAGATATACTAGACGTTGGTTACTACATTATTAAATGGTAGAGGTATCAATAATCCATCTCACTCAAGTGGTAATGGAACTAATCATGCCTTTGGATTTGATGGTGGAGGTATTGATGCCTTTGGATCCATTAGTAGACCACTTATCTTATAGCAGTTGCATTTGATCACATGTATATATTTTATAATTTCTTTATGTAAGTGTGTGTGTAGAGAGAGAGAGAGAGAGAGAGATTTTGTTATAACACAAATCGACACTTCTCTATCTATAATGACACTTCAATGTCAATTGTGACTCACACAAAAGGACACTATGGATGGAAGAGGCTTGATTATGTATCTGATGTTATGGTCTTAATCATTCAATGATTACCTTGGGATTCTAAAGTTTTGTAACTGCTTTTAACCCAAAAACACTCTTACTGACCTATGAACCAATGTTTTACACCCTACATCCCTTCACTTTAAAAGTGTTTTTCACCAAAATCCTAAAAAGGATTGTTACATTTGCTTTATATAGGTGTACACACTTGTTTCCTTCACACTGTGTCATGTCACTTATTCAAATGACCACCATGAGGGTGAATTATTAGCCTATTCAGTCCCCATAGGCTATAATTGATGGAATCGGGGATAAATTAATTATTTAATGTCACCTAGGCTCAAAAGAATTTTATAAAGTGACATCTAATAATGATTTCCTAAAGTGAATTTATAAAGGCCACTTAATTTAAAAGTGACTCAAAATGGTAAATTGGGGCGTAAAAGGGTCAACATGGGAACATAAGCTACTTTATCACTAAAAAGTCATTTTTAAACTAAAAAGTCATTTTTAAATTAAAAAATGAGAGAAGGGGGAAAAGGGAAGTTGAATAGTCACAAGAGAGAAAAAGAGTTACAAAAAGGGAGAGAGAGCCCACTCTCTCATTCATTCTTGTCAATTACAATTTCAAAACTTGAGAGCTCTAAAGCTTTGACTTTCTTTAGGACAAAATCCTAAGAGAGAGGGATTCGATTTCAGTAGTGAAACTATCTACCCTAGTTGATTTGGAGGAGGGATCATCTGGGTTCCTCATTTGCACTTCATTGCCAAGGAAGGATGGAAAGCTTATTTGTAGATTTGAATAGATCTCAAAGTTTAAATTCATTCTGAAGTTGCCTCATTTTGTAGCTTGTTCATTTCGCACTTGTCTCATTATGTAGTTGGTTCATCATGCAAACATGATTCTATAGCCACCTCATTTTGTAGCCACGACTCTAAAGCCACCGCATTCCACAGCTGCGATTTTGCAAACGTCCCATTCTACAGCCACCACATTCTGCAGTTGTGATTTTGTAGCCGTCCCATTCTATAGATGCTTTATTCTACAACTGTGATTCTGCAGCCACCGCATTCTACAACTACAAGTGATTTTGTAGCGACCGTGATTATTTAGCGGTCCATGATCTGTAGTTGTTCATGATTATGTAGCTAATATAAATTGGCCAATACAACCATAAAGAAGGTTTTCAACTATAATACATTCCTAAGGGCCATGAATAAATTGTTTATTGTATTTTGTACTATTTTTTTTATAGAAATGGTTATGATATATTAGATAGGTGGTATAAGCACTAAAATAGAGCCAGGATACAAAACGCCCTTATGGAAGTGACAAAAGTAGGCCATTAGTGCTCAAATATGCCCTTATGAAAGCAGTGAAGTGAGTTCAATATATCTCAAGTTATTATTTAAGTTTTGGAAAAAACTAGTAAACTAACAAAGAAACCATTACAACATTCAACACTAACTATATACTACCGATTTGAGAGCTAGAAACTTATACAGATAACAATTCAAAATTAAAATTTCCATCCCATATTCAAGTATTTTCCTCATCGCAGCGAGTCAAGGAACATGGGTTAATTGTGACTTCCATCTTTACCACTTTCAGTGCCAACTTTTCAACCTTTACCTCCAGATCAGCCATCAACCTGATAACAACATTCTCTGAGCACTTAACTGCTCCCTTGAACTCTTTCCTCAGAAAAACCAAGTCTCTATCAACATTCTCCAGATGCCTTCCTCCTTCTGTGTCAATTGTGTCCACCGTTCTTTTCAGTTGCTCCAATTCCCTCTTAAGATCATTGATATCGTAATCCACGAACAATGTAGGCGAGGATGAGTTAAATGACTCAAAAGAAGTCATTACTAACGTAGACACTCTCCCCACTGCAGCGAAGTCTCTAGAAATATTGGTCGCCCTCAACTCCACCGCGTTTGCGCGCCTCTTGAAAAACAAGCAGATCACATTCTCGTTTCTCCTGCAGATCAACCAAATAAGGCTTCCTCTCCCTTTCTCCTTTTGGATCTTAATATCCTTTCCCTTCACAAACATAACTCTTAAACCACCGGAATTCATCGTGTTGGTCATTAAAACATGCATCACCTCACCCAATTCACAATACGTCGACGAGACTGATAACCATCTGCGTGCATGAGAACTATTGCCTGACGCAATGAGGAGTACCCACGTGCCCACACATAGCCACATGCTTCTCCAAGTGGTATGCACGTGTCAAGAGTGAGGAAGAGCCGGAGCACCAAGACGTGGGCCCAAGTTTGCTCCAGGCACTCAGCCACGGTCCTATGGGAGAGGACACAAGAAACTAGAACCATTTATTAGGAGAGAGTCGGCGCTAAGCGTGGTTCCTATATTTGTCGCTAGATTTGCTTCTTTATTACGAATCCAGATAACATGGAATTTTTTTTTTTGGAAAGAGGGAGCAAGAAACTGGATCTTTTTTATCAATTGTCTAAGATGCAATTGGTTTGGGAGGGAAACCTCGACTAGAGCTTGAACAACTATTCCCGAGTCTCCCAAGACTATTAGCTCTGTAATTCTCTGGTTCTTGGCTATCATAAGACGTTGCCAAAGGGCTAACGCCTTAGCTATATTGTTTATTTTCATTCCACGCCCCTAGGAGAATTTGGTTTCCATTTGTCCATCCAGGGTGAAGATAACCTCGCCCCCCTTCCGCCCCAGTATTTTGTACTATTATTATAGCCTTAAAATAAATTTTATTGATGAATTTTGTAATAAATGTTATGGGTTTCTTATCTTTTGATGGTTATGATATTTACTTTCTCCATGTTGAATATAAATAAATCTATTTATGTGTAAATTAATTGTCCAAGCATTTAGATGAATGAGATTTGAAATATACCATAAAGAAAACTTCAAAATAAAGCAAAACAAAATCAACCCCTATTTAGCAAGGGACATCTCAATGGTATCAGAGGATTGCTTTTGCTAGTCTATGAAAACATGTTATTTTATGCATCGGAAAACAATGAACTAGTCACCTACAAAAGAAGGAAACTGAGTGAACCTACCAAAGTGTTCCTATTAGAGTTCAAGGAGCAACAAGTGGAGTCAGGAAAAAAAAAGAGTTTTTGGAAGAAGAAAAAGAAAACAGCTAGAGTTTGAAGGAGAAGAAGACATGGGGAATAGGACAGATCCGCTCGGAGGTGACAGACATGAACTATTTGGGGTGTCTTGGAGAAACCCAAGCAAGGAAATAAATGACCCTCATGAGGGAAGCACCATGTACACAATGAATTTCTTAGCTAGGGGGCAAGAATAGGCAGTAGATATTATTACTCAACTCTTAATGAATTCGCATGATAGGAACAACAATGATACAAAATGTTAATCCTGACAAAGCGCCGGGACCGGATGGGTTCACTACCAGATTTCTCAAAGCTTGCTGGAAAATCATCAAACATGATCTGGTTAAAATGGTCCACAAATCTCATAAGTGTACCAAGATTGGAGGTAACACCAATTCGGCTTTCCTAGCCCTCATCCATAAAGAGAAAGGAGCTACATCCTTCGACAGATTCAGGCCCACATCCCTCTGCAACATTGGTTACAAAGTCATTACCAAGGTTATTGCTAATAGGATAAAAGTTGTGTTACCCTCCATCATTCCTGAGAACCAAGGAGGTTTCATCCAAGGGAGGCAAATCATCGACAACATAATTCTGGTCCAGGAAGCAATCCACTTGAGCATCAGTCACCGAGAAAAATGTATGGTTGTTAAACTGGACTTAGCAAATGCCTTTGACATAGTTAGATATGATTTTTTTTCAGGTCATGCACCGGTTTGGCTTCAACCCCGCATTTGTCAGATGGATCCAAGCCTATATCAAATCCCCTTGGATAGCCCCGTTGGTAAACAGGCATGTATCTAATTTATTTCAAGCCTCTCGTGGGCTCTGTCAAGGTTGTCCACTCTCTCCCATGCTCTATGTCATTCAAGCCTCCGTGCTTAGTTTCCAGCTTGACCTCTGCCAGCAAAATAATGATCTCCTTGGGCTCCGCATAACTCATGGGGTTAAGGATGTGAACCATGCCCAGTTCGTCGATGACACGATCCTTCTTAGAGGTGCTAATGTGTTTTATGCAAGGTTGTTCAAAAGAGAACTTGAGAAGTATCAAGACGCTTCGGGTAGCCTCATTAATTATAACAAGAGTTAGATTCTCACTTGGAACTGCAACCCAAGAGACATGGCACACATTAGTAGAACCCTTGGCATCAAAGGAAGCTCCTAGTGGGTCGACTTTAAATATATTTGGGCCCCCATCTTCAGATCTGCCATGAAATCCTCCTCCTGGCTTCCTCTTATTGAGAAAATTAAGAGCAGGATTAGCACTTGCGGAGCTTGCTGGTTGAACCGTGTCGGGAAAGTAGTCCTTATCAAGGCTGTCTTATCTAGTATCCCGATCTACCGTTGCTCCATCCTGCTGGCTCCCAAGGGCGTGCTTGACCGCATTGAATCCCTGCTCAAAAACTTCCTTTGGAAAGGAGGAAAGCACAACGAAAAGAAGCAACCCTTGGTCAACTAGGAAAAATTAACCAAGCCTTGGTTTCATGGTGGTCTGCAAATCAGACAACTAGCTCTGCAAAACTTAGCACTGGGAGCCAAACTGATTTGGAACATCATCTCTGGTAAGCTTTTGTGGTGTAAAGCGACCCTTTGGAAAAAATATTTCTCCAATAGCCGTCTTAGATGCTTGGATTACCCCCTTGTGCCAGAAAGGGCTCGACCATCCTCCCTATTCTTCTCAAATCCTTCCCTTTCTTTCCAGCCAAGTTAACGTGGATCCCAAGGAATGGTAAGCACATCAATATTTGGGAGGACTCAATCATGGGAGACCCTCCCTTGGACCAGTCCATGGACGTGGGAGATCTAAAAACTCACATGCACAACAGGAACATGACCGCCATTTGGGATATTTCATAATGGAATCCAGATGGCTCTTGGAAGGACTGGGGCATACCGTGCCCACCCTAGCTGGTCGACGCTAAGAGCCAGCTCATCAGGAAATTAAAAGGGAAATCCCCTGAATCTGACACTGCCAAAGACTCTAGAGGGTGGGGGAACAGATCGGGTAAATACACTACTTCAGCCGGTTATAACCTTCTTTCATGCTCTGCGAACTATGAGAACTCGACTCTCTGGAATAACATCTGGGCTGTCAAAAGTCTCCCTAAAATTGACTTCTTCTTGTGGACAGTTCTCCACAATAAAATTCTTACTAGGGACAACCTCAAGAAAAAAGGGTGGGAATGCCCAACAAGATGCCCCTTCTGTCTCAATCACGAAGAAAATGCTGAGCATATCCTTATTTCCTGTGACTTCGCCAAAAGTGTTTGGAAAGCGTCCCTCCCTTTGTAGGCCGAGCTCCCATCTAGGAGTCCCTCGAATCTCTTCCTCCATTGGACCTCTAAAGCTCCCTTCAGTGTCAAGTCAAAAAGTTCCAAAGCTAGTTGGATGGCGCTGCCAAAGATTATTATCTCGAAGATTTGGTTGGAAAGAAACTCCCGTACTTTCAAAGAGTAACATTAGAAAGCTGATCAAGTAGCTGCTAAAGTTTTGGGTCTGCTGGGAGAATGCCTATCCGAGCTTTGGATCGAGCCATACTCCAAGCCTCCAGTCTCGGATGGTTGGCTTGACATGCTTGCTCCTAAGCCGCTCCTGGTGCCTCCTTCTCAAAAAAGGAAATGGTGGGAGATTAGGTTGGAGGAAACCGAGCTCAGATTCTGGCTCCGTTCCCTGAACAAAATAGCCCTGTTCACAGATGGAGCTTCTAAAGGTAATCCTGGGGTGGCAGGGGGGCAGAGTTTTTTTCACTCTTGATGGATCTATGGACACTAGGTTTGTTTGGGGTATTGGAGATGACACTAACAACATGGCTGAAGCTTTGGCTCTATGGCAAGGGCTAAGGATAGCCATGTCCTTGGGATTCTTCGAGTTAACTATCGTTGGAGACTCCAGAATTGTTATCCATGCTATAGATGAAAATCTAATGCCTAGTCAAATGCTCCTGCGATAGCTTATCCTCAAGATCGTGGCTCAAGTCTCCTTCTTCAAAAAAATTGAGTTCTTCCATGTATTGCGGAATAACAATAGAGAGCCGGATATAGAGGCAAATAAGGGATCCTCTCTCAGCCCTGGCGTGCTTATTATCAATGGACTTGGTTCTTTCTGCTCGCCCCCATAGGATCAGGGCTAGGACACCGCGGGCTTCCCCTTAGTGGGCCCCTGCATTTCAGTCTATTTCGTGCAGGTTTGTTTTCAAGATAGGTGGGGCAAGGGCATCACGTGGCTCGGCGTCGGCATGTGTGTTGGGTTTAAATTCTCCTCGGTTGTGGTCTTTTCTCCTGGTGCGAAGGCAGGAGTCCATCTTTCAGCCCATTTCGTGCCTCATGGATCTCAGGATAGGTGGTGTTAAGTCTGCACGTGGTTTGACATCGTCTCGAGAGGATGGTTTAATTGCTTACTCTATTGCGGTCATTTCGTCTGGGGTGAATTGGAGAGGAGTCTCGTCAAAACTGGTTAATCCGAGACTTATCATGGCAACCTTTACTGCTAGCGCGTTGGGGGATACGGTGGTGCCTTGTGCTAATTAGAATGGAGTCTTGTCGAGCCTGGAGAAATTGAGTGCTTACATGACAAGAGTTAATGCTCCCGCGATGGGGGATACGGTGCTGCCAGTCCAATTGGATCTCATTGCTTTAAAAGGTTGGTCCGTCGAGAATGGTAGCCCCGTCGATTGCATGGTTTACTTCAGCTTTCTCCTGGATCTTTGTCGCTTGGCTATTGTTAAGGAATTACTGTTAGTCAAGATGGATGCTGGATCTTCGTCCGCCATTGCGCCTATGACTCCAAAGCCCATGGAGGTGAAGGTTAGAGATCTGAAGCATGACCTTAAGCTGGTTCATAACCAGGTCAATGCAATTCACTGCGAAGGTGGAAGGAGGTTGGACCATGTGAGCAAAGATTTGGTCTTCCTGCGTAAGAAGATCAAGTGAAAGGTGAAGCGTTCAGAAAATTTGCTATCTAGGCAAATTGTTGAGTTGGAGATCAAGGTAGACAAGCTAGCTCTTAAACTCGTCAAGCATGAAGCTTCTGGCTTTGGTATGTCATCCAGCTCGGAAGGGTAGAATTTGTTTCTCCATGGAAGATTTGTTGGTTTAAACGTTTCTCATGTATATGTCTCTCTGTCTATTTGCATAGTTGTAGTTTTTATTTCAGTCCCCATGTTTCTGAATGCTTTAAATAGTTCACAGACTGGTTAAGATTGCCGCTTCCACAAGGGTGTTTTTTGAAGGCTTTAAAGCCACTTTGCTGCTTCCACAAGGGTGTATTATGAAACTTTGTGCTGTTGCTGCCGCTTTCACAAGGGCATTTTGTAAGCTTGGTTCTATCAGGTGGTCACACCACCCCTTAATATAATATAACCGTTACTGTAAAAAAAAAAACAATGATGCAAAATGTTTCAATGGTTGTAATGGGAATCATGCCGAAGGAAGCAATACCGACATTCCTCCGCAAACCAACATAGGGTTCAACAACAAAGCAATTACTAGGGTGACATTGCCATAATTTCTGACAAAGCAGCCAATGATCCAACCAAGACAACAGGTACCAAGAGAAAATTTCACGGATTATCTACCAAAGTACAAGGGTTTGGGTACATATTTTCACGCCGACATGTCCTTCTAGGAGTTTTTCAACATTGAGTGCTAGAACAAATCCAAATACTTTGGAAATATTCAACAAAACTTTGACTTGCAATGGAAGATGGGTAAACTAAATATCCCGTCATTTGACGGGTCTAACAAGTGCATGTCAAGAGCTTGGGTTCATAAGCTAGACACTTACTTCCAACTCAACCCCATGAGAGAAACAAAGGCAATCAAGTATGCCACGCTATATCTGGAGGCAGAGGCCCAAGAGTGATGGTACCATGGACTAGTCACCCTATGAAATGTCAGCATCATTTCTTACTTGGACTTCACTCAAAGATTGATTAGTAAATATGACAAGAAGGACCCGGAGGTTCGTTGTATGGAGTTATCTAACTCAAGCATAAAGGGGCTCTAGATTCATACACCATAGAGTTCTAGAGGCTAGAATTCACGGTTACTGATATCTCATACCCCAAACTCATCATGTTATTTACAGAGGGGATTTTTGAGCGTTTACGTGGTTGGGTCAAGGCCTTCAAACCTAGTACTTTATAGGATGCTATCACATGCACTCGAGATATGGAGGATGCTGCATCGAAGAACAAATACCCATCCAAACCTTCTATGCCTCGAAAAGGAAAGGAGAAGAATCCATTTTAGAAGGGAGGATTCGGGGATAATAAGTTGGATAAATAAACCCTAAATGAATTGTAAAGGAAGAAATTGTGCTTCAATTACAAAGAACCATGAGAGCAATGACACCGATCTATGGGTAAAGGAAGGTTCACTATATAGAGGTAGTGTCATAGAGTGGTGAGGATGAGGATCCAAAGAAGGATTTGGATGGGGAGTAGTTGTAGGTACAAAAACCACACATACTGCAGAATAATACCATTGCGATTTTACCAGCTACTCTTAGATTCAACACCTTCCATGTCAGGGGTAGAGATTCATGATCTTGGTAGATGGTGGGGAAACTCACAACTTCATAGATTTTGCCTTAGTAACCAAGAGAGGCGTCCACATCGAGTAGTTTGATGGATTTGGTGTGGAGGTAGTTGATGGGCGAGTGTGTGTTCAAAGCTCCTTAGTTGATAGTGACGATGGGGAGCTAGAGTTTGTTGGATGACTTTTATATTGTCAATTTGGCAGAGACCAATATGGTCTTGGGTGTTCAGTGGATCAACATTATATGACCTATCATGATAGATTATCGAACCTTGGAAATGGGGTTCAATGCACCAAATGGCATGAGGGTAATTATGTGTGGCATGTCCAACAAAGCCCTAAGAGTGGTATCATCCACATAGATGGAAGATATAATCAAATGGGATGATGTAGCTTATGCAAGAAAGTATATGATCACCACACAAAAGACCTACCATGATGGCCGATAGTACCATGTTGACATATAGTATTTAATGGAGAAGCATGACAGGGTGTTTAGGGAGATTCCCCTAGGGCGACCACCGGATAGAGGTTTTGAGCTTACGATAGAGTTAAAAGAGGGGGATAATCCTATGATCACCACCCACTATATACATTTGAAGGAATTTAAAGATGAGACCGAAAAAACGATCAAGGAGTTGTTAGCTATGGGACATATCAGACTGAGCTCCAGCCCATTTGCATCTTCAGTTGTGTTAGTCAACATGAAAGATGGGACAATGTAAATGTGCATCAATTACAAGGACTTTAACAAAAAGACTATCAAGAACAAGTATCCCATTCCCGAGATCGATGAATTGTTGCATGAGCTTCATAGGGCAATATAATTTTCAAAGATTGATCTCTAGTTAAGACATTGCTAGATCAAGGTCTATGAGCAAGGCGTGCACAAGACAACCTTCAGACTCCATTATGGCCACTACAATTTTTTGGTTATGCCATTTGGACTAACCAATGCACCAACAACCTTCCAGTCCTACATGAACCATATCTTTCGAAAATAGTTGAGGAAATTTATGTTGGTGTTCTTTGACGATCTCCTCATATATAATCGGACATGGGAAGAGCACATGAGGAACCTATATGAGGTACTGGCCATTATGGAGGAGAAGTCATTGTATGCCAAGGCCTCCAAATGCTAATTTGGAATCACAAATATTTTGCACTTGGGTTATGTGATCAATGCACAAGTCCATTAGGAAAAGATCCAGGCTATTTTAGATTGTCCCACACCAAAGTCCCTTGTGGATTTATGGGGACTCTTTGGGTTGTGCCAATATTACAGAAAATTTGCGAAGGGGTTTTCACAATTAGCAACACCCCTCACAGATTTAACAAAGAAAGGGGATTTCATATGGACAGAGGACTCTTAGAGAGAATTCAACAAACTCAAAGAGGTGATGAGTACTTTTCCGGTTTTGTCACTACTGGGCTTCAACCAGCCCTTCGTCCTAGAATTTGATGCTCCAGACATCAACATTGGGGTAGTCTTGATGCAGATGAGCACCCAATAGCCTTCAGAAGCAAGAAACTCAGGGAGCGATAAAGGCTCTATTCTATATATGACAAGGAGATGCTCGCCATCATGCATGCATTAACAAAGTTCAGACAATACTTGATGGGTAGTATATTTGTGGTGAGAACAGACCAAAACAAGTTTAAATACTTTTTGGAGCAAGAATATTTGAATGAAAGGCAACAGAAGTGGGTCAACAGAATACACGATTGTGATTTTGACATAGAATATGTGAGGGAAAGAAGAATGTAGTTGTTGATGCAATCTCACAAGAGCCAACTACATGTTCATGGATGGAGATTTTAGTTGATTGGAAATCCCACTTACTAGTGGAATATTCCAAAAACAAATTTGCTTGCAAGTTGATGGATGGTATCATATAGGATGACATGTACAGAGTAGTTGATGACATCATCTTCTACAAGGACCATATATATTTGGTACCAAAATCCACACTAAAAGAGAAGATTTTGAGAGCCACACATGACACTCCTATAGTAGGGAATCAAGGATACTCCAAAATATATCGTCAAGTCAGGGAGAGGTTCCAATATTGAGTAGAACCACCCGACAGGTCTCTTGCATCCATTGCCTATTCTAGAGTAGAAGTGGGAAAGTGTTTCTATGGACTTCATCACAGGGTTATTTCGAGGGCAAGGCCGAGATTGTATCTATGTCATGGTAGATCGGTTGAGGAAATTCATGCACTTCTTCATGATTTCCTCAACTTATATAGGAGCACATATGGCTGTTGTGTTTTTCAGGGAGGTGTTTTGACTCCATGGGCTTCCGAAGAACATTGTTAGTGACAGAGATAATAGATTTATTGGGGATTTATGGCATGATCTTTTCATATTTATAGGTACCGAGATGACACCCAACACTAGCTACCATCCTCAGACTGATGGGCAGACTAAGATTGTGACTAAATGGATTCAGAGGTTCCTATAAAATTATGTACCGAGACAACAAGGAGCTTGGATTAGGTGGTCTCACTTAGGTGAGTATTGTAACAATACCACCTACCACATGTTGATCGGCATGCCTGCATTCAAAGCTTTATATGGTTATGATGCCACATCATTTGCAGACATGGATTTTGGGGATAATAGAGCACCAAAGGCAAAGGATTGGATCCATAATAGTCATGACATCCCTTGGATTCTCAAAGAAAATCTATAGGTGGCTCAAAATAAGAAAAATATATATGTGGACAGGCAGAGGACATAATGCAATTTTGAGGTGGGGGACTTGTTATTCCTGAGACGACAACCTTATCAACAGTCCTCGCTAAAAGGGAGTGGTGGAGAAAAATTGAATCCTTGTTTCTACAGGTGATATAAAGTTGCTTGGCGAGTTGGAGAGGTGGCCTATGAGTTGGAGCTTCCAGAGGGAAGCAAGATTCACAATTTATTTCATGTGGAGTGCCTTAAGAAGTTATTGGGGCAACATGTTACAACCTCGACATAACTACCTCCATTGGATGAGGAGGGGTGGTTGATACTATATCCAAAGGAAATATTGGATGTTTGTGGGAGGAAATTGTGGAAAACGGTTATCTGAGAGTATGTGGTCATACGGAGGCACATGCCACTGTAGGACGCCACTTGGGAGAGTGAACATGTCATGTAACACCACCACTTATAGTTGCTTAAGGACAACCAATTTCGGGAAGGGAGGATTGTCCCTTTCCAAATGACCACCATGAGGGCAACTTATTAGCCTATCTAATCCTTGAAGGCTATATTCAATGGAATAGGGGATAAATTAATTATTTAATATCACCTAGGATCAATTTTGTTTATAAAGTGACATCTAATAATTATTTCCTAAAGTGACTTTATAAAGGTCTCTTAAGTTAAAAGTGGCACAAAGGGGTAAAATGGGCAAAAAAGGGTCAACATGAGAATAGAAGCTACTTTTTTACTAAGAATCCATTTTAAAATAAAAAAGTGAGTAAAAGGGGAGAAAGGGAAGTTAAAGAGTCACAAGAGAGAAAACGAGATAGAAGGGAGAGAGAGCCCACTTTCTCATTCATTCTTGTCAATTGCAGTTTCAAAACTTGAGAGCTCTAAAGATTTTGCTTTCTATTGGACGAAACCCTAAGAGAGAGGGCTTTGATTTTGGTAGTGAAACTATCTACCTAATATATTTAGATGAGGGATCATATGGATTCCTCATTTGGATTTCATTGCCAAGGAAGTATATAAAGCTTATTTGCATATTTGAAGAGATCTAAGAGTTTGAATTCATTTTGCAGCTGCCTCATTCTGTAGTCACTTCATTCTGCAACCATGATTTTGCAGCCACCTCATTCCATAGTCGTGATTCTACAACCACCTAATTCCATAGTCGTTATTATTTGAATTCCTCATTCTGAACCAACAATTCTGTAATTACCTCATTCCGCAACTACGATTTTGCAACCATCCCATTCTGCAGCTGCTCGTGATTATGCAACCACCGTGATTCTGTAGCAGTCCATGATCTATAGTTGTTCATGCTTATGTAATTGATATAAAGAGGCCAATACAACCATAAAGAACGTCTACAACTATCATCTATTCCTAAGGGTTAGGAATAAATTGTTCACTGTATTTTGTACTATTGTTATAGCCTTAAAGGAAAGTTTATTGATGATTGTTGTAATAGATGTCCTGGTTTCCTTTTCTTTTGATGGTTATGACATTTTCTTTCTCCATGTTGAATATAAATAGATCCATTTATGTGTAAATTAATTGTATAAGCATTTTTATGAATGTGATCTGAAATATACCTTCAAGAAAACATAACAAAAAAATCAACCCCTATTTCTGACGGGACATCTCACATTGCTAGCGTATTTGCCCTAAACATCCCCAAAAATAAGTAAAATTTCGAATTTGTGGTAGTTTAGATGGTTTTGGAAACTACCTCCTCAATTACACCTACTTTATACCTAATCATAACTGTCTTCATTTACTATATAAATAAGGAAGATGATCCATGAAGGGGTCTTTGGGCCTAAGTATTGTTATACTGGAGGAATTGTTTTTCTCTATTTCTTTACTATCCATGCCCTTGTTAGAAAACAGGACCGCAGAGCAATAACAAATATACAGTTAAATCATTAAACAAGATGCAAAACACAGTAAACACATTATAAAGAGACAAAGATATAACGTGGTTCACCCAAACGATGGGCTACGTCCACAAAGAAATTTCCAGTCCTTTTATTACAGTCCAGAAAGATGAAGGGATATAACCTACATCAAAACCGCTGCACTTCCTCTTCATGCTCTCACATTTATCTCACACAATCACATAGATTGTTTACAATGCAATAATACCATACACATCCGTGTTACAATGCTTTCTTTTATAGGGGAAAAATGCCATAGGGAAATACTACGGTTAACCCAATACCATGGGTCCGCATAACTGTTGGCCAACACACATCCCAAAGGCAGGGGGACCGAGTGTACAGTACACCTGGGGTACAAACACGACTGAATAATATCTTTGGATCTGGAAGATCAGGCTCCATAACCAACACCCCTGTGTTTTGAAACCGTTGCCCTGGCTAGTTTCAAACCCTTAAAAAATGGAGCTTTGGTTGGGATTCTTGGAGAAGAGGAGCAGGAGATCTAGAGTCTTGGTTTCGTGAGGTGCCAAATCAAATAAGAGGTAATATTATACTTGTTTCTACTATTTCAATAGAGTCTTTATATCTTTCCCTCCCCAAATCTTGAGTTAATTTCAATTTTGAATGAAGAAATCGACATTTTAGATTGAAAGTTGATTTATAAATTCATGTTCTTGTTCTTCTTTCGATTCATCAATAATCTTTATTATTGTCAAAATATTTTGAGGAATGTGTTATGATTGTTTTGTAGGTTCTTGAATTGAAGGATCGAAGAAGAGCTAAGGAGCAAAGACAGCTAGGATCGACTAACATAAATAAGGTGCACCATTCTCCCTCTTTCAAACTCTTTGTATGTTTTTCTTGAATCTAAAGTCCAATTTGCTTACTGTAAAACCCTAGGTGTCTATCTTAGTAAACATAGTATGTTTGTGACCTCACCCTAATCATAGGATAGATCAAAACAAGCAAAACAACTATCTCCTTGTAAACATACCAGAACTGTTAGACATAGACCTAGACCTACCAGACATTATCAACAATGGTGACAATTTTCACATTGGTCTCCAATAACTAATCACCAAAATAGGTCTCCAACGCTCTCAAATTGAAGAGTTTTCCAGTGGTGAGCTTTGGTAGAACATCAATTGGAGAAAAGAGCTCATTAATGACACTTGCAATTAGGTTGAGGCTATGGTTAATCTTCAAGATTTGGTCTCGCTTCCACTTTGGAATTTCCTCGGCCCACTTACTAGTTTTCTATCTTAGGATTTAAATGAGCATACACAATATTAATAATGAGAGAACAAAATCCCACATAGCAACCTTTGAAGATAGATACACAATGTTTATGTGGGAAACTAAAAAACGAGAAAAACCACCATACTAGATTTATTATCTCCCTTTACCTAAACTGACCAAGACAAGCCAAGTGATCTAGCCACCACTCACCTCCAGGCCACTTTACAATCGAGCCTCCTCAAGCCTTATAAAGACTTCCTTACATGCAATACCATAGGACAATACCATGGGCCACTAATAAAATGGAAAAATACCATGAGCTACAGAAAACCATGTGCCAAAAAAATATGTGCTAGACCTCAACCATCTTTATCTCATTCTCGAGTTAAGGTTAACCCTAACAATCCCCACTTTAAACTTTGCGTGGAGTAATCACTAACCCCCCTCAAATTTTTACCAAGGAATTCCACATACACCCCCTATCACCTAGGTCTATCTCTCAACTTTACTGATGAGTTTATAGGGGTATGCATGCCTTACCGGGTCTTATAGCCATATGCCCATTTACATGTAAACTGCTCCATTTTTGTGTGTGTCTTCATGGTGACTACACCATCGCCATATGTTGCTTCATCCTCTCGCTTTTCCATGCTTTCCTTCTTACTCATTTTCTACTATGCTTTTTTTGTACTTGCATCCAACCCTTTCAGTGACTTCCATATAAAAAGAATCCATGTACCATATTACATGGGTCCTCAACCACTGTAACCGCCAATTCTCTAGGAATTCTCTTCACATACATGGTTCATCAATATTGGTCCCACAACTGAGATTAAACCATCTAACATTCCTCCCGTAATCAAATACTCAACCTCTCTTATCCACATCAATATAGGCTACGAGTACACCTGCCACCCTCGTACCTACCCAATGGTTCATTACACACTTGATGCAACATCCCTTCTCCACTCATGAGATGGATACCTTGTGCTTCTAGCACTCGATGAAATCAACTTTTAACAAGGAACCAAAAAATGTTGGCCTGTCGGATACCACCAAACATGCACCTTGTAATCAATTCAAAAAATTAGTTACAACACAATGAGCACAACTATATGCCAAACCATGGCTCTAATACCAGTAATTAGGATTTAAACAAACATAGTTTAATAATACATAAGAGAACACAAATCCACATAGCAACACCTTTAATATAAATACACAATGTTTATATGGAAAACCCAAAACCAAGAAAAACCACCATAATAGATCTATTATCTCCCTTGACCTAAACCATCAAAACCCATCCAAGTGAGCTAGGCAACACTCACTTCTAGGCCACTTTACAATGGAGCCTCCTCAAGCCTTATGAAAACTTCCTTACATGCAATACCATAGGACAATACCATGGTCCACCAAATACCTTTAGCCACCAATACCATGGAAAAATACCACAAGATACAAAAAACCATGTGCCCAAATTTTTTGTGTTAGACCTCAACCACCTTTGACTCAATCCTAAGTCAAGGTTAACCCTGAAATTCTAGGCAATTGCAATGTGTATCCATTAATTCTCAACCGTCCAACGTTTTCATTTGCCAATACAACAAAATCATTTTTGAATGCCTTTTTCATGTGTTTGTGACGAACCCACATCCTCGGCCTAAGTTGGCCAGTATACCTGCTATTTCAAGGCATCCTGCAACCCCTACACAACTTGAATGTCAACCCCAATCTGGTCAAGAATCTACATAGCTTCCTTCAAGATTGTCTATTGGTAAATTTGATTCCCTTTATCCACCCCCTTTGCACTCAAGGCATAAGGGAGCCTCTTGAACTCCTCCCTTGAACACCAACTAGCAGATCCTTGAACCGAGTTTAGTTATCCGCCTTTCACATTCATTTTACACATGTCACTCAAACAGGAGTGGTAAAGGATCCATCAACTAGTAGTATGGTGGGCTAGGAGTCCCATTGTTTGTGCCATTTTTTATCACTAAATTTTGCACCTGCATCCAGGATTACAGGTTATGATGGCCAAGGTTGGTACATGCTTGCATGAGGTATGTTTCTTCGATCAATTCTCAGGTTCAGTCAAGCCCGTCTCCTTAGTAGGTAACATCAACATTTGCAAGATGGTCCTTCACCTTATTAACAGAGTTGAAAAGCATCAGGTTGAGAGTTATGCAATAATTAAAATTATGGAGGATTCCTACAAGCTTCTCGATCTTAGTATCTAGTCACTAATTATTATAGATAATGGTTACAAGTACACACTACAACAACTTTTTAAGCATATGGATGACTAGTATCGATTCCCCCTCTACAACAAGATTTTTGAAGTCCTACCAAATAGCAATAAGAATTATGAGGATGTGAGCATGGAGTTTCGTTGCATTATTTGTGTCTTACCTAGATAATCCTACCAACTTCACCATGAAATCTTCCACCAGCTCTCGCAGACCTTGGGTTACCCTTTGAAGCATCCTTGAAGTTGAGCTTCATGAACCCCTCTGGAGGGTGGACCAACAACTTGGGGAGGAAACCTTCATAGATATAGGTACGAGTGGTAAGGGAGCATTGGAAATGTTAGGTATCCATTCCATGACAATGGGTTATTCCTGAGAACATGCAATCTTCTTCCTGCCAGGTGGTGACAATGACCGTCTCGAGAACATCTTTTCTTATGACTTGGTCCTCTATCATTTTAGAGTCCTTAAATATGTGTCGATTTCTTTCCTTTTTTATCTCCCAAATAATGAAGCCAGGAAGGAGCTACTATATCCTATTTAGAATGTTGTTTTGTAATGTAATTAGTCTCCAAGTCTCAATAGTATCATGAACGCTATCCTTCTATATGTCTGTTGTACAAAGAGTAGTTGAACCTTATGTTAACACAAGGAAATGATTGAGGGTTTCCACCTTATGTTAACACAACGGGCATATAAAGTTCCATTCAAAACCTTGTTTCTTGGTTTTCTCGCAAGTTAGAGTTCGAGATTTGGATAACAACCAAAGGAAGGTAGAGATTTTGGGCCATAAGTTTTATGCCCATATTTTCTACCGAATCCTTTACCGGTCCCAATTATTTGTTTTAAGGAGGGAATATGCCTCTTTAAAATTGAAGGTACATTTCAGTTGGTATCTCCATCATAGAACGTCCTGTCCTTCTAGAACTTGAAGTCTACAGTTATCAAGCTTGAGTTTAAGCTCCTCTCTTCTCAGGAGGTTCTCTAGGAGATTCCATTGATAAAGGCGAAGCCACGAAGGATCAACAGAAGAGGAGGAGCCATCATGCCAGTATTTGTGAACCTTGGTATTATTTTGAGCAAGCACTTAGTTGAAAATAGGTTGCCACATGCAATCCATATTCAGTTGGGGTGATTGTTACTAAGCATTGTCCCATAAGAAACCAAACTAACCATCATGGATTTTCCAAAAGCTATGATTCTGGATAAGATCTCTATTTTTCCAAGCAGTGTTCCAAATCATCACTTTGGGTCTCTTACCTTCCAATCGAATGAAATCTTAGGTGTTCAAAGCTTCTACATTTTTCGGTAGCCATAGCTTTCCCCATGGGAACTTATGGTTCCGTATACATTGTCACCACAACTTACATCCTATGTCTCTATTTTCTAGGTTTGAATCCCTTAGGCCCAACCCTTCATTAAGCTTAGGATTACATACTTTAGACCAAGCCACTTGGGCCCATTTCCATTGATTTTTTGTCCCTCCCATGTGGAATCATCCTTGCAAGTTTTTAAGGGTGTTCAAAATAAGATTTTGGTCCACCAATATGGAGAAGAAGTATATTGACATTACTTGAAGGACACATTTAATCAAAGTACGCATTTTGACCATGTTAAGAGATCAAAATGCCTAATTATAAAAAAGTTTCTCTAGATTCAAAGGGATTTTTTCCCAAGATATGTGTCCTATGAATCTTTCCTCCAAAGAGGATCCCAAGTAAGTGGATGGGAGGGAACCACACTGAAATTTGAACACCTGTGATATTCTCACTTGTAATATCAGGGGAGCATTCAAGAAGAACAACTATGATTTTTATTTGGTTATGGCAATTTGTTATAGCCCAAAATGACACATCTCTGTCTGTGACCACTTGGAAAGGTATATGAGTCAGCTAAAACTTTCCAGAAGACACCAAAGTTTGGAAATTCCCATGCGTACCCTAAAAATGAGATTTTTTAATGTATACGCGAGTTGCCTTGAGGAAACCCGTGTATTCCACTATTTGTACGCGACTTGTTCTACATGATACCCGCGTATTCCTTGTATTCACGACTATTTCCATTGCAACCCGTGGATCATACGTGAGTATTGTCACTGTAACCCACATACACGTGACCATTGTCACCGAAACCTGCATATTTTTCCTACATGTTTCAAAAAAAATATGTTTCTTGAATTTTGGGTAGTTTAAGTGGTTATGCAACTGACTCCTTCGGTTGTAACTACTTTATCTTCGATCCTATCTCTTCACAAACATTAAATAGAGGTAGAGAGGTCCATGAGAAGAGACTTGAACTTTTGCATTGTTATGTTGGAGGAATTGGGACTCTCGTTCCCCCCACCTTTGCCCTAGAAGCTTTCTCCTTGTGTTGCAGAGCTTGGAGGCTGAGATTCTTGGATAACAGAAGAAACATAACTAGTTCAAGGTTTCGTGAGGTGCCCAACTTGAAGAGAAGGTATATTTGTACTTCCTTTCATGATTAATAAAGATGTGATGTCCTTATTCTTCCCAAATCATTGTTCACTGTGTAATTGAATCTCTGTTTATGATCATATGTTTATGTTAATCAGATTAGGATTTTATATTACTTTGATTATCATTGTTTTACATGTGGTCATATTGGTTTAAGGAAGGTATAATTCGTTTTGCAGGTATCTTGGAGCAAGAGGAGCAAGAAGAGGATTAAAGCATTGCTTGGATCAACCTTCATTCGTCAAGGTATGAACCATTCCAAACTCTGAATTTGTTTATATATACTTGCAGAACTATTTGCATCCACCTTTCAACCCTAGTACGTTGATGGCCTCTTAAACCCTAGCCATAGGAAACTTTCCTCTACAACAGATATAACACCCCGGTTTTGACCCCGTTTGCATGATGTATATATTGTAATTAATCGTGGTGAGGAGCTAAAGGCAAAAGCCCCACCATCGATTTGGTTGTGTATGTTTCGGCAATAGGGGTAGTTACCGATGGTCTATCGTGCTATGTGGCACATTATAATTTGGCATCATGTAAATACGCACATCAATTAAAAATAAACCACAACCAGCTACGACAGTGCAACGTTGAATGAAAAGGGCATGATTCCAAAGGATAAGGGGGTGGGGGATGTCAAACCTTGGTCTATGGGGGAAACCCATGTGTTACCCTTGTTTTGATTTGCCATCTTCCTTGTCTCGTTCAACCTCTTTATTGTTTTGTGAAGTTGTTGAGGGTAGTTATTGCATGAGGAGACGTGGGCATGGGGAGGCGTCGGTTTGGTAGGTTGACCTCACGATGGAAGCAACCTCCATAGCCATTCTCTCCTTTGCATGTTCTCTCTCACGCAGGGACGGTCGCTCCCCTTCTCACGCCTGGTCTCACCTTCACTATGGTCTGTTCGTTCCTCCCGTCGGTCTACTCACTCTCACACAGAGAGAGACGGTCTGTTTTTCCTCACACACTCTCCACTACGCACGCTATCGGTGGTCTGCTCACTTTCCTCACGTTGGTCATTCATCCGCGCGCCTGAGTGGAGCTGTTCACTCTCACGCAGGAGCGGAAGTCTTGCTCATCCTCACGCACAGGCAGTGGTTCTGCTAGATCTCACGCAGCCAGGAGAGGAGCTGATTATCGGTGGTCATTCATGTTCTTCCATAGAGTGGAATCGGGTATATTCTCCTCCATGTTTTGGGGTCTGGTGCAAGTCTCCCTCACGCACAGATCGTTGGAGTCGTTTTCCCCTGTTGTGAGCCGTGCTCACTGGATACGTTATGGGGCTGTCACCCTCCCCACGTTTTTGTTGGCTGTGGTGTCCAATTTCATTTGGGCCACTGTGTATTCGTAGTGAGCCATTTTCTGTTGTGGTCTTGTTGAGGCCTGGAAATTCACAGGTGGCAACAGTAAGGGATTCTCCCCAATCAACGTTTCCAACTAGCCCGTTGACTGTTTGGTATAGGGAATCCGTCCGGTATACGGTCCGGCCACCGTAGGTCAAAGTAACAAAAAAAAGGGGGCTACCGGTTGCGGCCCGGTCCACCGGAATTTGTAATTTTTTGACTTAAGAATGGAATGCAAGTATCTACCTAATTATGCAGGGTGGTGAAGGATGCAAGGAGCATTCACAAAGTGATGCACAGGTTCTTACCTCTCATCTTAGGCTCACTAGCATCTGAGTCACACATGCAGCAATGAGATGAGCTAACTACCTATCTATCTACCTATCTATCCCCGGGGAGCCAACTTGTAATTCATATATGAGTAATGTGGGCGTGCACACATGATAAAAGCAATTACAGATAGCTGACATTTACTTTTACAAGCATGGACAAATGAAAGATATTTCAACAACCAGATAGCTAATTGTTTATGATCAGCTTACATTACTCATGGTGGTGTATTTCATAAAATAAATTAGAGATTATATAAATAAAGACATAGGTCGTAAAGTTAGAACGATCTCACGATTCATGGATACAATGCTAGAAAACAAAAGAGTTCATCTTCCGACTATCCATGGCAAAAAATTGAAATCCCACCGATCTTCTTTCAACAGGCCAACTGTAAATTTTTATTACAAAAGGAAATAGTTCTTCTTACAATACATCATCACAAGTCTTACTGGGGAAAAAAGCCCCCTTTTCTCTCTACGCTTCCTACTTTTATACAAAAAGGTAAAATGGTTGGGCTGCCCAAAGTGACCTTTGGGCTTCCCAACCTTTAGTTTTCCCAACGCCTCACTTCTCAAGAAGCTTTTACAGAATTATTAAATTATTACAAAGTTGACCAGTCCTTTATGAGGAGGGTCCCGCCTAGCTATCTAAGAACTTTTTCCACGCTGCTGCTTCAGCAGCAATGCCTTCAAATGCGCATGGCTCCAAGAACTGAATGTTGATTTCAAACTTTTCAACTTGGTTCCTGATGGCCTCGATCCTTGCTGGGCTCAACCGAAGCTGATCTTCTAGAAATTGCATGCTAACGGCTGCGTGGCCTATCTCGTTCTTCAGGACTAGGTCATCAATGGTTCTAATCTGTTGAGTTCTGGCCTCTTCATCTTGATATCTTTTCTGCAATATTTCCACAAAGACCTCATGGTCCGGGAACTCCTCAAACCTATGCTCAGCCTCTGTTTGACATCGGTTGTACGTATTTAGGAGCCTTCTGAAATATTCTGAGCATGCTCCCTGCGTCTTTTTTACAGCCTTCTTGAAGTCTTCTGCAGTACTGATGGCGAACTCTACTAGGTTGTGATCTCTCTTGAGGGCTTGATGGTCTTTTGCTGGTAGCCCTTTTGGAGTCTTGGCATCATCTTCTAGCCTCGCCATTCTGGCACTCAAGACCTCAAGAACATCCTGAGATCGATCAACGAAGTATGAGGAAGTTTCCATGATCTCTTCTAGCCTCCTGTCAATCTGAAGGACTTTGCATCTTTCTTCTTCCAGAGCGGTCTGTAGCTGTAGCATTTTAGCCTTCTGAGCCAGGATATGGTCCTTGAAAGGCTGCAGATTTACTTGATGTTCCTTTGCTGCCTCCAGATCAGCGATCAGAGAGGCAAGCTGCTCTTGATGTTGCTTTGTCAGTTCCTGGGAATGCAAATCATTGGCCTGCTCAAGGATCTTCATCTGTTCTTCTAGGTCCTCCACCTTTCGTAGCAATTGCTCCTTCTCCTTCTTCAAATCCTGCTCTTTTGCTTGCACTTGCTCAAGGTGTTCTTGTGTAGTCTCCTGAGCGTGCCTTTCTTCATGCAGGGCCTGCAATTCAGCTTCAGCAGTCCTCATTTCCCTCTGTAAGTGTTCAAATTTCCGTTTTAACCTATTTCCCTCCTCTCTTTCTCTCTTCAAGGTATCCTTCAGTTGAGCAGAAGATTTCTTGTATGACTCCAGTTCAGCCATCGCTTTGTCTATGTTGTCCTCTGAGGCATGTAGTATTGCAATCCCGGCCCTTATGGTAAGCCTTGGATCTACGTTTGTTCCTATCATCACAGCCATATCTGTTATCATTTTGCCAGCCATTCCTTCTGCCTCTACCCTTTTTTCTATCCTCTTCATTATTCTCTTGGTAGCCCTATCATAATAGACAGTATTGAAGTCAGGGACTTCTTCACCCTTTTTCCGGATGAAAGGCACTAGCTGGAGCATAGGGGTCACAAGGGTGCTAGCAGCAGGTACTTGACAGATCTGTACCTCGGGGTTTTCCTCCTCTTGGGTTTGTCCTGTTGATGTTTCAGCAACTGATTGTTGTGGCAACTCTGTTCTTTCAGCCTCCTGCTTTTGGAGCTCTTCATCTAGCTTTCTCTTTGCTTCTTCAGCTGCTTGTCTAGCTGCTTCTTCCGTTTCTTGGGCAGCTGCTTTTGCTTTCTCGGCTGCTTCTTGGGCAGCTTTTCTTTTTTCTTCTTCTCCCATCTATAGCCATTTTGCAGCCTCTTTTTCCAGCCTCTGAGCTTCCTCATTTATCCTTTTGGCTTCTTCTTCAGCTCTGGCTTGCTCAGCTTTGGCTTGTTCGGCCCCTTTTCCACCCTTGGTGTTGCTTTTTGGCCTGAACCTTCTTTTTAGAGCTGTCAGGTTTGGAGCATTCCGGAAGATAGATTCTTCCTTATCGAAATGATGGGTATATTCGAAAAACACCTTATGCTCTTTACAGTGCTCAGCTATTTTTCCAATGGTATCATTTCGCCTGAAAGGCATCTCACCAAAATGGAACTTCCCTAATTCCTCTATGAATTCGGCAGCTTGTTTCACCCTGGTGAATTTGTAGCTACCTAGCTTGAATGGCAGGGGAGGGTATGCAGTTTTCTTGTGTTGGAACAAGAAATGACCTATTTTGTCAATGAACACCTGCCTGACCGCCTCTTTATGGACTATATAATCCGTAGCATATTTGGGTAGTAGTAAAGGTGTCTTTGACCCTCCATACATTCTGAAATGCATGCCATTGTCAGTCAAGAAATAATCTGCATATTCTTGTATTACCTGTATGGCACCTTCTGACATACAGTCACATTCCTTTCAAAAAATGAGAGTGTAGAGTGGCATAATGAAATGCTCACAAACCTCTCTGTAATGGCTATGATATTGGTGAGCCCACAATAGTCTGTAAGCTGCATATACGGGCATCCTTTCCCTGTCCCAGATGCATTTGAGATCGGGGAAAGGCTGGTGGCACAGTATGCAGTCTATTAACATTGAGCTCATATAGAATTCGGATTTTTTCTGGGTTTCTCCTCCCTGTGCTGCGGCCAAGCAAGAAGAAAGACTGCTTGATACAAGGCTGGCCCAATTGAAGACTATTCCTTGGGTTTCTACATGAAACATAATGGGTATCCATTCAAATTTGAAGAGTCTGCCATGAGCTCTCCCAAAGATCCTATTAAGCATCAAGGCTATAAATCTGTAAGGAGCCCTCAAGCTCGTTGTATCATACTCACTGTTTTGTCTATGTCGGTACAGCTTTCCCGGCAAGAGCATTCTCTTAAGGGTTTCTACTAGGTCCATCCTGATGTTATCCAGCCAAGCATCAGATAGAAAGATTTGAGGTTCTGGCAGGTGATAGGCCAACGCCACATATCATGGGCTGAATGCAGCATAGCCCTGGCCTTCAACATTTCCTATGATCATTGAGCTTGTGTTTGCATGTGGCAGAATCCATCCAATTACCTCAGAGCATGGGAACAGCTCTGGTCTAGTAGCAACCTTCATGATGGCGGATTTCTCTATGTTGGCGTAAATGGGTTCTTCTTCGAGACCCATGTCGGGAACCTCCCTGCGGGAAATCAATGTATATATGTCATCCCATTTGTATTCAGTCTCAACACCAGAAACACACTAGGTATCTTCATATATGTATTCAGTCTTTGTTTCAGCTTCTGCTTGTGGTACTTCTTCCACCACTGGGGCCTTTTTCTTTTGTCTTTTGGACATTGTAAGTTCCTCCTGCCATGTATAACATTGTGACATTAAGCAATTCGAATTGTAGACATTGTGCAACAGTTTATTCTTTCTCAAGTGTATCATGACTGTAACCAGTCAATGAAATTAAGACATAAGCCCTTCGGGCTGAATAATCGAACTAGTATGCAATACTGTGCAATGTGCTATTTTCCTACGTCTAGTATGATAATGTTTGGTGCAACAAATGCATACATTGTTCAGCCCTATAATGCCTTGAGACTAGGGTGCAATATTCTATGACCTGATCTATATGAAGCAAACTCAGTCCTGTGCAATAAAGTGAGCAATCTACTGCTGCTGCATAATACTAAGCTTATCAACCATACTTATGCCAGTATTAAATCTACACTATTCTGCAACATGCCACTTTTCCCATGATAGCAATCCATTGAAACAAACATGTATATCATATGCAAGGTGCAACATTCAACTATTATTCTATTGCATAGCAAACATAGCGAAGGCTCGTGCCAGTCAACATTTTAACCATAAATCCCAGCAGACCCAAGACTAATGAAGACTCATGCGGCTTACGGCGGAATAGTTACATTAACTTGACTATACATTTTGCGGGGATTATTTTCCCTTTCTGCATAGGACGCTTCCATCACAAACACTACCCGCACTGCTTTCAATTAATGCACTATAATGGCGACACATCTCCTTTAACCAGCTAGGGTTTTAGGCGACTGAGCACAACAGGGCTGCGCGTGATGGCGCGAGCAACATAGGCTGGGTTCGAGTGGTGAGGGAACAACATTAGCGACTGTGAAAACCTCTCAAAAACCTATTCCCCCCGACAAACTACGGGTCCAACATTAAGCTTCGGCGAGGCCGCGCAGAAACGCGTAGGTGAAATGGCTATGGCTCAAAGGCCGAGTAACGCACCACAGAAACAACAGTCGACCAAAACCCTTAAAGCAATCCTCAGACCTGCCTATCCCCTGCCTATCATTACTGTGCAGGGAGGTTTGGCGCAGAGAACGTAACGACCATTTGCGCTGAAACCCCTCAAACTCTATGCGCACGAGGCAGTAAACTAAATAGGGCAACAAGGTAGAACTGCTCAGAAGCTTAAACCGCCCCCCCCCCCCCCCCCCCCCCCCCCC
>LPNX010675052.1:386497-539264 GCA_001517045.1 Pseudotsuga menziesii
ATAGTTTAAGTGTAACGGGAAAACGACCAAAAAGGCCTACCTGGTAACCCGACAAATATGGTCAGTCGATGACGGTCGGAATTTTACCTCTACTACCTGGAAGCTGGTACAGCGACAGCAGGAACCTTCACTCCCTCCAGAGGACGACATCTCAACGCAATGGTGCTCGGTAGCGAAAAATAACAATATAAAAACCAAATTGTCGTCCCCGTATATATAAACTCTCACACGTGCGAGGAGACAAAAAATCGGGCATCGGAGAATTCTTCGCATCAGATGCCGGGAGCAATCTGCCTTCCGCAACGGCGGACGGGCACAACGTCTACCAAGCCGGGTATAAACGTATGGCAGGCAATAATCGGACGATCGGCCGTCGGACGGTTTTCCAATCGAGAGGTGAAAGCTCAAAACCTTCCGCAACGGTGGAAGAAAAGATACTGAAAGCTTCCAATTTTGTTACATGCGTCGGACACTGGGAGGCTTTCGAATCAGATGGTGAAAGCTCAAAACCTTCCGGAATGGGGAAAATAACATGGTAAAAGGTTTCGACTTAAATCTTGAAAGCAGTCGAAAAACACGTAAGTCGGGAGAAAACCAGAAGTCGACATAAAAAGCCCATCCGCAACGGCGGGATAAAAGATTTAAAGAGCGTCCGATGCCCAATCAAAAAAGCGCCCGCCGTAAATAAAAGGGTCGGCAGTCGGAAGGTTCTACAATCGGGAGGTGAAAACTTAAAACCAGCCACAACGGCGGAAAACCAAAACAAAACAACTTCCGATTTCAACAAGCTTCAAGTACGTTCAACAACAGCAATCCGGCTGGTTTCCAAAGGCTCTCCAAGGCAGTAAGTAGAGCAACCCAGGCATTAAAACAAACATTTTGAGAAATCATTGCATCAAAGTAGGGAAGAAAAACAGGCTAATCCAAAACAAATGAGGGTCCCAATTTTTTTCTAGAATTTTGGGGAATTGTTGCAGACGCAACAGGTCTGCGTTTGAGTTTCCCATGACTATGCCGGGAGTTCTGTTTCTTATCCATTGTGGGCTGTGGATTGTTGCCTCATTCATTGAGGGGTTGTGGCTGATGATGTACCCTAGATTTGGGTGTTGCTGCTGAGTTGTTTTGGCCATGCTAGGGCCAAGAACAACTCTGAGTTGTCTTGTGGCTTGAGCTGTGTTTAACCTGTTGGTTGGGACTGTCACCTGTTGGTTGTCTTTGCCTTCTTCACAGGGCTGTGAAGGGATTGTTTTGCTGCGTGTATGCAATGGTTGGTCTTCGGACTGTGCTGGCTTGACGGTGTTGCTGATGTCTTGGTAAACCCAGCGATGTTGGTTTGTTGATTGTGTCCCTCGACTATGTGTAAGCTTGCATTGACCCTTATCCTTGGAGGAATCATGCCCAGCTCGGGGGCGGCAGTGTTGCTGAGAGATTGATGAGCACGCTGGCCTATGGTTGGGTGGAACGTTACAGCGACGTAGCTGGTTGCGGGCAAGTTCTTCATTAAAAGATAAGTACTCCTGATTGTCTCATCTCTGCAATGTATCTATTGTTTCATGTCTTAAGATGAACACGTGGAATGCTGAAATGTGTATGTTTGCTTCCGCTGAATGCTTTGAGGAATTATGCATCTGTGTATGCTTGTATGTTTGGCATTCCTCTTATGTATCATGTTAAGCTTTTAATTTCAGCATTGATCTCTTTTGTTTATGTTTATGGGGTTGTTTTCCCATGTTTGGTGTGTTGGTCGCGTCCTCTTCACTGGTCTAAGGGATGGGGACGTGACAGAGTGGTATCAGAGCTCATGTTGCAGCATGGGCCTGAATGGACCACCAAGGTGCAGTGACAGAAGCAGAATTGCCTTCTGCCCAGCAGGGATCAGAATTTGATGACAGCAAAAACCTCCAAAATTTCGCCTAAGTGTTGAACAGTCTGAAGAGCTAGTGGGAAGCTCCTCCGAAACGTCGGAAGGTGTAGTCGGAAGGCCATCCAACGAGGCGCAGTAGCAGGAAAATATTTTTTGTTGAAAAGTTGTCGAAGTGTCCAAACAGTCGAAAGACTTAGCAGAGTTGACTTCCGTCGTAGCGGAAGAGTTAGACGAAGGCTTGCTCGACGGAGACTCCAGTTTGGAGGAAAATCGCCGAAATTTGCCTAAGTGTTGGAACAGTCGGACCATCGGGACACTAAGTGGAAGGGACTTCCAATGTAGCGGAAGGGTTTAGCGTTGGCAGTCCGTTGTTGCGGCTGCAGAAAGGACTAAAACGCCGATGCAATAGTGCGTAATGGTTTCGACCGCCGACAGGGTTATATTTTGCGGAAAGAAGAAAGACAAATTTTTTGTCTAAGTGTTGAAGTCGTCGACGGAAAAAGGTTGAACGAGTGCCACCATTGTGGATGACTAAATAGTTAGGCATCCGATGGGTAAGTTCTCCGACCGCCGACACCATGAGGAAAATTTTAAGTTAGAAAATCATCGGCCAATCAGAGGGAGAAAGTGCTCGTGCGCCCGCCATTGCGGCATCCAAAAGCACTAAGCCTTCCGATGAGAAGCGACAGCCGGCGCCGTAAGGAAAAGAAGTTTAAAATTCTTCAAAGGCAGAAATCATCGGCTACCGGAAGAAGGAAGTTCTGCATGCATCCGCTGTTGCGGAAGACAAAGGCACTAGTCTTTCGATGTGGAAATACCGCCGATGCCGGAAAGTTAAAAATTTTCTAAGTAAACAGCCGCCGATTGGAAGAGGTTAGTGTTTGGTGTGCCGCCGTTGCGGAAGCCAAAGGCGCTAGAATTCCGATGTGAAAATTCTGTCGATGCCGATCAGGTTGTGCTGCCGATCGGAAGGAGAAAGAAGATCGCATTCCGCAGTTGCGGCTGCAGAAGGAACTAGGTCGCCGACAGAAAGAAGAGATGAAGTCGATCAAGCGGCGAAGAGGGAAAAATTTCGAAAAATTTCTTATATATATATATATGCAAAGTTTTAGACATAAATACATATGTATACATATCTATATGAAGTGTTGTGGTCATCGGAAGATTTTAGCTGTTTGAGCAGCCGATACATCGGCTCAGCTAGTGGTTTGGAATTTCGATGCCATCGACGGAAGAAAGAGGAAAGACGAAGTTTCAAAAATCGTCTAAGTATGGAGACCGTCGGAAAAGTTTAGACGTTTAAGTTGTCGATGAATCGGAAGAAAATAGAAGATAAAGTTGCTGATGCAACGGAAGAAGAAAAGAAGGAAGTTTCAGAGGAAATTAGTGGAAGTCAGAGCCGCAGTTCGGTAGAGATCTTCCAAAGATCACCGAAACGTTGGAAAAGAATAGCTATTTGAGCATCCGATGTGGCGACAATAAGAAGAAGAAAAATTGAAATTTTTTCTAAGTATAGAGAACGTTGGAAAACTTTAGTTGATCGAACCGCCGATGAAGTTGGATGAAGGATGAAGATCGGACCGCCGGGGTGTCGGAAGCTTAGAGAACTAACCGTCCGACAAGTTAGAGGTTCTGATTTTCGATGAACACCGGAGAAGCCAGTGGTTTGGGGATCTGAAATGGCGGAGGATGTTAGCTGTTTGGGGATCTGAAATGGCGGAAGAAGTTAGTTTTTTTGACAGCCGAAATGTCGGACAGATAGTCGAAGTGAGAGCCGATTCTGCAGAAGAAAAAATTGAGTTTTTCAAATATTTTCCAGCAGATTTCGACTGTTTTCCAGTGGGATTTTCAGCTGTTTTCAGTGGGTTACAGGGCTGAAGTTGGCACTTAGTCCAAATGCAGTGGTGTGTAAAAATGTTGAGATTTGGTGAAAGTCTTCATTCTTAGAAGTAGTGTGGTTTTCACACCCGATGTCGGAATGAAGCATGTGGATAGGCGTTGGAAAGATTATCCAGTAGGGAACAAGGGTAAGTCACCAGAATCTGAGCATGGAGTAGCAAAATGCTAATCATGGCCGCTGCTATCAAATGGACAAACCTGGAAAGTCGCATGCCCAGGGGTAGCAAGGACTATGAAGTCAACCAGCTGCTGTGTGGAAAAGGAATTCCATGCAAGGATGGAAGATTTGAAAGGGAAGTTTCCTTAAAACCCTGTCTTGCTAACTATGTTACATTTCCTAAGTTTTATGCATGAACTGCATGAGGATATGTGTTGTATACATAGGATATTAAAGATTATACATTTATAATGAACCACTAATGATAATCATTGCTTTGATGTGGCATTAGTGGAAAAACCAAGGACAACATGGACCTAGCTGAATATGTTGCTGATGCTGACAATTGTGACTAGCAACCCTTTGGAGAAAGGGATAAGGCAACAAGTCCATAACAAAAGTTGGTGAGCAAATTCTGCAATCTCCTGCAAAGGACCAACCAAATTGGTCATGTTAAGGGTGTAAGTATGACCCATACAGGTAAGAGTTTGCTTATGACAAATTCCATGGAGTGGTAAAGGTAAGAGACCTCATACCATGTGGATGTTTGAATATAGAAAGGTATCATGCATGTACATATTGGCTGAGATTAGTAGCCCGAGGAACGTAGGTAGAGGTGCAACTATTGTGATGTATTGCATGAATGCATTGAGATGAGTGCATGTGATATTATGAATGACTAATGACTGAAATCATGAATTGATGACAATTCAGGAGCCATTTCAAAGGTTGTTATGAATGCAGGATAGTCACGATCAATTGGCTGCCAGAAATGCTCTATGGAAGAGCAAGGTGGTATGAATGATACGCTTGTGAAGTAAGGAGTATCTAAACATTCTATTTAATTGCATGAATGATGTGACTATGCCTTGGAAATGTTAATATGATAACGATTGCATGAAGTAAATGAGCTTTGATAATATTGATGTGACTAACAGTTGGAAGTATTTGAATTTTATAAATTCTGAAAATGCTTCAGTGATGGTTGTAGCAATGAAAAGTTATATGCATCCAGACTTACCAAGTGTTTGGTTGATTGAAGCTCATGTTTCAGGTAGATTATTTCGAGCATGGCAGTGAGAGGTAAGACCCTAACCAATGCCAGAATCTACCATATGGTATGCATCATAGGTTGTTAAAATTCGAATTGTGAATTTCGGATTTAAGAATTGCTAACAACTACTAGTCATTATTGGCTTGCATAAGCTTGTGTTGGATGATTGAAGCTCAAGTTTTAGGTAGATTATTTCGAGCATGGCAGCGAGAGATAAGCCCTGACCAATGCCAGAATGTACCATGTAAAAGAGCCAAACCTTATGAGAAGAGTCTCATAGTTGTAAAAGTAGTTGGTATGGGTTGTTAAATTTGAATTGTGGATTTCGGATTTAAGAATTACTGACGACTACTAATCACTGTTGGCTTGTATAAGATTGTGTCAGGTGGATGCATGGTAAGTGGGTATTCATGTTATGATAGTAAGCATGAAATTATAATGGGCATAGTAGTGCTGCTTACAAGAAACCCACAATTAAGCAAGTCAATTTCTGTAGTAGATAGAATTGCAAATTCCTAATGAATTTGATTACTAATGTCAATGCTTGGTTATGAAACAATCAATTTGGATTGTATTATCAGGTAATGATTGACTGTTTGGCTATTTGATGAATGTGTCAAGGATACACACTGCAAGAAGACCATGTGTGATGGCCTGCAGAAGCCAAACTTCATGGGAAGGTTTTCCCTTAGAAATGGGTTTCGGGTGAAACGCCATTGGACATTTTGGAAATGTCTCATCTGCATTGCATGTTTGGTAATAACATGAGTGAGATGGTATGGGTTATGTCGGCAAGACATGTGTGGATGTGAAATGCAAAAGGAGTTGGGATGGCAAACTGAGGGACTATTAACTCAGGAAAGGAGCCTCCATTCCTCCTTAACAAAGGCATACTGGGACGGCAAATGGATAAGTGTTCTGTGACCCTTGCTAAGAATATGCATGTTTAATTGTTAAAATTCCATATGAAGAACATGTTTTGATTTATTTCCATGATGACCGATTGCTTGAGTATGAATAGGGCCTACATGGCACACACCGGAGAAGAGTGCACACTTTTCCGATGTTGAGTCATGAAAGGGTTTTCAATATTGATTACACTCTAGGGAGTGGACGCACTCCTGGTGTCTCAATACTTGATAGAGAATGATGAGAAATGTGATTACAATTTTAGAGCAATAACGCCGATGAGTCTGCTTGTATTGCTTGTATTGCTTGTGTTGACAGGCTAAATAGATGCAGTTGGGTGTTGCACCCTAAATGTCAAAGGTAAATGGTTGCAGAGTAAGGGTTATTGTTGATATAAGTGTGTGTTGGTATAAGTGTATGTTGGGCTGTGATATGCTTGAGGATCCATGGTAGATCCTAGACCTGGAAATGGTCACAATAAAAGTTCCAAACCCAGTTGACATGATTGTGTACTGGCTGGGCATTAGTTATTTGATGTTGTGGAGCAGCTGGCGTGCCGACCTAACATCTAAGTCCATAGGCGATCCCAAGGCTTGCAAAGTGAAGCAGGATCCCGTGGACGAACGAGGAAATGCACAATACAGATAAGGATTGGATTATTTTGCTTATGAATATACATGTGTATATGATTTGGTTATGATGTTTTAAGCTCTTGTTCTAGAGATAAAAACTGATGAGAATAAACTAAGCATGTGAATTTATTCAATGTTTGGATATAGGTATCGCTGGAAGCAAGGACTATGAGAGCATCCTAGGGGTGCATTTGGACATGTGACTTTCTTGGAAAGCTCAGAATGAGCGGCAATGAAAAAGGTGCTAGTGAGACTGTGAGTTTCCTAGCAGTTGAGACAAACCATGTGGAGAGACTCCATGGTTTAGAGGTCTGGAATAGACCGAAGACACTAAGTGTCATGACCAAGAGAGATTGGTCCAGCATTCACGGTAAAGTGAAAGAGGCTAAGAGCATGAAAAGCCACAGCAGTGGTGTGGGTTCCAGAAAGGAACAAAACAAAGAGGGAAAACTCTTACTGCTCTCTCTTGCCCTTTTTGATTATGTATACATATATATATTTATGATTGTGAAAACAAAAGATTGTTGAATGCATGTATGACTGAAAGTGGAATGTATGTTTTTGCTGAAGGTAAATTGTGAATGCTAGAGTGGTTAATTCCCTTCCCAGGAATGGACATGAATGAGCTCATGTGCGTGTTAGGGAAGGCATGAAAAATATGGAAGTCTCCTTGATGAGGCTTGGACTGTCATGCCAATTGGGTAATTAACTGACTGATTTTAATATCTATATTATGCTTGGTCTGGTAGAATTTCAATGGTGCATTTCACAAGTGAGAAAAGTGAAAACAAGGTGGTGCACATTGATCATGGCAGCAAATCAAAAGTTGTTGGACTTGGCTGGAAGTCTCCTTCACGTGATTTCCAAGACCCAAGAAAATCTTGGGGAGATGCTCAAGATACAGAAAAGGCAGAGTGAAATGAACCACCAGACTTTGCAAGACTCTATTGGTTTGCAAAGGGAGGTGAAAGGCCTTCTGGGAGCAATCGGCAAAGGAAAGGAAGCTGGATCAGCAATGGGACAATTGTCCAAGCGACCCGATAAGAAATGGTCCAGGCATGAAGACTCAAAGGAAATTGAGCAGGTAAAGATGAAGCAGCGAGTGAAATGTTGGATATGCGGAGGACATCATATACGCCGGGACTGCCCAATGAGGGAACATGATGAGGGCAATAGCCGCAAAGTTCCTAGACTTTGGGATGAGCTTAAAGCTGAGAACAATCAGGAGAAGTCCATGGAAGCCGAGGGGCTTGGTCGTGAACGTTCAAAGTAGATGATTGAGCGTGGAACAGATCTGCAAAATTTTGAAATTTTGATGTGCAATTGTATATGTATTGTATATATGTTATGGAACACAGAGGATGGTGTTATTCCAAGGGGGAGGGGAATGTAACACCCCGTTTTTGACCCCGTTTGCATGATGTATATATTGTAATTAATTGTGGTGAGGAGCTAAAGGCAAAAGCCCCACCATCGATTTGGTTGTGTATGTTTCGGCAATAGGGGTAGTTGCCGATGGTCTATCGTGCTATGTGGCACATTATAATTTGGCATCATGTAAATACGCACATCAATTAAAAATAAACCACAACCAGCTACGACAGTGCAACGTTGAATGAAAAGGGCATGATTCCAAAGGATAAGGGGGTGGGGGATGTCAAACCTTGGTCTATGGGGGAAACCCATGTGTTACCCTTGTTTTGATTTGCCATCTTCCTTGTCTCGTTCAACCTCTTTATTGTTTTGTGAAGTTGTTGAGGGCAGTTATTGCATGAGGAGACGTGGGCATGGGGAGGCGTCGGTTTGGCAGGTTGACCTCACGATGGAAGCAACCTCCACCGCCATTCTCTCCTTTGCATGTTCGCTCTCACGCAGGGACGGTCGCTCCCCTTCTCACGCCTGGTCTCACCTTCACGGTGGTCTGTTCGTTCCTCTCGTCGGTCTGCTCGCTCTCACGCAAAGAGAGACAGTCTGTTTTTCCTCACGCACTCTCCACTACGCATGCTCTCGATGGTCTGCTCACTTTCCTCACGTTGGTCATTCATCCGCGCGCCTAAGTGGAGCTGTTCACTCTCACGTAGGAGCGGAAGTCTTGCTCATCCTCGCGCACAGGCAGTGGTTTTGCTGGATCTCACGCAACCAGGAGAGGAGCTGCTTATCGGTGGTTATTCATGTTCTTCCCCAGAGTGGAATCGGGTATATCCTCCTCCATGTTTTGGGGTCTGGTGCAAGTCTCCCTCACGCACAAACTGTTGGAGTCATTTTCCCCTGTTGTGAGCCGTGCTCACTGGTTACGTTGTGGGGCTGTCACCCTCCCCACGTTTTTGTTGGTTGTGGTGTCCAATTGTGTTTGGGCCACTGTGTATTCGTAGTGAGCCGTTTTCTGCTGTGGTCTCCGTTTGAGTTTCCCATGACTATGCTGGGAGTTCTGTTTCTTATCCATTGTGGGCTGTGGATTGTTGCCTCATTCATTGAGGGGTTGTGGCTGATGATGTACCCTGGATTTGGGTGTTGCTGTTGAGTTGTTTTGGCCACGCTAGGGCCAAGAACAACTCTGAGTTGTCTTGTGGCTTGAGCTGTGTTTCACCTGTTGGTTGGGACTGTCACCTGTCGGTTGTCTTTGCCTTCTTCACAGGGCTGTGAAGGGATTGTTTTGCTGCGTGTATGCAGTGGTTGGTCTTCGGACTGTGCTGGCTTGACCGTGTTGCTGATGGCTTGGTAAACCCAGCGGTGTTGGTTTGCTGATTATGTCCCTCGACTATGTGTAAGCCTGCATTGACCCTTATCCTTGGAGGAATCATGCCCAGATTGGGGGTGGCAGTGTTGCTGAGAGATTGATGAGCACGCTGGCCTATGGTTGGGTGGAACGTTGCAGCGACGTAGCTGGTTGCGGGCAAGTTCTTCATTAAAAGATAAGTACTTCTGATTGTCTCATCTTTGCAATGTATCTATTGTTTCATGTATTAAGATGAACATGTGGAATGCTGGAATGTGTATGTTTACTTCCGCTGAATGCTTTGAGGAATTATGCATATGTGTATGCTTGTATGTTTGGAATTCCTGTTATGCATCATGTTAAGCTTTTAATTTTAGCATTGATCTCTTTTGTTTATGTTCATGGGGCTGTTTTCCCGTGTTTGGTGTGTTGGTCGCGTCCTCTTCGTCGGTCTAAGGGATGGGGACGTGACAACAAAATTGGTGATTCATGTTGACACTGTTGAAAATACTAACCGTTCAAAACACAAACCCAAGTTTCCTTGTAATATTTTTGAGGGAGACCACCTTACTTATCTATGCCCTGTCGTCGTAGAAGTACGAAGAGTTTGGTTCCAAGGTCATCCCGTTTTTTAACATTCCGAAGTCTCTCAACAACCAACCTCTCTTAGTCAGGTTGGAACCAATCACCCAGCCTCCAGTGGTCATGTTGGGGGTAATCTCTCAGCCTCTATAGGTCATGCTGAGAGCAAATAATCAACCACTGCTAGTCATGTTGACAACATTGAGAAAACAAGTCGTTCAAAGTGCAAACTTAAGTTCCCTTGTTAGCTATGCGAAGGAGATCATTTTACTCACCAGTGCCCTGCTACCGCAGAGGTACGAAGAGTGTGGTCCGAGACTCAAGGATTTCCTTTTTATGAACAACCTATAGTTCCTCAATAACCTACTCAAATTTTGGTTGATCTAATGGTTGAACCTTCCTAGTCTTTGGTTCTCCCCCCTCTTATTTCATATAGTGATCCTTATGTGATTGAACCATTGTCATCTTTGGTCAATCCCACTCTCCCTTCGGAGAGTGACTTTCATGAAGCGGTTGAATCGATTCTATTACCGATCAATCCCGCTCTTCTTGCAGAGAGTGAAGTGTTTTCTAGTCACATTTTCTTCACTGCCAGTTCAGATGAACCCCCACCAAGCTCTCAGATTGCTTGCTTTTATTGGGATAGCCTAGTTGAGTCGCACCTTCCTTTTGATGCACCTTTCCATATAAAGGTCAAATTTTAATAATACATGATTGCTAGTTGTATTGTTGATGAAGGACCCTTAGTTAGTATCTTGTCTACTCGTGATTGGCAAGGCATGGGATCTCCTAGCCTCATGTCAACTGCTAGTCACTTACTAGCGTTTGATAGAAGAACTAGTATAGCCCTGGGAATTCTTGCTCAAACACCTGTTACTTTGGGTGGAAAGATTGTCTTAGTTTATTTCATGGCGATTGAGGACCCCTTGGACTTCAATACGCTCCTTGGGCATGATTATGTTTATGCCATGCAGGTTATGGTGTCAACATTCTTTTGTGTGATGTACTTTAATCATGGCGAAGAAATTGTCACTATCGATCAGTTAGATTTCCTTGATCTATCTCATGACCCAACTAGAGACCAAGTCTTTCCTTTATTGATTCCCAGTGTTTCTATAGACACCACTCCACCACGGGTGAGCTATGTGGCCTCATGTCCTTTGTGTTCAATTACCACTAAGAAGAAGCCTCTGTGTTCATGCTTACGTTCTCGGGACTTAGTCCCAGCAGTTGACCAAGTGATTCATCCTATACAGACTATGGAGCCCGCTCTCCACTCTGTCGATCCATTTGAAAGTTTAGACATGTGTCCTATCTCAGATGATCTCATTCCTTCAGATGAAGTCTTCCTAGAGTCTTTGATACAGTTTGACCTTCTTTTGGATGTTAGTTCAGTTGTGACTAAGTCTAACCCTGATTTTCTTAGTAAGCTTAATCTTCCCTTGGATCGGTCTTCTTATGTTGGTATTTTTGAGTTTTTGGGCTCTCCCTTCGAACAGCTAGTCAGTGATCCTGATGAGTTTGATTTTTCTTATGAATTTTTCAACTCTTATGATACTGAGTTTGTTCCTGCAGACTCTATCTCCCTTGTTGATTTTTCCTTTTCTATGAGGTTTATCTTATTGATCATAAATCCTCAAATCTTGGCACTATAGAGTCCTCTTTGGTTGATTCTGCCTTGACTACACCTTTTGTAGAAGATAGCAAAGTCACATGTGTTTCTGTCAAAGTGACCTACATTGGATATTTTCTTCTGAATGTGATTCTGATGTTGTTGTTTCTTGGAGACAGGATTTTTAGTTGGATTCACAAATTTTTACTAGCCTCCCCTTATTGTTCAAGTTGTAATTACATTTGCATTTACCATGCTCGCACTTATGAGCCTGATGCTGGCTTCCACGCTTATAGCTCGTTGTATAAGCCCTCATTTTCGCTCTCATCATCGCTCAGCCTTTTACCATTTTTCCTTTGCAACTTGACACCCTTTACCTTGAGGAGACATTCCCTGGGTGTCTTTATCTTGCTCATGTTCCTTGCATTATGCATAGGTGTGTTCCTCACGCTTGGAACTAATTTCTCTTGCCTCTGACACTTGTCTCCTCGCATTTAGAGCATTCTTTCTGCTCTCCTCTGAGCTTGTTAAAAACAGTAAGGAGGCTACGAGTTCACTTTTCTGGACTCGTTAAAACTTCACAGGAAAGATATGGAGTTATATTTAAGCCTTGGTCCGACTCCTTAAAATTAAATAGATTGCTGAGTTAACTTGTTTGTTCAGACTTGTTAAGGTAAATTGAACAATCATCCACACATGTATAAGTTTACCCCTTTTTCTGGCCTTGTGGATTATTTAGGAAAAAAGAATACTCTATTTTCATTGGAATCTAGAATAGTATCTTTAGGCATAGGTTTATCTCTTTTCCGAACCTGAAGGACTAAACTTAAAGAAAAGGAACCTTTTTGAGCTTAGTTTTCTCTTTTTTCGTGCTCTGGACCTAAACATGAAAAAGATTCTGAGCGTACTTTATGTCTTTGTCATGCTCGCTAAAACCTAAAGAACAAAGCATCGAGTTTACTGTTGTAATCTTCATTTCTCATAATCAAATGGACCTTTCCGAGTGATCTTGCCTTCCTTCACACTCGTTAAACTCAGGCTACATGCCTCTTCTGAAGGTGTGTCGGTCTGGTGATAGTTTACCCCTTTTTCGGACCTTGTCAGTTGGCTATGAAAAAGTCATTCCTTAGTTCACCTGGGCTAAGAGAGTTCTCCTCTGTATTGTTTTACACTTTTTTTTGACTTAGGAGACTAACTTTACGAAAAAACACCCCCATAGAGTCTTCTTTGGAGTTTTCAGACTCTCAAAACTATGAAAATATTGTGGAGCATCCACTAATTCGGGCTCATAAAATCCATGAATCAGTGCTTTATCAAGCATTCTTTTGTCTTTTATTTGAGCTTGTAAAAAATGAAGAAGGTTCCGAGTTTGCTTTATTGGGCTCATTAAACCTTTACAAGAAAGAGGGAAGGGAAGTTCATTCACATGTATTTTACATCATGGCAACAAGTCTCGTCTCCTTGAATAAAGCACCAGTTTTGAGTCTATCAACAGTTGGGCCTCAGTTGTTGACTTTATCTCGATTCAGAGTTTTTACTCCTCCAGTTGGCTTCTTTTCCAATTATATGGGGAATCTGGCAATGTTTCCTACATTGCAGATTTTTGTCGTTGGTTCCTTTGTGTCAAAACCTGCCTAAGTCACTTTTGTGTCGTGCTCATTGTTCAAGGATTAAACCTTTGTTGGCCATTCTGTAGTTTCTTTGACCTTTTTATGTTGGCCATTCCTTGGTTTTAGTTCATTACATCATGTCTTCGGTGATCCTTGTCATGAAATTCAAAACTAGTTACAAATCTAGTTAGACTTTGATTTACCTCGTGTTGGATGTTTAAGGATACCTTAATTCCTTCCTTCCAATGGATCTCTTCCTATCGACTGTAACACCTCTTTCTCTAGGAATGATATTTAGAGTTTATGACAATACCTTAGGGATTGCAGTCATCAGTGGCAATTTCCCTCGCTATTGGGTAGTGGGAATACCTTATTGTCTCCTACTTGATGGATTCTTCAAGTGTTCGACTTCAAGTCCTTGTAATCACACTTGTTAGAATGTACTGGGTACCTTGGGGATCATTTTCATTAATGGTGGTTTCCCTCGCGTTTGTTAATGGTTCTCATCATTGACCGGTAATCAAACGATTTCCTCCTTGTTCGAATTCAACTTCTTTATTCGCATGGTTAGGATTCGTACCTTTTTGGGCGGTTTGGATCAAAGACCTTGGGTCGACAGTAGCATCATCATCTTTTTCTATTTACCAAGTTACGCAAGACCTTGTTGCAATTCATATGACATTTTGGTGAGACATAGATTTACCTTGTATTTTTGTGGCTGTGATTGATTGTTGAGCATGGATCCACCTTGTTCATTGGTGGCCATCACTCCTTTAGATTTGATATGGTGCCTTTTTGGATATTGAGTGACCATGATAGTTTCATCAGTTATACATATGTTGCATCCACCTGTGTCTTTATGGGGATCATTTTTATATGGACTTATATGTCCTAGAGATCAGTTTTGTTTGACATTTATCTCTCTTTCAGGTACCTATGTTCGAGCCTTTCAATCTTAGATTCCCTGCTCTCTACATACTCAGTTGTTTCCTTTATAATGTATTTCGACTATAATCTTCCCCTCTAACCTCATACATTAGGGGGAATCTATTATAGCCCAAAATGACACATCTATGTGTGTGACCACTTTCCCATGATTCCGTCGCATGTCGACACTTCCATGATGACACTTCATGAAAGTCACTAAAAAAACACCTATATTGGAGGACCCATATCCGGATTTTTGTAACTATGTTTTAACTATTCCCTACACCTTTGGAAAGGTATCTGAGTCAGCTAAAACTTTCTAGAAGACAACAAAGTCTGAAAATTCCCAGAAGTACCCTAAAAATGAGATTTTTTGATGTATGCGCGAGTTTCCTTAAGGAAACTTGCATATTCCACTTTTTATACGTGACTTGTTCTACATGATACCCGCATATTCCGTGTATTCATGACTATTTCCATTGCAACCTACAGATCATACGCGAGTATTGTCTTTGCAACCTGCGTATACGCGACTGTTGTCACTGAAACCCATGTATTTTTCCTGTATATGTAAAAAAAAGACGTTTCTCGAATTTTGGGTAGTTTGGGTGGATATGCAACTAACTCCTTTGATTGTAACTACTTTGTCTTCGATCCTATCTCTTCATAAACATATAAATAGAGGTAGAGAGGTCCATTCCAAGGAGACTTGAACTTTTGCATTGTTATGCTAGAGGAATTGGGACTCTCGTTCCCCCTGCCTTTGCCCTAGAAGCTTTCTCTGTGTGTTGGAGAGCTTGGGACTGAGTTCCTTGGAGAAGAGAAGTAGCAGAACCAGATCAAGGTTTTTGATTGTTAGATGTTGTATAGTTGTATATGAATTCTTAAGTGCATTATTTTTGGCTGTATATTCCCCGATATAGATGGTATGCTTTTTATTCGGGCCTCATAGTTGGTTTTGCAAATATTTGGATGCTTACAAGATGTTCTGGTAGTGATTTTTATACCAATAGTAGATTTGATATTCGTTTGACTTAATGGATATATACGACATATATGTATTTTCCATTTTACATTATTAAATGGTTGTAGGTGTTATTTTCATATCTGACCTGATGAGAAAAGAAAAACCATTAATAAAGGTATCATAAATTGGATTGACGGAATGTGTTGTAAATTGCATAGTTTTACGACGAGAAGATCTAGTTTGTAATTGTTTGCAAAGAATTATGCAAATATGATTAGTTAGCATTACTGGGTTGATTATGGTCACCTTTAATGTTTTAATAATGCTAAGGTACAATTTTATTAAAGTTTGTAAATATGGTTTCATTATTATGCTTGCATGGTGTTGCATCTCCACGAGCTATTAGAGAGTTTTATAATTGTTATTAAAGTTTCACATTTATTTTAAAGGTTGTATGTTTGTTTTAAATGGCTTGATGGTATGTTATCCCAGCCTTTGTTTTTCCTTATTCCATTGTTCTATACCTTTACTAGGCCTTCCCTTAGGTTTACATGTGTTTCTAACCTTAGTTTCGGGATTGGGTACATTATAAATGTCTAGTTGATGGGTTTTTATGCTTGGAAATTGGATTGAACTGATAGTTTATCATTATATTTTATCATTAGATGTCATATGGTTGTATATGAACTGTCAAGTACACCCTTTGTGGTTATAGAGTGGCCCATATAGATGGTATGGTTGTTATTTGGGACTCACAATTGGTTTTGCAAAGATTTGGATGCTCACTAAATGATTTAGTAGTGATTTTTTTAGCAATAGTAGATTTGATCTTTGTATGAATTAATGGCTATATATGATAGCTCTGTATTTTCCATTTTACATTATTGAATGGTTGTAGGTGTTAGTTTCGTATCTAACATGATTATTAAAACTAAGCTGTTAATATAGGTATCATAAATTGGATTGACGGAATGTGTTGTAAATTGCATAGTTTTACAACGAGAATATCTAGTTTGTAATTGTTTGCGAAGAATTCTATAAACCTGATTAGTTAGCATTATTGGGTTTATTATGGCCACCTTTAATGTTTTAATAATGCTAAGTTCCAAATTTATTAAAGTTTGTAAATATGGTTGCATTATCATGCTTGCATTGTATTGCATCTGCATGAGCTATTAGAGAGTTTTATAATTGTTTTTAAAGTTTCACAATTATTTTAAAGGTTGCATGTTTGTTTTAAATGGCTTGATGGTATTTTATACTAGCCTTTGGTTGACCTTATTTTGTTTTGCTATACCTTTAACCAACCTTCCCTTAGGTTTACATGTTCCTGTGACCTTAGTTTCAGGGTCGGGTACATTATAAATGTCTTTATGCACTTAAATAAAAATCTATAAACCAGAGTTTGATAACCTTTCGAGTCAAAGAAGATTTTCGAGTCCAAAATATACGTAAAAGAATCCTTCTAATAAAAACAAGGCACACAAGTTTAGTATTTAGGCCATGTGCTTCTAATCTCTTCATGATACATGAGATCTTCATTATACTCACAAACATACTGTAAGAAAATAAAAAATGACTAAAGTAAAATCAAAGATGGCTAAAGTGGTCGATGATAAATATAAATTCCAATCAACATGAGAGCATTACAATCAAACCCACTTATGTTTTCTTACACGTTGGACACTAAATATTAACCAGTCAATAATATAGTAAAAATTCATTGCCAAAATTTGTATAGTGAGGGGAATTCCTAGAGGGAAGCTTGACAATAAGTTGATCTCACCTTTCTTAGGTTTTCATATAATCATATTCTTAAGAATTTAAATTCTTGAAACCCAAATCCCATGTACGAGAGATGTAATATTTGCATGAGTGTTGTACACAAACAAAATATTTAACTCCATGTTTCTTCTCTACATTCTAGAGACTTGTCACGCACATGAATGCCTAATAATCCCATTGTTACGTTTGAGCCTTGATCCTTTCCAACTCAATGTCAAAATCAAGAGTGAGGAAAAAGGGAAGATACTGTTGATGAAAAGTTTGAACTTTTTTTCAAGAGACGTTTGAACATGTCTTCAAGAGCTTGGAGCACTGCCAATGTTCATAGGCCTTGAAATCTATATTCCTTCCAATTGGGACACTCTCGATGTTCATAGGCCTTGAGATCTATCTTCCTTCCAATTGGGACATTGTCGATGTTCACCTTCACAAACATGGAATATCCAAAGGTCTATCTAAGATCAGTAGAAGCATAAGAGTTACCAAAAGCGTAAGTTGGGTCTTCATTGTCAGGATTGGGTTGAGGAGCCAAATTCTTCCTAAATGTCTGAATGGCAGGCCATCCTATAATTGGGGAAACTATGCAAAACCACATAAAGCAAACACACAAAGATAAGTTCCAGTTGTGTTAATTTGTGATGTAAACTCTAAATTTAAAACCTAGATGGATTATAATTTCTAACTAAACTAAGGCATCGAGAATTCAGATTAAGGATAACCATTAACCACAGAAAAGAAGAGAAAATTTCAAAATAAGTTTTACATATAACTGTTCATTACCAATTCGGGGATATAAATTTAGAGGAACACGTGCAGATCCATGCCTTAAGGGCTGACATTGCAAGGCTTATTGGAGAAACTGAGATATAGATGGAAATAAAATCTCGATGTAGCAGAGTGAGGAGGAATTCCGCTTAAAATAAAACAAGAATACAATCATTGAGAAAAAAAACTATCCAAGTTTGTTTTAAATGTTGAGCACGAGAATTTCTAATACTCATAAACCAGAAGTTACACAAACTTGTATAAATAGCTAAGGGACTATGCACAAAGTTGAAATCAGTGTTGCACTCATCGAAAACATATCACTGATAAGGCGATAAATTCCCTGTTTTCAAGCTTGGTGATAATATCACCATGAAATATCACAATAATTTCCATTAACTGAATTCATTGCGATAAATTCAAATTGCAATAAATTAAATTTATCTCAATAAGTTCAGTGTTTATCACTTTTCCCTAAGCAGTGAGTAAAACCATAAGGATCTGACAGTGACAATCAAAAGAGGAGGGCGAAAGCCTGGTAAAACTCAGCATACTGAGTCTCAATAAATGCAAAAATTTATTGTTTATGTGAGGCTTTATGACGGGCGAGCTCACAACAAGAAGAAAAGGTGGAATCCTTTGGAAGAGCGCATGACCATGGCCTCCCAATGTTCAATTTATAGCATCTTTGAAACCTTGAGATGATTCCTGGTGTTCGATTCATAACATCTTTGAAACCCTGAGATAATTCTTAGTCCTCCACAGAGCTACAAGCCAAGAAACCACCTCACAAACACATGATAAAAGAAAAGAAAGACGAGGAGGCCAAATGATTTTGCATTCAGGGAATTTGTAATCTAAATTCAATGTAATTAATTGCGAGCTTGCAAACCTGTCAACCATGAAGTCTGTCAACTCATAGCCAAATGACTGTCAACCTGAATCATATGCATGTCAGTCTCCACTAAAAAAAATATTTAGATGTTACATTTACAAGTCTAAAGTCGTATTCTATTTTTATTTTTTTAATTCATGCCAATGTTAAAATGAGTCTTTCGAGGCACTTTCCACCCATAGAAGTTGAACACTTATTAATATATCTTTTTTTTTAACATGAGCGGTTATATTATAGTAAAAATCAGCAAGGAAATATTGCAAAGAGTGCTAAAATCAATCTACGAGTCCTTTGTTTCTATCGGCCAATTGCCCTTTAAAGAAGCTAAGGAGGGATTTCAAAGCTTACAACCGAATTGACAATAAGTTCATTAAGGCCTACAACTATAGATTTATTAGCTGCAAGGTCCGCCGATGTATTAAGCTCCCTGAAAATATGAAAGAACTGGACTTTCCTGAACATTTTGGCCTTGGCTTGGATTCTCTTAATCATCCTTACAGTACATTCATTCTTATCCTTACTTCCCCTATTCAATGCCTGAATAATTAACCTGGAGTCCCCAAAGACCATTACCTCTTCAACCCCTTTCTTCTGTAGCTGCTTAAGTCCTTGCCAGAGCCCATACGCCTCAGCCATATTATTGGAGTTTTGTCTAATGTTCCAGTAATATTCGATCTCGACTTTCCTGCTCGGATCAATAACAACTCCTCCTCCTCCTACTCTTCCGGCATTCCCTTTGGAGGCTCCATCGAAAAATAGTTTGAAGATCTTCCTTTCTCTTAGCCAGTTCTCAAACTGGGACTTGTCCATCCTGATGTCCCACTTTGATTTTTTCCCATCCATAGAACTTGCAACTGTAATGTTGAGACTTTGCATCTAGTCTTTTTCATTTTCAGTCAGTGTTTCTTTATTGTTTGGGATCTTTGAGATACTAATCACCTCCCCGAGTAAAGCCATTGCTTTGGCAACAAGCTTCCACGCTGGCTGAGTCTTACCTTGAAATATTCTTTGATTTCTTTCATTCCAGATGGTCTAGCAAATGATTTGAGGGATTTTCATCCAACATGCTTTCACTCCTTTCTTTTGGTTTAGATCTCCCTCATAAAGGTTGTCCCAATTGATAAAACATTCATGAATATGATCAGGTAGATACCTTCCATTGCCCCGACGCTTCAGCATCTCCATCCAGACAATGGTAGCATAAGGGTAATTTAAAAATAAGTGATTTATAGTTTCAGTAGCATCTGCGTAGAGAGGGCAGTGAAAGGGCCCAATGATCCCCCTCTTCTCTAAATTCTCACCAGTCAGAATTCTGCCATGCAGTAGCGTCCAATTGAAAATCTCAATTTTCGGGATTGTCCTGTTTTTCCACATTTTATTCCAGATTTCAGGGTTGCCTGGCACGTTGTAATTAACAGAGAATTTTTGGAATCCTTCAGCCATTGAGTATCTACAGGAAAGCGTCCCCCAACCACGTTTTTCCTTTGTGGATTTATGCAACAGAGCTAGGCCGGTCAGGTAGTTCAGCAACGTTTTTTTTTGGTTTTTTTGTTTTTTTCAGCAATTAAATCTGCCGGGCAACGGTTGTTTTTTTTTATTTTTTATTTTTATTATTTTTTTTTCCAGCAATTAAATCTGCCGGGCAATTCAGCAATTTCCACCCTGACCAACGATTTGAGTCAACGTTCTCCCAATCTGAGATATCCCATAACGAATTGAGGCCTAGCGCTGTCATCGAGCATTGCAAACGAGGGAGGTGAGGAGAGCGCTGTCCTAGGATCACATCGTGCCATAATCTGATTAATTTCCCATTGCCCGAGATCCAATGCAGCTCAGCTTGGAAGTATGGCATCACCTTCTTACAGAGATTATAAATTGGTGACCCATTCTTAATCTCACGGATTTCATTGAGACATCTTAGCCTAGGACCCTGGAAATATTTGCAATTTAGCACCCGACTGCTCCAGGAAGGTTTGGGCTCAATTAGATTCCAGAGCAGCTTGGCTCCCATAGCCAAATTTTGGATTCTTAGGTCTCTGATTTGAAGACCACCCTTTGTCCAGGACTTTTTGATGGTTTTCTAGCTGACCAATGCGATTTTTTTGCCGCCCCCATTCTTCCCACCCTACCAGAGGAAGGTTCTCATCAGGCCTTCTATCTGATTTAGAATCTTGGTCGGAGCAAAGAGTAAGGAGCATTGATAAAGTAGACAGCTATTCAGAACAACTTTGATTAGCACCACCTTCCCAGCCAGATTGAGCCAGATCGCCCCCCATCCCATTATTTTCCTTTTGATTTTTTCGATAATAGGACTCTAGGCTGAGCTCTTGGGGTTGGATTTGAAGATGGGGACCCCAAGGTAATTGAAGGACTCCCAGGTGGCAGCCCATCCATATTAAGGACCTGGGTTATTTCGAGCATTTCCCTGGGGTTCATGTTCCAGCATAGATCTTACTCTTTCTGTAATTGATTTTGCTACCGGAGGCTTGACAGTAACGGTTCATTTCATTCTTGAAGCGGCGGGCAATTATCTGGCTGGCTCCTCCCAGTAAGATGGTATCATCCACAAATTGCGCATGATTGATGTCTTTAGTACCTCTAGCCATCCTAATTCCTGGCAGCTCTTGATCTTGCCTGGAAACTTCCAACTGAAAACTTAGCGTGGAAGCCTGGATGGCATACAATAAAGGGGACAACGGGCAGCCTTGCCTAAAACCTCTTGAAGCTTGGAAGAAGGGGGCAGCTCTTCCATTTACCAGCGGAGCTATCCAAGGGTTGCTAATACAGGCTTTGACCCAAGAGATAAATTTTGGAGCAAATCTGAATCTTCTCATTACCTGGAAGAGGAAAGGGTGGTTGACTCTATCAAAGGCGTTTGCTAATTCCAGCTTCACCACCATTCCTTTGTCTCCATTCTTTAGACTAGAGTGAATAGCCTCTTGGACTAAGATAATGTTATCCCAGATCTTCCTGCCTTTTACAAAGCCACCTTGATTCTCCGGAATGAGATAGGGCAAGACATGTTTTAATCTACTGGCCATGATTTTCGTGATGATTTTATAGCCTATATTACACAGGGATATAGGACGAAACTTTTCAAAGGTCTTAGCTTCCTTCTCTTTGGGTATCAGTGCCAGAAAGGCAGAGTTTGTACTTCCTCCTATCTTGCTGCAGCATTGGGATTTTCTTACCATTTTGAATAAGTCAGTTTTAATAATGTTCCAACAAATTTTGATGAAGTTGGCGTTGAATCCATCCGGACCCGGTGCTCTATCATCTTCCATACTGTCAACATCAGTCTTGATTTCATTCAACGTGATCAGCTCTTTCAAATATTCATTATCTTTATTTTTTACAGCGCTGGGAATCAGATTGAGCAGATCGACGTCTTCAATGAGGGGCTGGGCCTTGAATAAATTGCTGAAGTGCCTAGTTTCCTCAGCCTTTATGTCCTCAAATTGAGTGATGACCTTGTCATTTGCTTGAATCTCATGCATGTAGTTGTGATTTTTCCTGGACTCAGCTTGTTTATGGAAGAAACTGGTATTTCTGTCACCAGCTTTAATCCATTTGCAGCTTGATTTCTGCCTCCACCATTCCGATTCTTCTCTGCATGCTACGTGGAGATCCGATTGTAGACTAGTCTCAGCTTGAATATCAGAATTGAACACTTCTCTATCCTCCATACTGGCCTGGTGGGTCTCTAGCGTGTGAGTAGCTTGGGTTTTTTTGGCACTGGGGGTAGGGATCGACTTGGCCCAGGTTTTTAGCACTTTCTTGAGCCTCCTTAGTTTCTCCTCCCATACCAAGAAAGGGGATCCTGTAACAGGAGGTGACCAAGTGTTCGCAACAATTTGAAGAAAATCGGGATGAGATGCCCACAGAGGGTTGAATCTGAAAGGGATAGGGCCCAGATTCAAATTCAGTACCAACTCGAGGAGGATAGGCTTGTGGTCCGATCCTCCAAACGATAATATTTTGGAAGACATATTCAGGCTAAGGAGGAGGAAGGAGTCCTGGACAAGGAAGCGATCTAGCCTAGCTGCGATGTACCCGGGCCTGATCCTTTTGTTATTCCAAGTGTATTTTCCAGAGGAGGGCTTCACGTCCATTAGATCCCATTCCAAAATAGTCTCATCAACTATTTCTCTGATGGGGTCCCTAACCAGGGAACCCCCTCTTTTTTCATCTTGGTTGAGAATTACATTTAGATCCCCAGCCAGTATTACATTACCCAGTAGATTACTTTTTTCCTCACGGAGGAGGCTCCAACAGATTTTTTTTCAGCATAAGAATTGGGTGCATAAATGTTAAAAACTCTTACTAGCATATTTGTTTCTTTTTGCCCCAGTAGGGTGAGGATCCAGCTAGGGATGTACTTGGTATCAACAGCCTCGTATTTCTTGTCATCCCATAGCGTTCCAATGCCTTCGGAGGCGCCCCTGGAATTGATAGCAGCTTTACCTCCTTTTTTCCAGAATTTTTGACTTACATGGAGAAATGCAGCGTCCTCCATCTTGGTCTCCTGGACCAGCAAGATGTTCGGTTGATGAAGAGATATTAGATATGACATAGATTCTTCCTTGCTTTTGTGATCGAGACCTCTGCAGTTCCAGGAGAGGACCTTCATTATTTACTTTTGGAGGCCATAGGCATCCCTTTCTGGGCATGCCCTTGCTAGTGGGTGTTTCTCAGGTTCTTCAGGAGTTTTTCTAGGGTTAGTTGGGAGCCTTGTAGCTTATCCTTATAGGTTGTATGTTCCCTTACTTCTTTCTTGGATTTCCTTCCTTTAGTTTTAGACAATCTTGGAGTAGTCAACTCTATTTCACCTTCTTCCTCTTCTTCTTCTTCTGAGTCAGTTTCTTCCTCCAACTTCCCCATGCTTTCTCCTTCTTTTGTCAGTACTGGTCCTTCATCTTGATCTTTCCATTAGGTGTCTGATAGGGCTACTTCTGGTTCTTTGCTATCTCCACTACTTGATTTTTCTACTACATCAATGATTCCATCCCTTACTTCAATGGTTTCTCTAGACTTGGAGAGTTCTTGAGATCCTTCATGAGGGCAGGCTCTAGCATCTTTGGTGCCTTCACTCTTCTTAGAGGCTTCCCCAACATGATTTTTTGGCCTTGATATATTCACCTTTTGCCATCCTTCAGCTTTGTCCTGTTGGATTTCATGATTTTTAGGGCAGTTCCGGATGAAGTGCCCATATTCTTGACAACCTCTACACTTGAAGGGGAGCTGTTCGTAGTCGAGCTTTTGAAATTAGGACCAATTCCCCACAGAAAGTTTTATAGCCTTTGGCAATCCAGCTTCAAGATCCACCTCGACGCAAATGCGGGCGCAGGCGTATTGGTCCTTTGGATTGGCCATGTCAATGTACTTCCCCAGGGCGGTCCCTATAGCCTGGAGGGATTTAGGGTTCCAGCACTGCATAGGGAGATTGGGCAATCTGACCCAGACTGGCATAACTTTGGGGGTGTCAGCCTCGGGATCGAAGTTTGGAGTCCACCCATTAAGGTAGAGCCCCTGCAGCCCCATGAGGTAGGGCCCGTTCCTGAAAATTAGATCTTTGTCTTCCTTAGATTCGAAGTCGAACAGGAAGAAGCCTCTTCCAACGGAGTATGAAGCAACATTCTTGGAGATTAGAGGGCTCCAGTTTCTTTGGACCCAGCTATCCATGGTTTTAGGCGACGGCCAGAGCCCCGTGAATTGCCCGATTAGGGCTTGGTCTACCAGGGAGAGGGCAACTCGCATAGTCTCTTCCGAAGGGAGCGCAACTTCAGGTACATCTTCAAGTCATTTAACAAACTTCGGGGGGTTTCCTTTACCCGATCTCTTGTTCTAAGAGGAGATAATCCTGCTGAAGGCCTCAGAGCACAGATCCTGGGGCAAGCCCATTGAACTGCTTCACCAGCAATCCAAACCAGCCTATCAACCCATAGAGTGGGAGGGCAGCCTCGAAATTCCCACGAGAAAAACTGGTAGGCACTGCCTCGATGCACACGCTACCTCTAGGCTCACGCTACTAGCACGAACCTTGCAGGCTCACGCTACCTTTGAGGGGCGATCAGAAGGACTCGAGAGCGACTTCGATCCTTCGTGGAGATCGCAAGCTCAACTCCACAATCCGACCACTTATTAATATAGATTAAATAAATATAAATAAATAAATAAAATTATACAACATTATAAAAATTGTTGTTAAAATTTTAAAATATTTCGGTATTTAAAAAATTAATAACAAAAAAAGAACATATATTATTTGCCTACAACAAGGACTAATAAGTATATGTTATAACAAATTATTCTTTCTTATTCACTAAAAGTATATATCATTCACTTTTAAAGTAACAATTTGCTCAATTTGTTGAACAAATGTTATTTTTGAACTTTATATGTATGTATTTTTTTTCATATAAAAATAAAAATATGAATTTCATGGAAAAACAATTTTGCAAAGACAAAAAAATGTATTTAATGGCTTTCAGTTTATTCTTTATTTTATGTTTTTTTATTATCAAAATTAACGCGAAATATTATGAAAAGTATGTATCAAATAGTAACATTTAGCTTAAACAAAAATATGTTTAGTAAATTTTTAATTTATCTTTTATTTTTTATTATTTTAATTTTTTTTATTATCAAAATTAAAGTATAACCGTATGAAAGAATGTCCTATTTTATTTTTTTATTAATTTAATTTTTTATTATTATCAAAATTAAAGTATAACATTATGGAAAAATGTCTTATTTTACTAGTTTTTATCAAAATTAAAGTATAATATCATGAAAGAATATCCTAAACGAGTAAATTTCTAAATGCAAATGAAGAAGTATAAAATTTTCAATTTTATTTTATATGATCTATCACTATTACACACTCATTGTATTTTATGAAAATGACAATTTTTTTTTAAATTTCAATGTTAATGTTTAAACATGTGTTTATAAACAACATAAACATTTTTTACTTCATTGTTGGCATTAGACTCTCCTCTTCAGCACTCATTGAGTTGTGTATCTTTCGGATGGTACGACATTACATCTTGTACTGTGTCCTCTTTGATTGTAGCCCATCTCTTGGGCTGGCTATGTAAGATGCCCTTTGATTCTATGAATAACAAAGACAGGATTTTTTCTTTATGAAAAAAAAAACAACATAAACATTTTAAGAAGTGGACAACCAAATTTTAACATAAAGTTATTATTATGTTGTTAAACAAAATAAAAAAATATTGTTATTGGATGTTGAATAATGTAATACTTCAGTTAAGCCCCAAACTTATGGTCATTTATATGACTTATGTTCTTTTGCATTATGGCTTTATGATATTTTATGTAATTGTGGACTTGTGTTCCTTTACATGTTATGTGATCAATCACTCGTCATCCTTGTTTGATAATGTGAATTATGGACTTTGCCATTAATATTAATCTTAATCATTATTATTGTTGTTATCACCAGCATAGATCCAAATCCTAGGCTCTATTAAGCGCCATGAGGGATCAAATCTTTGGAGGTGCAAACCTCTTCTTAAGTATTGCACTCAACTATTAGCTTTGGTGTGATTCGGACCAAGAGACACATCATTTTATTTAAGGTTGACATATATTATTATTATTATTAATATTTAATACTATTTATGGCCGACATATAATATTTTTTATTATTTTTTATTTTGTTAGGAAAGAGCATTACAACATCTCCCCCATACATGATTTTAAAACCATGTGCAAGGCCCTCCTAAAAACATGGGTTGTTTAGGAGGCCTTGCACATGGTCTTAAAACCATTTGCAACGACCTCCTAAAAAATGTACAATAAAACGATGGGTTGTTTACGAGGCCTTGCACATGGTTTTAAAACCATTTGCAAGGCCCCCCTAAACCATGTACAATAAAACCATGGGTTGTTTAGGAGGCCTTGCACATGGTTTTAACACATGGTTTTAAAACCATGTGCACAACCAACATTTTTTTTGTGTGGATAATTCAATTTTTTATTTTTTTATTATTTTGTTAAGTAGGAACATTACAACATCTCCCCCATATTGTGTTGTTTTTTGACCGACAATTTTTTTTGGCCGATAATTAATTTTTTTTTATTTTTTTGTTAGGTAGGAACATTACAACATCTTTGCCATATTAGGTTGTTTTTGTGGCCGACATTTATTTTGGAGGATAATTAAAATTTTTATTTTTATGACCAACATTTATGTAACCTTATGTAACGTTACATAACATTACTACAATATCTCCCCCATACTGGGCCGTAGAGCGCCTCTCGACGCAATCAATGGTTTTTGCTATTAAAGAAACAACTGGCTCAACAAAGGCAACTAAAAGAGTATGGGAGACCATGGATACCACAATTTAGGGGGAATGGGGACATCACTAGCACCTTATAACTTATTGTTGGCTTGAATTTGTCCATCCTAGTTCATAAATCGTACCTTGGTGACATTAACAATGATGGTCACCCAAACCTTTTACAATAGACCCTATTCTTGATCTTTATGGACTATGTAGATATTTTTGCATATTGTGCACACCTTAGTGGGGCCCCCTTGCCTAGGGTGCCCTACTTTGGAAGATATTCCCTCACATTGATGTATTTTTGGTCATTTATGAGCCCCATTCCTAGTTTTAGGGGTTGTAAGCCATTTTCTAGCTTCCACTCTTACACAATGCATTGACGATCCTATTGGATCCCTTATCTCATCTATTTCATCCTTCTTCATGTTTTGTAACATCCCTTATGCATTGGTGTGCTTCCTCGTGCTCGTCATGGCTCCACTCCTTGGATTTTGGTAACTCCTCCTCATGGTGCTAATTCGGGGAAAGGGAATCTCCTAAGCAAGCTACCATTCGGAGTCGGCTTTCGAACCGACCATTTGCACCGATCGGACAACCGCGCTTGCGTGAGCGGTCACGTCCGATGACCGCGGTCGTCCGATCGGTGCAAATGGTCGGTTAGAAAGGGTATACCACCACCATTCCATTACATATGCCCTCTCCTTATTGAAGGTAATATTGAGCTTTGGACCATGTGACTTATGCTATATAACTGTGTTGGGATTGTTGATAGTATTGGGAGAGTTTTGAGACTTAGAGAGAGTCTAGTCGTTTCCATTTGCTTCCATTATATCACTTTACTAATCTAGGTTCTCGCACAAGAATCTAGGAAATGGGAATGACGAGTTAGGTCACATCCCATAGGCAGTGGAGACAGACGTGAAAGTAGTAGTGGGAAGCATTGTGGCTAGTGGAAGAGGTAGTTTCGAGAGTAGTGAGATCAAGTGAGCCTCTACTCGTAGACCCATGGTATCAGCTCGAGGGTGACCTGTTCAAGCAAGGAAGTCTTGAAGGTGTCTATGGGTGGGAGGAAAGCTGTCTTGTTTCCCATATGTTGAGATAAGTATTTCTTTTATGTTACTTGGTATATGTGCAATGGCCATTGATTGGTTGTTTGAGTGTTCATGTATTGAATGTCAGGATCTGCATGCGGTAAGGATGAATTTCATATAATATGGAATTGATTTTCTATGCTCATTACCTTCTTTCTATTTTTCTTCTTCTTTATTAGAAATTGTAATTTTGGCTCTATTGTATTGAGAGGGCCACAACCATATGATATAGTTAGCCCATATTTTCTCATTTATGTGTCGTGAGACCTATTCCATTGCATCTAGAATAGTATTTCTAGTGAAAAACACCTTTTGTTTCATTGAAAAAGCTTTTTGGATGATTGAGATATGTTTGTTTTGGTCTGACAGTTCATGGGGCCAAAATGAGCGCACCTGTAATTTGATAGTAAATGTTTTGTTTACATATTTATTCTTAGTTGCAAATCTGAGGATGAGTGATGTATTCTAGAAGTAAAATTAATCGATGGATGGATGGTGGTAGCCATACAATTTGATTTTTATTAGTGAGAGATGATTGTAGGGGACATTCATCGTGAGTTGATTTTGAGGGCTATAGTTGTAGTCGGTGTTCTTTGTTTGCTATGATTTCGGTGTGGCTGTAGATTGCATCCTATGGATGTTCCATGATATGTGGTAGTCCTTACTTTTTATCCTCACTAACAGCACACACATAACAACATCGAAAAAATAGATTAATTTGCAAATAATCAATGGCATCAATACTTCACCAATACTTTAATAATTATAAACTATCCCATCAAACAAACCAAAAGTACATAAATTAGTTATTCACACCAAAGATGGTGTTTATCATGTATTATTCATGTTCTTGTTGCAATTACAACCCTTAGCTTGCACTTTGGAAATTATTGCTTGAGTGTTGCAATTAATTATTTAATTAAGTGTCGCAACTTTAGTTATAATTCAATCTCTAAATTGTGAGCACTAAACTGAGATTTTAATCAAACATGTAAAGAGTAGAGATTCAACAAGTACAAGTCAAGCTGTAGGAATTCAGGGATTGGATATGGATTTTGAAGAAGGGCGGAGACCATACAGTCCTGAAGAGGATTTTGTTGAGGGAATAAGGTCAATTAGACATAAGAAGAGCAGTGAACCATTAAGCATGGAGGATTCACTAAGTAAGTGTAGGGAGGATAATTCATATCCCTGAGCAAATTATGAATGATCTAAAATCATTGAAGACCATCCAAAGATCCATTGAAAAGAGTCAGTAAAGAGGTCATGTGAGGTCTAGATCCTCTTCAAGGAGACCTCATCACTCATAGAGGAAGAAGGGTTTTGCATTAAGTAGTACAGAGAGTATTCTTGGAATATATCCAGTAAAATATGAGAAGACGAGGTTTACCTAGGATGAACTATTAGGAGAGTTGAGAAGAATCAAGCCCCCAAATTTTGACAAGGAGGTAAATCAATGAGAAGATGTCGAAGCATGGTTGTTAGGACTTGGGAAATTCTTCCAGTTGCATTCGTATACACCTAATATGGAGGAAAGATTAGCCATATACCATATGGAAGGTAAAGCATTTATATGGTGGGATCAATTGGATAAGTTGAAAGACATCGATTAAGATAAAATATCTTAGAGGAAGTTTAACAAATTCTTTCAGAAAGAATACCTCTATGAGCACTACTATGACAATAAGATGGAGGAATTCTTTGATCTTAAGTTGGGAAGCATGATTGTGGAGGCCTATGAGAAAAAGTTTCTAGAAATTTTGAAGTATGCGAACTTCATCAAAGACTCAAATGTTCCAAGGTAGCTTTCATGAATCTTATAGAGATAAAATCTAGTATGATAGACCAAAGAACCTTAAGGATGCCATCTGGAAGTCAAAAACTTATATGAACAAAATAAGATCAAGGACCCATATCAGAAGAATTGGAAGGAAATGAAGAAGAACAAGCAGGAGCAGAGAAAGAAAGGTTTCCAGCCTTCAAAGTTTAGAAACAATAATTCTTATCAACAAGGGAAATCAAGGGAAGATCCTTTAGAGAAAGGACCTCATGTGGAATGTCAGATATGCAAGTAAAATAACTTTACAAGTCAGTTCCCACGTAAGAAAAATAACCTTCACAACATAAAAAGAGGCTTCAAATGTTTGAGATGTAGGTGGAAGTGTTCAAAGGATCTATGTAGCCCTGGATGCAAGGCAAGCTGGCCACCAATCTTGAATGATTGAGGTAGTAGGTAAGATTGATAATAAAACCATAACTATTTTTATTGATTATGGAGCTAGCAATAGTTACGCTGCACCTTATCTAGTTGAGAAATGTCATTTGATGAAAAGTAAACATGAAACAATAGGTCTAGTACAATTAGCTACAGGAGCCAAGAGGAAAATCACTGAATTTATAAAAGTGTGTCCTTTAGAAATGAATGGAATGAAAACCTTTGTAGATTTAAACATCATACCCTTGGGGTCATATGATGTATTGATGGACATGGATTGGTTAGATTCACACCTTGCAATTCTGGATTAACATAATAAAACTTATACTTGTTTGGATGAATAAGGAAACCGAGTGACAATCAAAGGTATACCTAGACCCATATCCATGAGGAAGATCATAACTCTACAATTGAAGAAATTTCTTAGAAAGGGATGCCAATTATAAGCAATTCATGTGGAATAATCAAAAGAAGGAAGAGAGCCAGAGTTGCAGGATTATCCAGTGCTACAAAATTTTGCAAATATATTTCAAGAACCACCAAGAATACCTCCTAAGAGGGACATTGAGTTTTCTATCGACTTGGTGCTAGGAACAATACCTTCATCTAAAGCACCTTATATAATGAGTACTTCAGAGTTAAAGGAATTACAAATGCAGTTAGAGGAGATACTAAAGAAAGGTTACATAAGACCCATTGTTTCACCTTGGGGAGCTCCTATGTTATTTGTGAAGAAAAAAAATGGAACTTTAAGACTTTGCATAGATTATAGACAGTTGAACAAAGCAACGATTAAAAACAAGTACCATGTACCAAGAATTAATGACTTGTTTGATCGATTGAGAGGAGCCAAGGTGTTTTCAAAAATATATTTGAGGTCGAGATACCACCAAATTAGAATCAAGAATGAGGATATCAGTAAGACAAGATTCAAAACAAGGTATGGACACTATGAGTTCATAGTAGTACATGAAATGGCTTGGGTTCTTTCCTAGGTTTTGGTTTGAATCTGGCTTAGTTTTGGGTGGCGGATTTTAGTTTACCTAGGCTTTGGCTGGCAGGATCATATCCTTCGTGTATGTGGACACCTCTGCTGGTGTATTTAATCTGATTTTCATGGGAGGCAAGCTTTATCTTTGGTATTAATTGCTCATTAAGGGAGGCGAGGTCGTATTCGTGATTAATCTTTTCTTAAGGTTTAAACCAGCTATAAGTGGGATTAACTATGTTCTTCATTGTGCATTAGCAGAGTGTTTAGGTGTCCTGATATCTTGGGGGATGTTCTCCTTTTATGGTGATTAGGTGGAAATCTTAAAGTACTTGCCTGTCTTTATTGTCGAGGATTACACGTACTCTTTGGAGTGATCACCCTGGGATACAATTTACCACCTTTTTGTATATACTCGACACGTAATGACGTTACACTCTATGAAGAAGCTGGCTCATACGCCGCCTGGGGAAAAACAACAGATTATCGATTGTTTGGGCATCAAACAAAAGGCTTGTGCGGTTTCTTGTGGTCTTTCTGGTAAATCTATCATTCGGGAGGTCATGGGCGTTCCTTTGGTGCGTTTGGAGGATAAGAATGTGCATTTTCCTATGTATTTGGGTAAAAACAATGTGGGGTTTGCTCGTTCTTTATCCCGCTCTTTGAAACTTGTGTCTGAAGATGAGGGAGGCGGTGGTGAGCTTTTGGAAACTGAGAATTTAACGCATCATCCTTCATTACTTGGTAGCAGTGTGCTAGGTCCGGACCTAGATCTTGGTGGGCGCATTGAGGTGAGACAGAGGGGGGATTCGGGAGCTCACAGAATGTGCCCTGGTCTTTCTTATAAGCTTGGTTCTACTATCGGTCTGAGTGTTGATAGAAATGCCTTTCTTGAGGATGTGGTTTTTCATAGGCAGATGGGGGTTGATAAGGAGATTGATACATCCTTTGCTGATGGAGTATCTGCTCTTGATAATTTGGGATTGGTAAGCTCTAGCGTTCCTGGAGATGATGGTTTGGGGTTATCTTCTTCTAAAGGTATGCAAACGAATTCTTGGGTGAATGCGGGTTTGGATGTTAAGGTTGGACATTTGGGTTTTGAGGCTTCAAAGGCCTCCTCTGTTGAGCCTGATGTTTCAGGGTCTTATATTCGACAGTTGGATGAGGTTATTAAACTTGCTATTTCTATGGGTGTTTCGAAGGATCAGAATTTTGGTTGTACTCCCATGCCTAATCAGCCGGGTGGGGTGAAGAAAAAGCGTTATCAGAGGACTCTCAAGAAAGCTGATAATCCGGTTCTGCTGACTGTTGGAGAAGATGTGGGGATGAATGACATTATGCTTACAAATGCCATGACTTTGCTTGGGCAATTCGGGAGCCGTAAATATAATTCCGCCAGTTTGAATGGGTGGGTAGCTTTGGTTTGGAAAAATGTTATCAGTCAACTACCGGCGATTTTCATTCTCCCGCGTGGTTGGATAGCATTTAAATTTATTTCAAAGGATGATGCGGCTCTGGTCCTGGCTGGTGTATGGAGGTGGGAAAATGTAGGGCTTCTAATCAAATGCTGGATTCCTTTTTTCGACCCTCGCATTGAAAGGTATGATCAGATTCCGATTTGGGTCAAACTACCCAATTTGCCCTTTGAATATTGGTCAGCTAATTTTTTCAAATTGGTGGGAAACACTTTAGGATCACATCTAGAAACTGATTTATCTTTTTTGAAGACCGGGGTTTGCTGCTTGGGTAGGGTTTTGGTGTTAATTGACTTTAGGAATGGTCTGCCTGCTGATTTAATTATTAAAAATGGTAATTCAGAATTCTCTCAGCTTCTGGATTATGTAGGCCTTTCGTTTAGGTGTTTGATATGCCATGTCTTAGGTGATCTGATGCATGAGTGTTCCTTACCTTATAACAAGAAAACTTCTTATTCTCCTCATAAGATCTGGAAGGTTAAAAATATTGGGATTAATGAGGATGCCTCAGAGGGATTGTCTTTAGTTGATAAGTTGGAGGAGGTGAATCTTATAACCAAGCTTGTTGATGAGATTTCTATAGGGACAGGTTTGAACCTTAATCCTAATTCTGTCGAAGAGTCCACTATAGGGCCTTTTCATCCCTTAATATCTCTTAAACCTTTGAGTATTGTTTCCTTAACTGATTCGGAGGGTTTGGGATGAACTCAGTTAGATAAGGGTTTTCTTGATTCTTTTCAATCTGAAGAGCTAAGGGTTATGGGTTTTGATTCTCTCCCTAAAGCATTCCCTGCTGTTAAGAAGGGTTACTTTCTGCGTTCTTGTTCGAAAGTTAAGGATGGTGGTATTGGATCTGGTCATGGTCCTGATGGATTACCTTTTTATGTTAAGAGCGGTACCGGGTATCTAGGGAATGCACATCATGATGTTATGGTTGGATCTGAGGCACTTAGAGAATTTCCTGCCTCTATAGTGTTTCCCTCATGATAATTATGACCCTTAATTGTAGGGGTTTGGCTTGTCCACCCAAAAAACTAGCTTTGAAAAGACTAATTGATGAATAGTCCTTGGATGTTATTTTTCTGCAAGAAACCATGTCTGATGGCAGTGTTTTGGTGAAGGATATGAAAGCATTGTTAAGAGATTGGAAATTTATTTCTGTTGATGCTAAAGGTAGATTTGGAGGGCTTCTACTGGGGTGGAGGACTCGTAAATTTCTTTTTCTTAATGCCTGGTCTTTGAACTCGGGTCTCTGTGTTGTTATGCATTCTTATGAGTTGTAGTTGGAGATTTGTTTTCTTAATCTCTATGGGCCTTATTCTGATAGGGAAGCTTTCTGGAACAATCTATCGGATAAGGATTGTTTCAATTTTCCTAATTTGGTTGTTGGTGGGATCTGAACTTTTCTCTGGGTTAGTCCGAAATTCGGGGGTTTAAAGTAAAGGTGGATGGTTTAACTAATTTCTTTTATCATCTTCTAGAGAGACTTGGTCTCATTGATATTACTCCTTTGGATCCAAGACCAACTTGGTATAATCGCCGAATTGGTAGTGAAAGTATTTGTAAAAGATTAGATAGATTTCTTCTCTCGGTTGATTTTATGGATGTTTTTCGTCTTCGACAATGGATTGGGTGTGGGGGTGATTCAGACCATCAATCTGTGTTCTTACAAATCTTTCCTAGTGTTCCTAAGGCTCATTGTCCCTTTAAGTTCAATGCATGTTGGCTTGAAAATACTGAATTGGTTGATTCCTTGAAAGCTTCATGGGTGGTTTTTGATGCTTTATTTGAGGTACCTCCTGCCGCCCAATTTGTTGCTAACCATAAAAATTAAAAGAAGTTTCCATTGCCTGGTCGGTGAAGAGAAAAGCCCAGGATATTAAGGATCTGGTTGATATTGAAAGTGAGATGAAGGTCCATATCGATAGTTGGGGGATTGGATTTAATACAGAGAGGGATAAATTGAATTTGAATGAGCTTGAATCACGCAAAAGAACTATCTTGTGCAATCAGGAAAAGAGGCTCAGCAGAAGAGTAAGGTTTTATGGCTCTTATGTGGTGACGACAATACTCCATTTTTCCATAAATATGCTACTTATAGGAAAAATCTTAATTCCATATGGAAGATTAAGGATGAGTTGGGCAATCTTGTTGAACGACCTGAGGCAATTGCAGAGGCTGGGATTCAACATTTTTAGTCTCTGTTTTAGGAAGAAGCTGATCTTCACCTGCCTGAGATTGTGCTTAGTGCTGGGTATTTTCCCACTTCTGTTACTGGGGAGGATAATTTTGATCTTATGAAGCCGGTTACAATGAAAGAGATTCAGCATATCCTTTCTATTAGTAAAAATGATAAGAGCCCGGGACCTGATGGGATCCCTGTTGAGGTTTACATGTGCCTATTTGATGTACTGGGTGAGGATCTTTTGAGAGTTATAGAGCTGTCTTGGGTAAGTGGAAAAATACCAGCTGTTTTTAATTCAACCTTTCTTGCACTTATACCTAAGATTGAACAACCTCTATCCTTTGAGGACTTTAGGCCTATTTCGTTGTGTAATTATGTATATAAGATTATTTGTAAGATTATATCTTCTTGGATCAAATCTGTGTTGGGCCGTCATATTTCTGGGGAGCAGTTTGGGTTTTTTCCAGGCAGGCAGATTCATGATGCAATAGAGGTTATATAGGAAGGTTTGCATACTATGCACAGTAAAGGTATCAAGGCTGTTATGTTAAAAATTGATTTATCTAAAGCCTATGATCGGGTAAGTTGGACCTATCTTAGAGTTATTCTTTCCAAAATGGGATTTGCTGGGAACTTCATTACTTGGGTCATGAGTAGTCTTTCTTCTGTATCCTTGTCCTTACTCATTAATGGAGTTGCTACTTCTTTCTTTAAGCCGGTCAGGGGGCTTAGACAAGGATGCCCTTTGGCACCTTTATTATTCCTTATTGTGGTTGAAGGGTTAAGTAGGGCTCTCATTTCTGCCAAAGACTGCGGGAGCTATCATGGTTTATCCTTTGGTAATAATATTGACATAACACATGTATTGTTTGTAGATGATGTTGTAATGGTCAATGATGGATCTGAACTATCTTTATCCACTTTATATGATATTTTATTGATTTTCTGCAAAGCTTTTGGGATGAAGATTAATATTGAAAAATCTTCTTTATATTTTTCTTGTATGGAAGAATAAGAGGTTATCACTCTATAGAATATTTTTTCCTTTCCTGTTAACAGAATTGAAAATGGCATGAAATATCTTGGGTTCTATCTCAAACCATGCAGATTTCTCATTAAGGATTGGGACTGGTTGATTATCAAGGTGGAAAAAAGGATCAACAATTGGAGCTTCTGTTGGCTTTCTAAGGGGGGTAAGCTGATATTGATTAAAGCAGTACTTGAGGCCATTCCGGTCTTTTGGATGCACTTTTGGTTACCATTGGGGATTATTGATAAAATTAGAAAGCTTTGCTTCAAATTCCTTTGGTCTGGTAATAAAAAATCTTATGGATTACCTTGGACATCCTGGAAGAATTTGGCAATCCCAAAGTCTATGGGAGGTTGGGGCCTAAAAGTTCCTGCTATTTTTGCTAAAGCACTTGCAGCAAAAAATGTATGGAACATCATACATGGAACGGGATTATGGGTAAAGATAGTTGTACATAAATATATTCATCCTTTGAATATTTTGGAATGGATTAGAGCTCCTGTTAAAAAGAAAAAGTGCATTTCTATATGTTGGAAAGCTGTTCTTTGGTCCTTTGACATTATTGGTAATTTCTTGGTATGGCATATTGGTAATGTAAATGTTGTTTGAATTGGAATAGATCCTTGGTTAGGATGCAAATGGAGACATATTTTGCCTTCTTCCATGATTGATAAACTTAATGTGGCAGGTTTCCATTACTTATCTGATATTGGTCTTCAGGGTTTGCCTGTAGTGTTGACTCAACAATGGTTTAATGCTGAATTTATTGGATTTACTGAGCCACAGGAGATAGTTGTGTGGAATGATTATTTGGCCATTTTAAAATCCAGTCATGCGAGGCTCACTAACGAGGATGATGCTCTGGTTTGGAATTTATCCAAAACAAATAAGTATACAGCTAAGGAAGGCTATGCACAACTCATTCACAGGGATGTGGATCTTCTATGGTGGTGGAAAGTCTTATGGAAATTAAAATGCCCGCTTAAATAAAAAAAATCTGCTGGTTCATTTTTTCTGGTAAAGCATTGACATGGGATGTTCTATGCTTGAAAGGTAGAGCCGGGCCGGGTAGATGTTACCTGTGCAAAGTGGAATGTGAATCCAATCATCATATTGGTGTGGTGTGTCCATTTACTCAGAGTGTTTGGTTACTTATCACTGATGAATTAAAACTCAATAACCTTTGGAGTGGTATTTCGGTATCTGATTGTTTCAGAAACTGGTGTTTAAATATGGAGGTTGTTGATTATAAACCTTTGCCTATCATGGTTTTATGGTACATTTGGAGGGCCAGAAATTTGTCTTGCTTTGAAGATATTTCTCTGACACCTACTCAGGTTTCCAGCTATTGTTTGGGTTTGATGAAGTCTTTGCCTCAGAAAAACTTTGCGGTCTCCACTAGAATCATTTCGGTGGAAGTTATTGATAAAACCTATGCTTGGGGTTTTTTTGACGGTTCTGCAGCAGGGGACCCTATCACTTGTGGAGTTGGAGGTATACTTTATATATCTGATTCTCATTTTTTCTCCTTTAAGGTAGGTTTAGGACTGGGTACTAATAATTTTGCAGAATTATGTGCCCTCAAGCTTTTGCTCTATCTGGCTAGAAGGAATTCAATGGATAAAATTCAGATTTTCAGTGATTCCCAGTTAGTTATAAATTGGGCATCTGGTAAGTAGAGGTTATTGAATTTAGAATTAGCCATGGTTCTTCAGGATGTTAACAAACTTATTGATTCCTTTGAATATGTTGTTTTCAAACATATATATCGGGAAAGAAATTCGTCTGCAGATGCTCTGGCAAAAGCTGGAGGTAGGATTCTGGAAGGATCCTGGTCAATTATGGAACATCGTGGAGATGCAGTTGTGGAAACCTTTCAGGTTTTCTAATTGGTCAACGTTTATAGGTTTCTTTGGATCTTGGGGTGATCTTACTTGTCACTTTGGAGATTCTGTATATGTCTGTGCTTCAACTGGTTGATGATCTTGATTCAGAGTAGATCTAATGGATGTTGAAGGGTATCATGCTTTGGGGACATTTATATGTCGTTATTTTTGATAAACAGTTTTATTGTTTTGATATGGTCTAGCCTATAAAACCTTTTATTTGGGCCTGTTTGACTTATACTGACGGATATCCTTCATCAGAGGTTTTTGGATATGGAGTAACTCCATGTTTTTGGTTCTATTAGTGATTGTTTTTTGAGCAGTTTGTTGAACTCATCTTGAAGAATTTTGAATGTTTTTGAGGTTAGGCTTTATGCCTTCGAACTAATCTTTTTTTGGTCTGAGCTCATCCCTATGGAGCTGATGTAAGTATCTATATATAAGACAGATTTATGGTGTAATGGCTTTCATGTGCCATCTACTGAATGTAAATAAAGATTTACGAATTTTTTCTTTAGAAAAAAAAAAGTAGTACATGAAATATAGTTTAACAAATGCACCTGCAGTAATCATGTGTTTAATGAATGGAGTCTTCAAAAAGTACTTAAATAAGTTTGTGGTTGTATTCTTGGATGACATCCTTATCTATTCCAAGATAGAAGAAGAGCATTAAGAACATATAAGACTAGTAATGTAAGTGCTTAGAGAACATCAGTTGTATGCCAAATTAAGCAAGAGTTGTTTTTTATCATGGAAGAATCCACTACCTAGGGCATATCATATATGAAGAAGGTGTTTCATTAGATCCTGAGAACATTGTGGAAAATTCAACACCTAAGAATGTATCAGAAGTCATATTCTTCATGGGGTTAGCTAGATACTACCGAAGGTTCATCGAAGGATTCTCAAAGTTGGCTCATCCTATCACATCCTTGCAAGAGAAAGGTGCAATGTTTGAATGGACTTCTAAGTGTGAAGATAGTTTTCAAAGACTTAAGGAAATGCTCACTAGTTCACCAATGCTAAAAATTGTGGACCCCGAAGGAAACTTTGTTGTATGCATGGATGCATGCAAAAAAGGCATTGCTGGAGTATTAATGCAAGATGGACATGTGATCAATTATAAGTCCATAAAGTTGAAGGAACATGAGAAGAACTATGCCACCCATGACTTAGAGCTTGCAACGATCATCCATGCTTTAAAGATGTGGAGACATTATCTATTGGGAAAGAAGTTTGAGTTAAGAACTAATTATGATGGGCTAAAAGACTTGTTTGAGCAACCTAATTGGAATGCAAGGCAGAGGAGATAGATGGAGTTAGTATTTGAATATGACTTTGACATCAAGCATATCAAAGGTAAGGAACATAAAGTAGTCCATGCACTTAATAGGAAGATACATGTGATGCATGTGGAAACTATCAACACTAGTACATCATATTTAAAGGATAAGATTATTGAAGCCAATGTTACAGATGAAATTTATCAACATGTAAAAGAAGGATTGCAACAACAAAAAATTCCATAGAAATTTGATAAGTATAAGTTAGAAGAAAATGGGATCCTCATGCACAGAGATAGAGTTTATGTACCCAATATTGGAGATATAAGGAAGATGGTTCTAAAGGAAATGCATGATGTTCCTTATGTCAGACATTGGGTTATTAGAAAACAGTAGCAACAGTAAGGAAACAATACTATTGGCCAGGGATGAAGAATGATGTAGAATATATAGCTAGGTGCATTGAACACCAAAAGGTTAAATTTGAGCATTGCCATCCAACGGGATTGTTGAAACCCTTTCCAATACCAGAATGGAAATGGGATGTAGTGACAATGGATTTCATCATCAAGTTACCTAAGACGATATTACAAAATGATGTTATCATGGTTGTGGTAGATAAGTTGGCCAACGCAACACATTTTATTCCAGTGAAGACAAATCACAAAGCAACTAACATTGCAGATATTTACATAAAAGAAGTAGCTAGATTGCATGGAATTCCAAAGGCTATAATATTAGGCAGAGATTCAAAATTTACTTCTAACTTTTGGAAAGTATTGTTTGAAGGGTTTGGCACAAGTCTAAACATGAGTAAAACATACCACCCTTAAACAGATGGACAAACAGAAAGAGTTAACCAAGTAATTGAAGATATTTTAAGGATGTATGTCAAGCCATATTCACTCATTCTTATCTACAATCCAACTGAGTCAACCATGGTAAAATAAATTCAACTATGAAAACTATGGTTAATCATTATAAAACATCATCAATGATATTCAAATGCGGTTTCACATAATCAAACACGCACAACCATGGTGAACCATGGTATCACATTAAAGTCAACCATACATAAGCAATAATCAACCATGCATTATTATGGTTGAACTTGGTCAACTATCATTTCACACCCTTTATAAACCATGGTTAATGATGTTAAACATGGTCAACCATAACTAACAAAATTTAATCATAATCAACCATGGTTTAGTAAAATTTCCAATGGTGAAATATTAGTTATGCGTGGTTAACTATGGTTAGACTTGGTCAACCATGGTTCACTAAAATCTCCAATGTCAAATATTAGTTATGCATGATGTACTGTGGTTAGCCTTGGTTAACCATGGTGACCAAAATTCAACCATTGTTGATTAAAATATCAAATAGTCAAATATTAGTTATGCATGGTTAACTATGGTTAGCCTTAGTCAACCATGTTCAAACATAGTTGGCCATGGTTGACCAAATTCAACCATGGGTGGCTATGTTAAAACATGCATAACCATGGTCAGTGATGGTTAGTCTACAATGGTGAAAGAGAGTCAACGCCACCTAAATAAAGTAAATCATACATAATCAAGGTTTGTTGAATTAAATAATGGCTAACCAAAGTCAAACAATAGTCAACGATGTTTCATTAAAGTCAAACACGGTTAAACAATATTCAATGATGTTTCATTAAAGTCAAACACGGTTAAACAATAGTCACCCTTGCATAAATATGCACAAACTTAGTCAACCATGTTTTAAAACATGGTCAAACTTTGTTATCCTTGGTTTACTATGCCAAAACATGGTCAACTATCATCTAAAACCTTGTGTTAAAATGGTAAACCTTAGCTTAACAAAGTCAATCATGATGTCCTAATGGGAAGCATGGTTAGCTAAAGTCGACCATGGCCAACCTTGGCACACTAAAATCAACATGGTCAAACAATATTTGTTCATTCTTATCTATGTGTAAACTCACTCAACCATGGTGAAATAAAATCAACTAGGAAAACTATGGTCAACCATTGTAAATCATGATCAATGACATCCACAGTGACTTAAAGTCAACCATGGTTCACCAAAATCTCCAATGGTCAAACAATAATTATGCATGGTTAACTATGGTCAACCTTAGTCGATCATGTTTAAACATAATCGACCATGGTTGACCAAAGTTAACAATGGCCTTGATTATGTCAAAACATGCATAACCATTGTCAACAAAGTAATCCATGGCCAATAATGGTTAGTTAAATATGGTTGAAACAAAGTCAATTTCAACTAAATAAAATAAGCCCTACATAACCAAGATTCACTAAACTGTGGTTGACCATAGTCGAACAATAGTCAAGCATGGTGCATTAAGGTCAACCATGGTAAAACAATATTCACCTTTGCATAACTATATTCAAACTTAGTCAACCATGTTTGAAAACACGGTTAAATATTGTTAGCCTTAGTTAACTATGGAAAAACTTAGTCAACTATCATATAACACCTTTTGTTAAAATAGTCAATCATTACTAAGAAAAGTTAACCATAGTCCACCATGGTTTACTAAAGTCAACCATCCATATACAATAGTTAACCATGGTTCACTATAATTGAACTTAGTTATCCATCATTTGTTAACCTTTGTCAACCATAGTCAACAATGGTTAAAGATGATCAACCGTTGCTCACTAAAATCAATCATAGTTTACTAATGTCAACCATGGCCAATGAAATTCAATTACAAAAACCAAATTCATTGATAGTCATCCATAATTCATTAATTTTAACAATATTTAACTAAAGTACAATTCTCACTAAATTCAACCATTGTTGACTAAATTTATTCATGGTTAAACAATAATGAACCATCATAAACTATGGTCTAACTTATTCAATGATCATTTACTAGCTGTTGCTATCCATGATCAATGTTGGCCAAATAGAGTTAATGTTGCCTAACCAAAGTCAACAATATATAACTAAGGTTCACTAAAGTAAACCATGGTTAACCAAAGTCAAACATGGTGGATTAAAGTCGACCATGGTTTTCTAAGGTCGCCAATGTGCAAACATTGTTGACCAAAGTTCAATGGCCATTTATCACACATCACCAACCATGGCCAATGTTGGTCAAATAGAGTTAATATTGCATAACCAAAGCCAACCATATATAACCAAGGTTCACTAAAATAAACCGTGGTTAACCAACGTGAAATAGTAGTCAACCATGGTGCATTAAAGTCAACCATGGTTTATTATGGTCAAACTTGGTTAACTATCATTTAACCAAGTAAACAAAGAATACATAACAAAGGTTCATTAAAGTAAACCATGGTTAACCAAAGTCAAACAACAGTCAACAATGGTGCATTCTTTATCTAAGCAAGGTCAACCATGGTTTATTAATGTTAACCATGCTTAACTAAGGCAACCATAGTCAACCATGGTTCACTAAAATAAACCATAGCCAAACAATAATCACCCATGCTTAACTATTGTCAAACTTAGTCAACCATGATTTACTATGTTCAAGCTTGACAACCTATCATTTAACACCTTTTGTTAATATAGTCAATATGGTCAAACATAGTCAACCTTAGCCAAGCAAAGTCAACCAGTTTTTATTAATGTCAACCATGGTTGACTAAAGTAAGCCAAAATCAACCATGGTCAAACAATATGCACTCATTTAACCATGGTTAAATAAAGGCAACTATGAAAACCATAGTTAACCTCTATTAATCATGGTTGATGGAATTCAAATATGGTTGACTAAGTTTGATAATGGTTGATTTTAGTGTATCATGGTTGATCATGGTGTTGATGTATATGTAACTTCGGAATGTATTCACTTGTATTTCTTATGTATTGTAACCCGATGTTTATTTTGGGATGTATTTGTAATGTACTTGAGTCATGTCATGCCCCGATGTTCCTATCTGGAGGTTCTATAATGTAAATAAATCATGTCAAGTTATTGTGGGTAACCCTCCTATTGATCAAGGGTTAAAGTCCCTGCAGTTCCGGGGCACTAGGGTTATTAGACTCTCCTAGAGAAGTCGACCCTAGTAGGGTTTAGTCATGTCGAGAATTAGTATAAATAGAGAGCTATCCTCTCTATTTAGGACACACTCACTCACACTCAGTTGTAGCGCATAGCTGAGGAAGAAGAAGACAATGGGGTTAGGAAGAAAGAGGTTACTGCTGTCAGGAGATCATCTTACTGTTTTGGGGTTTTAATTTTGGTGTTGATTCTATCTCTGAGGAAGTTGCGGGGTTTTCTCCATTTATGGTTTCCGTGAGGAAAAACACTATGTTCATTGTCTCTTGTGTTTGATTGTTTTACTTGTTATTCTCTCAGTTAAAGATCCTAACATAATGCTAGCTTGTATGATAAAATCTAACATGGTATCAGAGCTAACCTGAGAAGAAGACACTATGTAGCTGCGGGAACTAGGGCTTCCTACTTTATGGATATCTCTCCATAGATTTTCAGCAAAAGAAGGTTGGAATAACTCTCCTCCCTAGGGTGCATCTTTTTGTCGAAGCAAAATCCAATTTTGAGGTTTTTCAGTTTTGGACCTGACACTACTGCCGAAAATTAGGGTTTTCCACAGAAGTGGATTTTTTCAGTGAGCCCAGGCCTGGATTGATCTCCTCCTCAAAATCGAAGTTAGGAATCAATATCAAAGCATTTGGTTGGACAGAACTCTGAAAAAGCAAAACCCTAATCTGCTCCTGAACCAGCACTGCAGAATTTCAGCTCCAAATCAAGATCCGACATCTTGAACTGGTAAGATCTAAATCTTTTGTATTTCCATTTGAGGTTCTCAGTTAAGATGTCTCATCATACCAAGCTTGATGAAAATCTTGAGGGAGCTGATAACTTCCGAGCCTGGAAGTATAGGATCTCCCTGGTCCTGGAAGAAAATGAGTTGGACTCCTATATCAATGAGGAGGTTCCAGTTCCAGAGGGAAATGAGGCTAAGGCCTTACACAAGAAGAAGTTGGTTATGGCAAAGAGGACCATTGTTGATTCAATCAAGGATCGCCTCATACCACAGGTGTCCTCCCTAAAGACACCTAAAGCTATGTTTGATGCCCTAACCAAATTGTTTGAAGGGAAGAAAATAAACCGGAAGATGACTTTGAGAAACCAACTGAAGAATGTAAAGATCCAGAATGTTGAGACCATCCAGTCTTACTTTACAAGGGTCTCTTAGATCAAGGAACACCTGGAAGTAGTAGATGAAGAAGTGGAGAATGCAGAGGTTGTGATGACCACCTTGAATGGTCTCCCTAGATCATGGGACTCCTTTATTCAAGGGATATGTGCCAGAAAGAAGTTAGTCAAGTTCAATAGACTATGGGAAGAATTCTCTCAAGAAGAAGCTCGAATAGCAGCTCGAGAAGAAAAGATGGGAAGTGAAGATCAAGCCCTCACAGTTCATTCGAAGAAAAGCAAAAGAAGTTCTCATCACTCCAGAGGTAAGAATTTCTATAAAACTAACCCTAGAAAATATTTTTCTAGGCGCAGATGTTATACATGTGATGAAGTAGGACACTTTGCAAAAGATTATCCTAAAAGACAAAATAAGAAAAAGGGCAACAAGAGAATACATCATGCTCATGCTGCAGAGGATGATGAACCATCCAAGAAGAGAACCAGATATGAAAGTGAAGACTCTTTAATTGATGAACAATATGTCTTGATTTTTGCTCTCACGAGAAACATCACACATGGAAGCAATGATTGGCTTATAAACAGTGGGGCTTCCAAACATATGACAAGATTCAAAGAATCCTTTGTAAAACTTTCAGAACATGAATCACCTCACAAGGTGAAACTTGGAGATGACTACCAATATCCAATAAAAGGTAGTGGGGAATCCTCCTATAAGCTAGACTCTGGAAAGTCTATGAAGATGCAAGATGTATTGTTTGTACCAGGACTCAAGACGAACCTTCTCTCCATATCTGCATTAGATGCAAAAGGCATGAGGGTTGCATTTATAGATGGCCAAGTTATCATGTCGCCAAAGGGAAAGACTATTAATGATGCAGTAGTGGTTGGGGAACAAGAAGAAGGTCTATACAAATTGAAGGGCCATGCAGAACAAGCCTTGGTCCAAGACAAAGTAGAGTCAAATGAACTTTGCCATAGAAGGCTTGCACATGTGCATTACGGAGCACTACCACTTGCAAGCAAAGCTGTTGAAGGTCTTCCAGAAATTCAAGCAAAACATGATGGGGTCTGCAAAGGCTGTGCGAAAGGAAAGAATACAAAGAAGACATTTCCAAGTAGCGAGAGCAAAGCAAAAGGAATCTTGGAAATCATCCACTTCGATGTATGCGATCCAATGTCATCAAGCTCACTAAGCGGGTATGGTATAGTATGTTTCTTTTATTGATGACTTTTCTAGGAAGACATGGATTTACTTCATGAAGAACAAAGATGAAGTATTTAGCAAGTTCAAGGAATTCAAAGCCTTGATAGAGAATCACATAGAAAAGAAGATCAAGACCTTTCGATCAGATAATGGCTGAGAATTCACATAAAATGAATTCAAAGAGTTATGCAAAGACTCAAGGATTAAGAGGGATTTGTCCACTCCTTATAATCCACAACAAAATGGGATTGCAGAAAGGAAGAACAGAACTATCATGGAAGCTGCAAGAGCTATGCTTCATGATCAATATCTTCCTATGCATCTATGGGCAAAAGCTGCCAGAACAGGGATGTATGTACAGAACCATACTCCACACAGAGTACTCGAGAGCAAGACACCTGAAGAAGTCTTTTCCGGCAAGAAACCAGAAGTCAGCCATCTCAGAATATTTGGCAGTCCAGTGCACATACACATTCCAAAAGAGAAGAGGACTAAATTATATCCTTCCGGAAAGAAGGGTATATTTGTGGGATACTCTGAAAGCTCGAAGGCTTATAGAATATACTTCCCAGGATTCAAGAAGATTGACATCAGTAGGGATGTGACATTTGATGAAGGCTTAGCTTACAACAAATCCAGAAAGATACCTGCTGAAGAACCCGTAGAAGCAGAAGCACCCATAATTCATGACATAGCCATGAATGAAGAAGCTCAAGAAGAAGATCGAGAATTTGAACAACCTCAAGAACCTGTAGATCCATGTCCAGAGAGGAATCCTCATAAGAGGAAACCTGCTTGGTGTTCCGGGTATGTAGCATTACTATGTGATTTCATTGATAAAGAACCTTCCAATTACGAAGAAGCGACATAATGGAAAGAATGGAAGGATGCTATGATCGAAGAATATCAATCAATCATGAAGAATGATGTTTGGGATGTTGTCCCAATATCAGAAGAGAAGTCAGTTGTAACTTCCAAATGGATCTACAAAATCAAGCATGTTGCAGATGGTAGCATAGAGAAATATAAAGCAAGATTTGTTGCGCGTGGTTTCTCCCAGAAAGAAGGAATAGATTATGAAGAAACCTTTGCACTTGTAGCCAGATACACTTCCATCAGATCAGTACTTGCTCTGGCTGCAGTAATGAAATGGAAGATACACCAAATGGATGTTAAGACTGTTTTCTTGAATGGTGTAGTAGAAGAGGAAGTGTATGTGGAGTAGCCACTTGGTTTTGAGACACATGACAGGGGGTCTCATGTATGTAGATTGAAGAAAGCCCTGTACGGTTAGAAATAGACACCCATGACATGGTACGATAGAATTGACAGCTTTCTATCTAGTTTGGGCTTTACCAAGAGTAAAGCAGATTCCAACCTTTACTACAAGGTTGAAGGTGGCAACCCAGTGATGCTCTTACTATATGTAGATGATCTGTTTGTAACAGGTATGGATGGGTTGATTGCTGATACGAAGAGAAAGTTTGCTGCTGAGTTTGAAATGAAGGACTTGGGTATGATGCATTATTTTACAGGCATGGAGGTGTGGCAGAGTGCAGATGGGATTTCCCTAGGACAAGGGAAATATACGGTAGAGATCTTGAAGAGATTCAGGATGATGGATTGCAAGGCCATGACCACACCCATGGCATCGAACCTGAAGCTATTGAGTGATGCTTCATCAAAAGCGGTTGATGCCATGATGTATCGTCAGATGATTGGGTCCTTGATGTACCTGACGAACACGAGACCAGATATTTTCTTTGCTATGAACACCTTGAGCTAGTTCTTGACAGATCTGAGACATGTTCACTTGATTGCTGCAAAGCATATTCTAAGGTACTTGAGGGGTACAGTTGATTATGGGCTCAAGTATGATGCAAATTAGAAGATTAACTTGGAGGATTATGTTGATTCAGATTGGGCAAGCAGTGACATTGATAGGATGTTGTTTCAATATGGGATCAGGTGTGATCTCTTGGTTTAGCAGGAAGTAATCCTGTGTGGCACTGAGTACAGCTGAAGCAGAGTATGTCACAGCTTGTTCAACTAGTTGTGAGGCAGTATGGCTGAGGAAGCTACTGTCTGACTTATTTGATCTCCAGATGGATGCTACTTGTATACATTGTGACAACTAGAGTTGTGTGAAGTTGTTGGAGAACCTAGTGTTCCATGACAAGTCGAAGCATATCGAGAACAAGTATCACTATATCAGGGATATGGTGCATAGGGGAGCAGTGCAGCTCCAGTATGTTGTGACGAACGAACAGATAGTTGATGTGTTGACGAAGCCATTGGATAGAGTGAAGTTTGAGTACTTTAGGGAGAAGCTTGGTGTTTTCTAGATCAAGGTTCCTTCCAAGGGGAAGTGATGAGTCTGTAATCCATTCTGACGAGTAGGTAAGATGTAAGGGCTGAGCCATTTTGTCATGGTGAGAGGATTGGTTCCTTCCATGTCAGATCTAAGTGGTGAGCCATTCTGATATGACTTTAGGATTGGTTCCTACATGATCAGATATAAGATCTATTGCCATTCTTGAAATGGAGGTGCTTGGCCAGTTACCAAGAATACTTGGTCTAGGACTGAGGACCATTCTTATATGACTGTGAGATGTGTTCTCACATGATCAGATATGAGTGCATGGCCATTCTGATGTGATTGAGGGATGTGTTCCCACTTGATCAGATATAAGGGTTGTTTCCATTCTGTCATGGTGAGAGGATTGCTTCCTTCCATGTCATATGTGAGTGCCAGCCATTCTGATGTGATTACATGATCAGATGTAAGGGCTACTGCCTTTCTGACAAGTGAAGGTCAGATGTGAGTGCCAGCCATTTTGATGTGACTATAGGATTGGTTCCTACATGATCAGATGTAAGGGCTACCACCATTCTATCATGCTGAGAGGATTGTTTCCTTCCATGTCAGATGTGAGTGCCGACCATTCTGACTTAGGGCCAGATGTAAGGGCTATCGCCTTTCTGACGAGTCAAGGTCAGATGTGAGTGCTGTCCATTCTGACTTAGGGTCAGATATAAGGGCTACTGCCATTCTCTAAATGGAGGCACCTAGTTTGTTACCAGGAACCCTCAGTCTAGGATTGAGTGCCTTTTTGACGAGTCAAGGTCAGATCTAAGTGCTATGCCTTTCTGACGAGTCAAGGTTAGATGTGAGTGCTGGCCATTCTGACTTAGGGTCAGATATAAGGGCTACCAAAGACCTACAAGGAGGTAGGCCTATAACTAGCATGAAAAAGGGCTGGCTTTGTAGAATTTCCTGTGACGAGAAGAATCATGAGATAGCACATATGAAGATGACCCAGTGATGATCCGCATCGAGTTATGATTTAGATCCAATTATGATGTCTCCAAGATGATCTTGATCGAGTGATGATCCAGATCCAGTAGTGATGATCCAGATCAAGTGATGATGATCCAGATCCAGATGAAGATGACTTGAAGATGAAGATGATGAGAACTTGACGATGACCCAGATGATACATAGAAGAGGACTTGTGCTGAAAAATTGTGTCGAGAGAATACCTTCCTAGTTAAGAGGGAGTGTAGATGTATATGTAACTTCGGAATGTATTCACTTGTATTTCTTATGTATTGTAACCCAATGTTTATTCCGGGATGCATTTGTAATGTACTTGAGTCATGTCATGCCCCGATGTTCCTATCGAGAGGTTCTATAATGTAAACAAGTCATGTCAAGTTATTGTGGGTAACCCTCCTATTGATCAAGGGTTAAAGTCCTCGCAGTTTCGGGGCACTAGGGTTATTAGACTCTCCTAGAGAAGTCGGCCCTAGTAAGGTTTAGTCATGTCAGGAATTAGTATAAATAGCTCAGAGCTAGCCTCTATATTTAGTACACACTCACTCACACTTAGTTGTAGCGCATAGCTGAGGAAGAAGAAGACACTGGGGATAGGAAGAAAGAGGCTACTGCTGTCAGGAGATCATCTTACTGTTTTGGGGTTTTACTTTTGGTGTTGATTCTATCTCTGAGGAAGTTGCGGGGTTTTCTTCATTTATGGTTTCCCCAAGGAAAAACACTGTGTTCATCGTCTCTTGTGTTTGATTGTTGTTCATCGTCTTCTCGTCTCAGTTAAAGATCCTAACATAATGTTAGCTTGAATGATAAAATCTAACACATGGTCAATTATATGGAACCATGCTTTACATTAGGACACCATGGTTCACTTTGCTAAGCTAAGGTTGACCATTTTAATGAAAGATGTTAAATGATAGTTAACGATCATTTGAAACCCTTTATCAACAATGGTTAATGATGGTTAAACACGGTCAACCTTATATAACAAAAGTCAACCATGGTGACCTAAAGTCAGCCATGGTTCACTAAAATCTCTAGTGGTCAAATAATAGTTACACAATGTGTAAAGACACATACTTAGCTAGATATCATATCTTAAGTATTAAGAAGCTATGAAATGAGACATCATACTTCATTTTCCCTAACATATAAATGACTTAGTATAGTTAACATTCAAATAAGTGAAGGGGCAGGAAATAGAGTTAACATTGTGAGAGTTGTGGAATATAAATGTGAGGGTTGTGAACTCATATTTCATTATTATATAGTAGTAAGTATGTACTACAAGAACATCATTCCTATAGGGTACATTATAGCCATGAAAGAGTTCATAGAGGAAGGCAATTAGTTTCGCTACTCTTATGGTTTCTATAATAAGGTTTAGATGCACATGTTGAGTGTATTAATAAGTATATATCAAGGGCTACATTTGTAAATGTATGGGTTTATAATAACGTTTAGTTATTTAGGCCCTATAAAATGAAGCTATTTTATAGTAGACCTATTTCATTTTAGTATTTAGGTATACGGGTCATGGATACATGGTGGCTATCTATAAGAGAGTGTAGGAAATATAATTAGATTGGCAATAGCTTATTCCCCATACAAGATAGTATAGGATTAAAAATATGTTAGGGCACAAAAAAATATGATACATTTAGAAGATTGAGTCTACTCAATAGCACCCTACAACTTGTGTACCTCTATGGTCAGAGGGAGCAACTTGTAGAACCATTGCCTCCACTAAAGAGGTAAAATATAGTGATACGAAGGATTTATGTTTATATGTCATGGTTGCTAATATCAATGCATATCACATTGATATGGGTTTGGGCTAGGGCACAAAGCATCTAGTATAAGTTGCAACTATAGTATTAATATGATATTAGAATACGTTAAATCTAAGAGGAAGTGGATTAATATGGATACATGGGTTCTGTTATAACTAGATCTTGTTCTTAGTTTATCTGTTCTTTTTGTCATAATTTTCAACCGTTGGTTTTAAATGATTTTACATTTTATGTTGATTTTAAGAACTTTTGACAATCAGTAATTTTTGTTGGATTTAATGCTTTTAATAGTTGAATTATTTCATTAGTTTAGTTTTAAGGTTTGTCTTTTGGGCTTATTAGTTAATATGTATATCTTTAAGCTTTCAAAAACTTATAATAAAAGTTTATTCCAAGTTTGCTTTGTAATCTAACCCTCATTTTTTAGTCCTTTGTCAAATATTTTCACGAGGAGATTCTTGTAGCAACTCTGTTTTTCTAGTTTTTGTCATTATCATTGGGAGCCGATTACTTGGTGATGGAAATGAATTATGGAAAAAAAAGGAGGTTTTGTTTACAACAGACTCATTCACAAAAACCTCTCTCAGTTTTGCAACAGCTATTATCGTTTGAGAGATTTGAATTCATCTTTGTGGCCTATTTTTAGGGTTTGAATTATTTAATAATTTCCTGTTTTAGTCACAAATTTCCAACATGTATTTTGATCAATTGAAGAGGAATTTTTAAAAACCAATAGAGGTTTTTGTTCATAATAGATTATTTTAAAAAAACCTCTCTCGGTTTTTGTGCAAGTGTCCTCGATCGAGAGATATGAAGGCGTCTTTGAGACCCAAATTTTCAGAAATTCGTCAAATTTCCCCAAATCCGATTTGCTATTTTTGGGTTAATTGTCTTTAAAGATTTTGAGTTATCATGTAACTGTTTCAAATTTCGACTTGGAAGGCAGTTATGGAACTACTTTACCTTTGTAATGATAAAAGGAAGACAAGCATACAATTTTGTGGTGGAATTTTTGACAAGGAGAGGCTTTGGAGCTTTGATTTCTCAAGCTAGCATTTATAACTCTTATGTAAGTGGATGGCTGTTATTGATTATATATAAACTGATAAGCCCTTTTACCTGTCATGCTTTTTCATTTCTAATTTGGTTGATTGCTCAGTCTACAATTTCATTTCCTGTTTAAAGGTTTATTCATGTAAATGCTTGTAGCCTGTGGGTGGAATTAGTATTTCATGTGTAATGTTTATGGCTTATTGGGATGTGTTTGATCCCCAGTTTATCCAACTTGCATGATTCAATTCTGTATTAGCTTGTGGATGTTTATTTCCTCCTTGTTGATGAAGTTTTTAAAACCAAAACCCTTAAAACCAATTTTATTTTATTTTTATTTGAGATTGTGTTGGCTTGTTCTTCTAGTAGTCTGAGAACAATTTCTGGCACTAACATCTTTGGCACCATTGCCGGGGACGAATCTAAAGTATATCTTCCCTGGGATATCATTATTCATCTGATTTTGAGAGGTGAACAAAATCATAAAATCTTTTAGACTACAATTTTTCACTTGCGACTTCATGATTAAAGATTCCACTACAAGGAGAATTTTGTTGACATAAAAATGAAGAAGCCAAATGGAAAGACTGGGTATCAGCTTGTTTCTTTCCTCCATGAGGTTTTGTTTTTATTCATCAGTTCTTTCCTATCTTTCCCATTGCATGTCCAAAAAATTATTTTTTGTTTTATCTATTCCGATGATCATAAACCTTCAGGTACATGTCCCCCTTTGGAAGAAGAAAGTTTGCATTCTTCTTGTTTTATTGATGTTGATCCTATTACTTCATTTGAAATACATGTGCAACATGATATACATATACCCATATCGCTTGAACCTGATTATTCTGGTCGTCTTGTAGAGAATAAAGTTGATCTATTACTTTCTACCATCACTGCTGAAACTTGCGAACAGCTTGTTGAACCTCATTTACAACACACAGATTTTTAGTCTAGATTTAGAGAAAAGATGTTTAAACCTCTTAGGCTGCCATCTCTCTTACATCCTTTCCCTTCCTACTTTGTTGAATATCTTCCCCATTTTATTGGAAAGGACCATATTACAGCAGAGAAGCATTTAGGATCTTTTCATAATTTCATTGATAATTTTGAAATCATGCATAAGGATGTTGTCATGAGGTTATTTTCAAAATCCTTTGCTGGAGATGCTAGGTTTTGATTCCGGAATTTAAAAGCTAATTCAATTGGATCGTGGGAAGAGTTACATGATGTCTTTTTGAAGTATTGGGGTAAGAATAAATCTTATGATCAATTTATTTCTGAATTTTATAGTTTGAAAAGGGAGAATGATGAGCCAATTACTAAATTTAATTGGAGGTTTCAAAGTTTTTATATTAGTATGCCTACGGTGATCAGGCCTTCGGAAAAACTTGCTATGGTATATTATGTTATGGCTCAACATTCAGATATTGTCTTTTTCCTGTTAGAAAGGAAATCATCATCTTTAAGACAATTGTTTGAGGATGCAAAAGGAGTGGAGGAGAACATCCGAGCTTGCAAAATGGTTCGAGATCAGGCTCATGTTGAAGATATACAAGCTTATGAATAGGACAACAAAGTGGAACCTTTATTTTTTATTCAAATTCCATAGCTAGGTTTAGGTTTTCACTTTAGGGTTTTTCTCAGGTAGGATTGAACGAAACCCTACGTTATCGGTGGGCTTGTCTAGTCACGAGTCTCTATACGGTCTCAATAGCTATGCAGTCAAGTATTTGCTCCCCTCATCCTATTAACACGTCGACCTTGGAGACGGGACATGTTCAAAATGAGACAAGAATTAAAGGGTGTGTCACGGGGGTTGAAAAACGTTGTGTCAAAGACAATGGAGAAGAAGAGGTTAAGCCTATTTGTAATCTGCAGAAGCTCTGATTTGAAAAGGTTAAGGCTAGAAAACTATTGTGCGCCATGGGCAGGGATGTTACAATGGACCTGGTCCTAGTATTAACCCTTCGCTCGTTGGTGGGAAAAATGTATTTCGTAAATATAACTAGACCGGAGCTCTTGGAATGGATCCGCGAGCAATGGAAGCGATTTATGCAAAACAATCCGAGGGTTTTATCCTTGGTAAATGGATGGTTTGTTTTTCACTTTCAATCAGAAGATGATCAGAAGGTGGTGGAGGATCAGTTCTGGGTATACGGTAACAGTTCTTTGGTTCTATCTTGGTGGAATGTTCACTTTGACCCTCGGACGACTACCCTTTCAAAGAGACATTTATGGGTGATTCTACCTGTTTTTCCGTTGTTTTGCTGGAACATTAAGGGTTTTAGAGTTGTTGCTAACTATATTGGCAAGTTCATTCACATTGAGGGTTGCCACTTATTGGGCTTTGAAAGGAAAGCTCCACAGGTCCTGGTAGAGATGGATATGGAGAATGGGCTCCTTGAGGCGTCGGAGGTGGTTTGGGAAGGGGTCACATTTGTGCAAAACTTGGACTATTGGAGGGTTTCATTCGAGTGCCATCATTGTCGAGGCATGGGTAGTCTAAATCCTTGTGCTTCTATCGGCGTTAGGAATCAACCGCGGAACCAAAATTAGTGGATTTTGAATTAGAGATGGCTAATAGTCTAAACTTCCCTTTGTCATTGGATCACATGTCGGCCTCTGCGTTCATTGGTAAGTTTGCTAACTCCATTCCTACGCTTTTAATGTTTTTCTTCGTCGATGAAATTTTGGGTTTTCTTTTGGTTGAGCATATTTCTTGTCAGTTTGGGGATTCGTCGAAACCTTCTGGTCGTTTGGGAACCCTCCTCCCTGAGGCTCCGGTCTAAGAGAGCTTCTGTCCGGAGGAAGATCCCTCTCTTGATTTGGGTAAGTCCCATAACCTTAGTTTTGGTCCTTCTTTATAGGGCTCTCATTTTAATTCAACGGATTTCCCTCCCTTATCAAGGGTTTCTATTCACCTCCCCTGCATCTAGATCTCTTCTTCTCCTATGTCAAACTGCTCTCCCACTCCCCTGTGTGGCTCTAAGTCTAGGGTTCTATCTCTAAAAACATTCACGTTGAACCCAAAAATCCTGGACACGATAGCCATATCCTCCATTAGGAGGTCTAATGTTTCTGTCCGTAAACCTAAGCGAAAGGGCAAGGTTAAAACCTATGTAGTTATTTCTCCTATGGGTGAAGCGCCTGATATTCTTTTCCAAAACCCCAATATTTCTTCTCTATATGATAAAGGCCTCCCTAGTGTCATGGGGTCTTCTTATGATGTCATTGTCCAGGATCTTAGAGAATCAACAGCCCTCGAACTTGTTCCAAAATGATATTTGTATCCATAAACACTAGAGGGCTAGGAAACGAGCCCAAAAGAGTTGCCTTGAAAGGGTTTTTAGACAAATTGAAGCCCTGTGTATTACTTTTGCAAGAGACAATGACTAATGACGGTTCGGCATGTGACTACTTTTTGAAAATGAGATTGTCTTGGCATGTTTTAGCTTGGGACTCTATCGGGTTATCAGGTGGGACATTGGTTGCTTGGAACCCGCTTGTGGCAGATATTAAGGCCTTCATTACTAAGGCTGGTATTATGGTGGAGGGACTCATCTTGGGATATTAGAGGACCCTTAGGATTCTTAACATTTATGTACCATATAGTAACATGCAAGAATATTGGGAACATTCTTTTAGATCTGGTCTGTTAGACGACAAATCTCTTATAATGGTTGGTGATTTCAATCTCACGTTATCGATGGAGGAAGTATGGGGGGACAGAAAATCAGAGGACCTGATCTCATATTAATTTAGATCTAAGATGGAAGAGATGAAAATGGTGGACATTGTTCCCAATATTTTGTGTCATACCTGGTATAATGGCAAATGCGAGAGAGCAAGTATAACAAAAAGATTGGATCAGTTTTTTGTTCTGGCAAAGGATCTTTGTGATGAATTTGGAAAGTTCAGAACTTGGTCTCACTCTCTAGGGATTTCTGATCATAAGGTTGTCATTTTACAAATCGATTTTGATAAGTGTTTGGTTAAATACCCCTTCAAGTTTAATATGATCTGGCTTAAAAATCGGCAGTTCTATGATTTTGTTAAAGAACAGTGGTCATCTTTCTCATTAGTCCAATACTCCTTAGTCATGTTTGGGTTGATCGGCGAGCTAAAAAAACCTAGATGTGCAGTCTAGGACTAGGAGAACTGTAAAAAAGCATAACACTCCAAGGAGTTGGAGGAGATTGATACAGTGAAATTCAAACCCTCACCAATAATGTGGACAATCTATATTTCTCTTTTGATCAAAAGAAGAGACTTCGGTATTTGGAAACCACCAAAGGAAAATTCTTACATCAAAAGGAAGAGACTTTAAGACAAAAATGTCATGCAATATGGCTTAAGGCAGGAGAGAACAATTCAATATTTTTTCACAATTTCACTAATCACAGGAAACTCTCTAACACTGGATGAGATATTGTTTCTAATAATGGGGACATCATTGAGGACCAGAAATATATCAAAAATCCAGCAGCTGAACATTACGAGTCACTCTTTTCAAAACCTCAGGGGCTAAATTTGTTGGACGAGTTGAACATTATTCAAAATTTTCCTCATTTTTTTAGGTTGACGATTTCCTTAAAATTGGGAAACGAGTGACTGTGTAGGAGTTTAAAAATACCTTGAAGTATTTTGTGAGGGATAAGAGTCCAGGCCTCTATGGCTGGAGGGTGGAGTTTTACTGGCGCTTCTTTGATCTTCTTGGGAAAGAGATCACTGTTGTCATGGAAGAGACTCAGATTCAAAATAGGATTAGTGAGACCCTGAAATCTACTTACCTTAATCTAATTCCCAAGAAGGATCATCTCGAATCCTTTAACGATTTTCGGCCTATTGCTCTATGTAATTTACTTTATAAACTTGTTTTTAAGATTATAGCTGAAAGACTAAAGCCATATCTGGGTAAGTACATTTTGGATGAACAGTTTGTATTTTTTTCTAATAGACAAATTACTAATGTCATAGGGGTTGTTCATGAATGTTTACACTCTGTAAAAGTCCAAAAAAAGAATGTTTTTTTCTTAAACTTGACTTAATGAAGGCTTATGATAGAGTAGACTAGTCTTACCTAAGATTAATTCTTGTTCAAATAGGTTTATCTCCTGATATTGTGGACTGGATTATGAGTTGTGTTTCTTCAGCTATATTTGTTATTCTAATCAATGGTGTGCCTTATTCTTATTTTAAAGGAAACAAAGGCATCCGACAAGGTTGTCTGCTCTCGTCTTACCTGTTCATCTTAGCAATTGAAGGACTCAGCCTTCTCATCAGGAAGGAAAAGGCGAGAAAGGAATTCTCTGGTCTAAAGGTTTCTGGGGGGTTATTCATCACCCACCTATTATTCGTTGATGATGTTGTTATAATCGGAGGAGGATCAATTGCTGAGTAGAAACACTTAGAGATGTTACTTCAATAATTTTGTAATGCATCAGGCTTAGAAATAATTGTTAAAAAGTCCCTTCTCTCACATGCTTGCAAGGATCATCTCCCATTGGATTCTATGTTCAACCTTTTTTCTTACAAGTCGGGCACACCTGATGAAGGTTTCAAATACCTGGGGTTTCATTTAAAACCCAATGGTTACAAGTCCAAAGACTGGGAGTGGCTTTTAAAGAGTATCAGTCATAAAATTAGTAGTTGGGATTACCGATGGCTCTCTCCGAGTGGCAGACTAATTTTGGTCTCCTCACGCTTGCAAGGCATTCTGGTTTACTGGATGTCTCTTTTCTCCTTCCCTTCATCAATTCTATCCAGAATCAAAGCTAATATTTTTTACTTTCTTTGGGCTAGCATATTAGAGGTTGGAAAATTCCATTTGGAAGCCTCAGAAAGCTTATCTATTCCACGTGATCTTGGAGGATGGGGGATAAAACATCTCATTTTATTCAACTCCTCTTTGTGTGCCAGGTCCTTGTGGAGAATTTTATTTAGCACCAAAATTTGGGGAAAACTTATTGTGTCTAAATATTTCAAAGGTTTGAATCCTATCTATTCGTTGAAAGATCAGAAAGGTTTTAATTCTACCTGTTCGACCATCTGGAATAGTCTAGTTAAAAATATTCCCCTTTATCTCCAATGATTTGAGATTGCAAGTTCGGAAGGGTTCACAAATATATCTGGGGATCGATTCCATTTGTGGTATTGGGGATAAGTATCAGCTCTACCAAAACTTACTGCTGGAACTACATAAGAAAATATTTAGGTGTTAAACGATATCCATCGAGTGTGTGGAAATATCGTCTGGGAGGATGCTAAGGTATTGGGACTGGCAGATTGTCTGTAAGATGAGTGGGACAAGTACATTGCTAATCTATACCTAGGGAATATCACACTCGGCTCAAATCCAAACAAACTAGTTTGGGAATTCAATGCCAGGGATGGTCAGGTCACTGTGAGATTGTCCTCCCGATTAGCGATCATGAACAACTGTAAAGTCAAGACCGAATGGTAGATGCTTTAGTTATGGAAGGGGTTTGTCCCTTTAAAAGTTAAATTATTCCCCTGGCTATGGTTGAAAAATAAGATATTGACTTGGGATGTTTTACAGCGTAGGGGATACATGGGGCCTAGAAAATGTCTTTTGTGCCACCAGTAGGCTAAAACTGTTAATCATTTGTTTGGATAATGTGCCTTTTTCCTGGATATTTGGCTTTTATTGATTAATTTTTCAAGATTGAACATAGATGGGAGGTTGTATCAATCAAGGACAATTTGTTGAAATGGCACAAAATAAAGTTACATCTATGCTATCTCTTGGTATTTGTGATGTGGGAGGTTTGGAAAGAAAGAAACGCTTCCGTATTCACAAACTTGTTACAGAAGACTGATATTATTTATCTAAAGATTCTTTCAACTTTCTTGGAGTGGAACAAAGTGAAATCTTGCAGAACGAGAAACATTGCACATTTCCATCTCTTGTTCAGGAGTACCGGGTCGGTTTCTTTGATGGGGCAGCGATGAAGGGTGATTGTGGAGCTCGGGTAGTTTTCAATTTTGGGAATGGTATCTTTATCAGGGGATGGGAAAAGGTTGGAATTGGGAATAGCACTAGAGATGAAGTGGTGAGCTTGTGGTGCTTACTCACCTGCGCCAAAATCTGGGATATTAAACATCTACAGGTTTTAGGAGACTCCCAAGTTATCATAAACTGGGCGTTGGGGGATACACATGTGATGTCTCTGGAGCTTTAGTGTTGGTTACTCAACACCAAGAGTATGATGAAATATTTCACCTTTTTATCTTTCAATCATGTATATAGAGAAATGAACATTGAAGTTGATACTCTCTCTACGCGGGAGTTAGGTGCGATGGATGGTAGACTGCACTTTTCCTATTTTTTTATTGGCACATGTTATCAAACAAGTCATCTGGACCTGTTGAAATAGTCACTTTGATATTTTGGTTATCCTGTTAAAAAAGACTGAAGTTTAAACTATGTTTTCTGAATGATTGTATATTCATGTGTATGTTTTTTTGGCAAAGGACCAATACTAGGACGGATGGTGATGAGTAGGGGGGGTATGTTTTGTTATTCCAGTCATAGACTATGAAGATATCCTTTTTTATCTTTGAAAATACTGTAATTCTAATACATCTTTACCTTAATATAAAGTTTTTTTTTCACTATTGAACAAAAATTCAACACATTCCAATCATGTGCTAAGGGATGGGGGTTTCATATATATATTCTTTTTGCATTGTTGCTTTCCCGCTACAAAAAGTAGTCGCAGTTGAAAAACATGCTCTAAAATCAATTGCATGTTTTGATATTTCTAGTTCACATGTTGTGCTTGCTTTTGGCATTGCATAGCGGGCATCTTGATTTGTTTTCCTAATTGCTTTAAATGTCACTAAATATTGCTCCTAGACTGAATTAAGAGATAGTGTGGCATTTACATATGTCAAAATCTAATGTTGGCTTATAGATATATTTGTTGTTCAATGACGGGCATGATCATAGAGTTAACTTTCCCACCTAAACCGTCTTCAAAAATTTGATTTTTATCCACAATGCAAATAGCGGTGTTTCTCCAACAATGGCCCAATAACAGAAAAATAAAGTGACGTAGTTGAACTTGTGAGTGTTTCTTAATCTCTCGACCCGGTTATTCACTCAATACTGCATGTTAGCTTAGCCTTTGGTGTGTTAATATTTTATAATACCAATCTGTTTCACATAAGGTCACTTGAGATGACACACACACACTGCATTTAAACAAAAAATAATAATAATAAAGAAAGTGTTCAATCTTAGCAATACGATATAGGATGATTATGATATAGAAATAAATAAATAGGCTTCATTGAACATGTTCCTGCGACTTAACGGTGGAGATGCGGCAATGCTTTGCAATTCCTAGATACACAATCCCAACATTACTTACTAGGATGGTAGAGGCCACAATGTCTATGCCTACATCTCTAGTTATTGGTCAACCCATTTTTATAATGTTGATGGCCATATGTTAACCATTTTAAGGTTATAACCATTGCATTGTTTCGTGGCTTCTTGTCCATGTTTTTTCCTGCCCTTGACTAATATAGCACATAATAGAGCTAGGTATCAATCAAACTTTCTATGGCATTGCGACAATAGCATCAACTCAATGGTTATTTATCTATACATCAATTAAAGTTGTTGATGATGTCATCATTTAATAGAGTGATGGACCTAGTTTGTGCATGTTAGTGTGATGTACCGATTTACTAAGAAGTGGTGTGACCAATGATTTTAGAGTAAGCAAACAATCTAGACTAAGTGCAACTGCTTTGTCAAGCCACGAAGCTTGCCTACCCCTTGTCCATTCATGAAAAATACAAAACCATCACATGGTACCATGTCTCATTTGAAACCAGTGTTGGTCACCTTTATCAATTCTTTCTGTGGCTTGAGCTCATCCCCTTATCAAAACCCATATAAGGCATGTCGCTTTGATACCCATAATCACTTCTATAAAATCTTTGTCCCAAGTAGTGGATTTAGAATAATAAAGATAATAATTACTAGATATCGTTTTGTTACAATAATTCCTAGGATCTATTCTCCTATCTAATATGCCGGAAGATCAAGTTGGTGTCTATATTCTTCTATTTTTCTTAGATTTTGTTTCCTTTATCTATTTAAAATAATAATAAGACATTTCTTGTTAGCTAAATATTTTCTTGACAATTTCAATCCAATCGCAAGTGCTCTTTCCTATGGGTAAACAATATTAAGATTTGGTGATTTTGCCAAGTAGATAATTTTCAGTAGCATCGTCATCTTATAAGGTATTTGATATAGACACTATTAAATGCTCTCTTGTTCTCCTCTCCTAACATATCTAGAGCACTTGTGGCATCACATGCTGGCTATTCCAAACATATTATTATTTTTTCACGTAATCTTGTTATTCGATAGCTTCTCCACCAAAATACCTAGCAAAAACATTTTGCATTTTCCATAGGATAGTTCATGTTCTAAATGTTGGACAATGTCAGTGCAGTCAAAAATTCCCTTTATGTGTCTAACACAAGTGCTTCGTGACCATCTAGTTCCTATAAATACAATGTTTTTTGCTTGCTTGTTTATGTTTGGATCCATTGTCTCTTGTAACAATTGCAACACTTTACTAATTTCTTTGTCTCTTGCCATTTTTATTCTTGTTTATTATGTCCTCTTCATCTGAAGCTCTTAACAATGTATTCCTAATAGATGATTCATACATAATTCGCAGGCATGGGTGCTTCGAATGTCTAACTATTGCGCTTTGACAACAAATTGACCTAAAATAATAAAGAAACAAAAGCAAGATCCATATTCTACTACTGCAATTGTAGACACATTTGATTAAAACATATATGCAAATGGCCATTTTGCAAGCACGGATGGCTTCAGAATCAAATAAAGTAGAATGGAAAGAAATAGACCAGACTTTGGCTCAATCACACTTGTTTTGATTAAGTCATTTCCATTACAATCTTGGAGGTTGTTTGTTTAATGCATTGGTCGTTCTGCTCCACTTTCGATATACATCAATTGAAATAAGAGAGGGGACAATCAATCATTTTCGTCTATGCTTGTAGTGTGGAGATCCCGCTGCACTAGAATCTATGCAAACAGGTTTATAAACCGACTACTTGTTATATTTACATAGCATTTCAAGTGTTGATGAATATTTGGAATGTGTGTCTCAAACTGCTTCCCGACCAAATTATGAAAGGAATCTTTATGGACTTTGGGGCAACTTCTTCTGAATCAAATGGTTTTCCATCTGGTTAAAAGTACTTGCCGTTATCTGGTCATTGACAAAACAAATGAAATATATTCACTTCGATCATGCAAAACTGGGCTATTGCTATAACCTATTGTTCCATGACCAAACACCAACATCTAGTCACTTTGAGTCGTTTCTTTTGTACACATCACAAAACAACAAAGAACGTGTGCCTTGATAATTTTCTGGAAACATTGACAAAAGCACATGAAAAAACAAGGAAACTAAGATCTCCTTTTTTCAAACAACACTTTTGCAACAAGGATCTCAGATTCCTCTTGAACCTAATATCGATTTCCACAAGCCTTTTTTTGAAGTTGCTTGCACACTAACAATTTTCTTTGATATTTGTATTCTTAGAAAGGCAACTGCACAAATTTGCGCAATTGCCTACTTTCAAATGACATCATAACAGTGAAAACACTATATACATTTGTCAATGAAAATATAACCAATTGAAAAATTTACTTGCATAGTTGGAAAATATATATTATGCAATTGGTAGAGCAATATTGCATTAACCATATAGAAGGATACCAATTTTGCATTCGATGGTTTTTTGAACTATTAGGCATTAACACATGCCTATGGAGTACTAGCTTCAAAAAAGTTGTTGCAAAATATTGTTCAACAAACAGTTCGTCAAAATTAATCTATCTACTACAACATCCAGTGGAGAAATTGCATTTCCACTTCAAACCATTAATATCCTTGGTTATTGAGCCATCATCTTTGCAAACTTTTAATCAATTAAATGAAAATGTTTTTCCTTTTGCAAGGAAAAACCGTAAGAAAATTGCAAACATGTTTCTGCCCAATAAGCATAGCAAAGAAAACAAATGCATTAAATCCAAACCTTTTTAAAAATACACAACATAGGTAGAACCACAAGAGAATAACAAATCTTTGTCAAGGAACAATATAAAATCTTGACTAGGTCTAGATACTAGTTCCTAATGTCTTCACACATGTTGTCAACCATTGCAAAACAACATTAAATGTTGTAGTGTCAATGTCTCTTCAAAAAATTTACACTGCTTGAAAGAAAATTATGTTTAAAAGGGATAGAAAATCACCAAAGGCACATGCAATATGAAATAACAAACAAAGCAATAGTTTGATACCTGAAACTTATTCAAGATACCCCAGTTCATCGATGTGCCATTTGTCAACAATTGCATTTCAAAGTTGATATACATACAATTGACAATGGCACAATATTATCAATTGCAACTTTTGCATCTCTAAAGGACTCTAGCCTTCTTTAAATAAATAGCAACATCTACATATTTTGTAAGAAAGACATGGCGAATGGACAACTACCAACATTTGCATCATCTTCGTAAATACGTCGCAATACTGTATTTCCATCTGTGAGTTCATTGACACCTTTAGAAGAACATCTAGTATCACCCAGAGCCACATTTGCACAAATAAGGTAGTTTGGCTATAAAATAGCTCAACTAAGCCTTATTGGAAAAATAATCAATGTGCTAACTAATCTAGACAAAGTTCAATTGGAATTACCTAGAAACCTAGATGACGCAATCACAATTCTGGCTATGCTAAAACGAATATTGGAGTACAAAAATGCCTTCATGTCTAGAAATATTCGCCAAAACATTGTAATGATTGTGCTTAATGACCTATGCAAAACCAAACTCTACAAAGACAAAGGCATTTTTCTCAACCATGATTGGGAGGAAATGTTTATTAAAACAATTCAACAAGAAGCAAACTATAAGTACTTTCCAAGAAACATAAACAAATGAAAATGAAATTGACATCCACACAATATCTAAAACATTGGTACATGGATAGGGAGAAACACACCTAATAGATTATTTAACCCACAAATATTATGAAGAATTGAATTTCCCTTCACTCTTTTTTTTGGATTTAACAGACCAGAGGACATTCTTAATCGCTTCTCCTACTAGCATAAAGCAAAATGGGAATTAGAACATGAAAGTAAAGAATTCAAGACACATGGCACAAACATATTCTTCTTCACCTCACTAGATGTATCAATTTATTGAAAAAACACGGTTCTCCATGGGAATAAAAAAAAATGGGCAAAAGAGAACTAATAAAATATATAAATAAAAGGGCAAATTAAAGAATGAAACACCAATGCTTGAATTTATTCCAATGGAAAAAAATATAAATAGTATGTATGACTTGGGGATAAAATGTTGCAGTAAGCGGGCTCCACAACTCTTTGTGGCATGGTCCTTTGACCAACTTGAATGCTTAGTCTCAATATTTGTTTATGCGGGAAACATGTCCTTCTGTGGATGGCCACTATGAAGGGAAAGTAGAAGGCAGTTAAAGTCATTATAAAACAGATATCTAATATTGCTTGGATATTTGTTCGTATCAAAGAACTAAAGGGAAAAAAAATAGTAGCAAAAGATGTGAAATCAAAAGCCAAGCTTGAGAAAATTATTAATTCTCCCATAGCATATTGTGCCTTAAAAGCAATAAGTACATCATCTGACTATTATGAAAATATGAGAAAATAACTTTTTGCAATGATTTGACAACTTGGTCCTCCAACATTTTTTGTAATAATTACATGTGTAGAACATCTTTGGAGTCCTTTATGCCCAAAATTGCAACATGTTAAAGAAAACAACAATACAAATTCACAAAACAATTTTCTAGAATAGACAATTTATTCATTAATCATAAGACACCCAATCATTTCTACTAGTTACTACATACATATAATAGCGGCATTAAAGACTTTAATTTTAAAAAACAAACAAATATTTGGAAAAGTATAAGACTTTTTCTTCACAACGGATTTCCAACAAAGAGGAAACGAGCAAGAACATGGCATGTTGTGCATTCAATATGCACCAATATATGGAAAGAATACTTAACAACAAGATTACTGCTTTTATTGATTGCTATATGTCTATAGACTCATGTTTGCTAGATGAAAATCTTTTAGAAATTCAAACACATTACCACACGATAACTTGTAATAACATCAGCATTCTAAGTGAAAAATCAACTTCCCATTGCCTCATATTGATAGAACCATAATATTAGAGCCACTTGAACATACCTATAATTCTATTCAACAAAAAGGAAAAGAATTTTTCTCTATTTTGGAAAATTCAAGAATACCCAAAAACCATGAAATTTGGAGATTTGCAAATGGAATTGCAATTAAAAAAAGATTATTACATTTTTCTACTGCGCTCTTTGCTCGGTCACTCTACTTTGATACAAAAAGAGATCCTTCTGAGATTTGGATAAACGTGTTTAAAAAGTCAATGCCAAAACTATGGCAAGCAAATACAACCACACAATTTGTGTCATATGCCTATGCAACCATAACATACAATAGCTCTTACATAACCAAATTTTATCACACAATGACAACTACATTAAAAAAAATCAAAGATCGATGTCTTCTTAATAGTGATGGGAAAATAGAAACCATACGCAAACTTGGGAATGTACTTTTGAATATGTGACAAATGTCCATTCAGCAAGCAGTCCTTGTTGTTCTATCATTGCCTCTTCATTCATCTTCAAGAAAAACAATTTTCATAAACACAGCACCAAATGATAAACAAGTAGTTGTACTAAAGAGGCCTTCGTTATTGGAACAAGAGCCTAATGATTTAGAAGACATTGTCTCTGCTTCTATTTAAGATAAATACATAACACACCCTATAGAGATTGAAAACATTTCATTGGAAGAATATGTGTCTTCTTCTTATTATATTCATGCAACCATAGTAAAAAGGAATAGATCATATATCATATGTTACATACATTATAACAAAGAAAAAGATCATGAGAACTTATACCGAGAAAAAATGGTCCTATATCTTCACACATAGACAAATGCATCTTTCATAAAAACAAATTCAAAACATGCTCCCAATCATTCATGGTATGCAAACAACAAATAGAGGCCATTGAACATATGTTTGTAGAAAAAACATCGACAAAATGGGGCTGCATTCATGCTGTAGCTAAAGCTACTGCAACCACTCCTAACTAGATGTCTCGTCCTAGTTCATAATAAAACAAAATGGTTGGTATGCCTTCATTTGTGCAATATGACATTCATAACGAACTTCTGCACAAAACTTACAATCATACAATGCAGGAAATTGACACTTGCAAATTGTCAGATAAAAAAAATAGAAAAAAAAACATTTGTACTCTCCATAGATGAATATCATGCTCTGAGAAAAACATTTAACAATGAGCAAGAAACAATAACAAGTGATCCTTTGATAAAGAAAAGGCCTAATTGTTGTGTTTACTAGAAAAGTTGCATATAATGTAGATGGTGTTACAATCCATTATGCTCTAAGGTTTCAATTTTTCTCTTCAAAAACGGTTCCCCTAAATTATAATACCCTTGATCTATTGAAAAAGGAATATGCGCAATTGAAAATCTTCCAAATTGATGAAGGATCTTTGATAGGATATCGAATTCATTTTAATATAGATAAGAGACAAAGAGAAATTATGCACACTCCAACAAAGTCTTTTGGTGGCCTCGACATAATATTTTGTGGAGACCTTTTCCAAGCACAACTTGTTCATGATTCTTGGATTTTTAAACAACGGATCCAAGTAGTGCTCAAAGCCAAAAGTGCCTTTTCTCCTCCATTTCGAGCTATCTACAACACTTGCAATTTGTTAATGGTCCAAAATTTTCAGCTCTACACATACTGCATACAATAAACATAAACTAGATACAATCACAACCTGAATGCAATTTGGAAAATTTTGATGGCCTTGTAGAATGCATTTTGCAAGGGGCATTGCTGAAACAAACTTTCCCACCAATTGCAGTTGTTCCATATGAAGAATATTGTAAAAGTGTTTCATTAGTAATATTCAACCTATGCAAATTCTACCAAGAAGGGATTTTTAACTTGGCAATGGATAATAGAGTCACTTATCTTAGAATACCTTAACAAGTAAGAGATAAAACACGGGTATTGTTTTAACCCCCTCCCCACAAAAAAGAACCACTTAGTTTCACAAAATAGTCTATGTACTCGCAAATTTCTCTCTCTTTAATGATTTTAAATAATGAATCATGTTCCACTTTTCTCGTAGATTGAATTATATACTTTGTTTAATATTATTTTTTGCATCACAATAAGACTGCCATCTGAAAAGAAACTCAATTTGATGTTGGTGACTTGTGAACCTGCATCAAATATAGCTCACTGCCAATATTTTTTACGTAATCAAAATCTGTTTATGTTTTTTCCCACATGTCGCTTAGCTAAACCCATAACAATCAAACTAGTTTCAAGATTAAAATTAGATATTTGGCGCAGTGCATCCATCTTGACATTATTAGAAGAGGCTCAAAACTCCTTTAACCCAAGTTTTGGGTCACTAGCCTCAATATCCCATCTAATCCAAAATTGTCCTATCTATGGGGCAACCTTAGAATCATTTTGAAACATGAATGCAATTTCTATTATATCCATAAGCAATCATAAAAACCCTCAATTTTAGACATTACTACAATCATGGCAATATTAGGTTCTTTCCTAGACATGTAATAATTGAAATTATTAGTAAACATGGAAAGTGTGAAAGGTTGGAGCATCGTAGAAGGATTATATATCATTCCTCGTCTAAATTTGGAACTGGCAAGAAAGCCAGATAAAAAACAACAACAAATAACTTCGATAATTAATGATTTTAGGCTAACCTATAAGGAAACCTAGCTTATGATATGGCTATCTATGCCTACAATAGGTATATAAAGGGATTTTCTAGTAATTTTTAACATGTTTTCCAATAAAAAAATATATGCATTGCTATAATTCAGACAAAAAACTAAGAAAAATAAGCATTATAGACAAGCATTTTAATGTGGTAAAACCCCATAAGGGGAAACATCCACATAGGGAAAGTATTCAAGCTCATTAATGAAGAACAAATATTACATGATGGGCCTCATCCTCACAGACTACCATTACATTATGTATCCCAACCATGCACTATATACTTCATGAAATAAGTTACATTAGTAAAATCGTTGTTGGGTATGCTCGTTATGAAAACTTCTCATAAACACATTAGATTAGTTGTCATTATTTACAATCTCCAGCTTGACAACAAAAATTTTCTAATACTTTTCCCAAGACTATTTATCACCTTTTTTTCAAACCAAGAGAAGTTACACACCACCGTAACTTCTCTAACAATGTTGGTTTTACAAACATGTCTACACAATTTTCTTGAGTATGAACCTTTTCAGATATACTCCACCTTCACTAATGGCTTGCCTTACAAAATGATACTTTACATCAATATGTTTAGTCTTACTATGATAAACAAGATTTGTAGCCAAATGTATTGCACTTTGACTGTCACAAAAGACAAGCACGTTGTTCTACAACCTTCTAATTTCTCTAAGGAGACCTCTCAGCCAAATCGACTCTTTGCAAGCATGTGAGGTAGCAATGTATTCAGCCTCTGTAGTGGATAGATCAACTTTTTCCTAAAGCTTTGACATCCAACTTATAACGCCACCTGCAAGAGTAAAGACAGAACCTGAAGTAGACCTTCTCTTGTCCAAATCACCTGCGAAATCTGAATCAACAAAAATGCATACAGAATCATTGTTATTATTAAAGGTGATACACTAGTCACTTGTGCCTATTAAGTACCGAACCACCCATTTTATTGCATTTCAATGTTCTTTCCCCGTATTTTCCATGTATTTACTAACAACACCTACTGCATGTGAAATATCAAGTCCAATACACACCATTGCATACATTAAACATCCTATTGCATTGGCATATGGTACATGAGACATATAACAATTTTCTTCAACACTACTAGGACATAAACCTGAAGAAAGCTTAAAATGGGAAGCCAAAGGAACATTCACAGGATTTTCCTTATTCATTTTGAATTACAAGTATTTTCTCAACATACTTCTCCTATGAAAAACTAAGCTTACCATTTCTTTTGTCTTTGTGTATTTCAATACCCAAGATTTGTTTTGTAACTCCAATATCCTTCATATCAAAATTCCTAGACATTCAAGCCTTCAACCTATTAATCTTGTCCATGCTTTTGCTAACAATAAACATATCATCAACATACAACAATAAGATAATGAATATGTCATTCAACCTTTTAAAGTATAAACAATGATCATATTCACTTCTATTATAACCTTGTATCACCATGAAAGAATCAAACTTCTTGTACCATTGCATGGGCGACTGTTTCAGGCCATACACTGATTTCTTGAGCTTGGAAACTAATCTACCTTTATGATGTTGCACAAAACCTTCTAGTTGTTTCATATAAATATCCTCATCTAAATATCCATGTAAGAACGTTGTTTTAACATCTAGTTTCTCTAAATCCAAATCAATCAATGCTACTAGTGCTAACACAATAGGAATATATACAAGCTTTACAACTGGTGCAAAAATCTCATGATAGTCAATACCTTCCATTTGAGAGTACCCTTTTGAAACCAAACCGGGTTTGTATCTTTCAATGTTACCATCAACTTCTTTCTTCAACTTGAAGACCCACTTACATCCAACATTTTTTCTATCTTTGGGGAGTTGCAACCAATTCCCGTGTCTTGTTTTTCTCTAGAGAATGCATTTATTCTTTCATTTCCACCTTCCATTTAGCATTGTCAACACAATCAATGGCATCCTAAAAATAAGAAGTTTCTCCATCATCAATAAATAAAATAGACAAAACAAAATTAGTATAACTCTTAGGAGGATTTCTCAGCCTTATGGATCTTCTTGGTGTAGGTTGTGGGGTTTCCACAATTTCTTGAATTTCTTTTTATTCTATGACTTCTCTCTCACCAGAAAATTCTTTTTGTTTCTTTGAGTCGTGAGAAGATTGGTTCTCCAATTGAACTAGTTGTTTTGATATTACTTGTTCCTCTTCCACATCAGCTCTTACATTTTTGAATTTAATCAGAGAAGATTCATAAAAAAAATTACATCTCTGCTAATGACGATCTTATGGGTAGTAGGATCCCACAATCTATATCTTTTTGTTACATCGTCATATCCAACAAAAATGCACTTCTTTGATCTAGGGTATAACTTAGAACGTTGATTTTTATGAGTAAGTTCATAAGCTTCACAACCAAATATTTTCAAATTCGAATAATCACAGGGATGACCAATCCATACCTCCTATGGAATTTTACAATCTATTTCCATTGATGGTTATCGATTTATTAGATAATGAGTAGTAGAAACTGATTCTGCCCACAACTCTTGCCCCAAATTAGCATCACTAAGCATGCTCCTTGCTCTCTCTAGAAGAGTCTGATTCATGTGCTCTACAATGCCATTTTGTTGAGGAGTGTATACATTTTTTTTTATGTCTTACAATCCCTTCATCTTTGCAAAACTTTTCAAACTCTAAAGAACTAAAATCACCTCCATTATTTGTCCTTAAACACTTGATTGTCCTACCAGTTCTTTTTTCCACCATAACTCTAAATTATTTAAACGTGTTAAACTATAATACCCCAGATGTTAAGCCCGAGACTTATGATCCTTCATGTGACTAATGTTCTTTTACATTATGGACTTATGATATTTTATATGATTGAAGACTTATGATTATTGTTTGATAACGTGACTTTGGAATTTGGCACTATTATTAATGTTGATGTTATTACTAGCATCTTTGTTATCTTTGAATGTTGATACTACTGATTGAATAAAAAACTGGCTCAACAAAGAAAACTAAAAGATTATGTGGGACCACAGATTCCACAAAGTGAGGGAGAATGGGGACATCCATAGAACCTTATAACTTGTTGTTGGCTTAAGTTTTTCCATCCCAATTCATATTTGCACCTTGGTGAGAATAATAATGTTGGTCACCCAAACCTTGTACAATGGACCCTATTCTCAATAATTATGGACTATGGAGTTAATATTGCACATTTTCCACACCTTAGTGGGACCCTCTTTCCTAGGGCGCCCTCCTTGGGAAGATATTCCCTCACATTTATGTGTTTTTGGTCATTTATGAGCCCTTGTTCCTAGTTTTAGGGGTTGTAAGGTATTTTCTAGCTTCCACTCTTACACCATGCATTGATGATTCTATTTTTGTCTGTCCATGATATTTATGACCCTATTGGATTCCCTATCTCGCCTATTTCACCATCATTATTTTTTTGTAACCCCCTTTAAGCATTAGCGTGCCTCCATGTGCTCTTCATTGCTCCACTCCTTAGTTTTTGGTAACTACTCCTCGTGGTGCTAATTCAAGAAAGGGAATCTTTTCACAAAGCCACCACAACACTAATTCAAGTTAAGTCTCCATGATGAAACCTAAACCTTACCTCTCTCTAATTTGAGTTGATGCCTTGGGTTAGAGTTGGCCTCCTTGTGCTATAAATTCCTATGCCCTCTCCTTGTTGAATTTAATCTTGACCTTTGGACCATGTGACTTATGGTATCTAACCTTGTTGGGAATGTTGATATTACTGAGAGTGTGTTGAGACTTAGAGTGAGTCTATTTGTTTCCCTTTTCTTCCATCATATCACTCTAATAGTCCAGGTTCTCACACAGGAAGCCAAGAAATAGGAATGGTGAGCTAGGTCACATCCCATTAGCAGTGGAGACAGGCAGGAAAGTAGTAGTGGGAAGCATTGTCGCTCTCGAAAGAGTTAGTTTCGAGAGTAGTGAGACTAAGTGAGCCTATACCTATGGATCCATGGTCTCATCTTGAGGACATTACAAGTGGTATCTTAGCTGAAGGTTTCAACATTGCGACTGTTGGAACTTCTGTGAAGTTTCAAGTCCTTTGTAAACATACATTTGCATTAGATAACTTGGATACATGCACCTTAAAATAGTTTTTGTTTGTTAGTTAATTAAATTGTCCGCTTAGTATGGCTATGAACTTGATGTTCTGCTAGTAAGGAGAAATCTTGGAAGGATTTCTATCCCCATTGTCTAATTAGGTAGATTATAACTTAGAAAAGTTGGCTAGTTACTTTATAAAACATAAGAAAAATAGTTTTAATGATAATAAACTTATACCAATGTGTAGTTTACTAACATAATGGTAATAATGAACACATTGTAGTTCCCAATGATTGATTGAGAAAGTGGTGTTTCCATTAAGCTGATATTTTAATCAAACTTGTGAAAACTAAAGATTCAACAAGTACAAGTTCAACAGTAGGAAGTCAAAGATTGGAGATGGATTTTAAGGAAGGACGGAGACGATATAGTCCTGAAAAGGAGTTTGTTGAGGGAACAAGGTCAATTAGACATAAGGGGAGTAGTGAACCGTTAAGCTTGGAGGATTCAATGAAGAAGTGTAGAGAGAATAATGAAAGGATAATTCATATCTAGGAGCAGATTATGAATGATCTAAAATCATTGAAGACCATCTGAGGATGCATTGAAAAGAGTCATAAAATAGGTTATGTGAGGTCTAGATCATCTTCAAGGAGACCTTATCACTCAGAGAGAAAGGGGTATGCATCAATCAGTACAGAGAGTAGTCCTGAAAGATCTCCAGTGAGATATAAGAAGAGAAGGTTTACCCGAGATGAACTAGTAGGAGAGTTGAGAAGAATCAAGCCCCCAACTTTTGATGTAGAATTAAAGCAAGGAAAAGGTGTTGAATCATGGTTGTTAGTACTTAGGAAATTATTCTAGTTGCTTCAATATACACCTAATATGGAGGCAAGAGTATCCCTATAGCATTTGCAAGGTAAAGCATCTATCTGGTGGGATCACCTGGTTAAGTTGAAAGACATTGATGAAGACAAAATATCTTGGGGCAAGTTTAAGAAATACTTTCAAAAAGAATACCTCTCTGAGCACTATTATGACAAGAAGATGGGGGAATTTTTTGAGCTTAAGTTGAAAGGCATGAATATGGAGGGCTATGCTAAAAAGTTTTTTAGAAATTTTGAACTATGTGGACTTCATCAAAGATGAGAAGGTAAAGATTCAAAGATTCCTAAGTGGCCTTCCTAGATCTTATAGAGATAAAATACAGTATGATAGACCAAAGAACCTTAAGGATGCCACGTGGAAGGGAAAAAACTTATATGAACAAAGTAAGAGCAAGGCCCTATATCAGAAGAATTGGAAGGATATGAAGAAGAACAAGCAGAAGTAGAGAAATAAAGGTTTCCAGCCTTCAAATTTTAGAAACAATAATTGTCACCAACAAGGACAGTCAAGGGAAGAGATTTTAGGGAAAATACCACCTGTGGAATGTTGGATATGCAAGAAAAATCACTTTTCCAGTCTGTTCTTGCATAAGAAAAATAACCTTCAAAACATTCAAGAGGCTTCAAATGTTGGAGATGTAGGTGGAAGCGTTCAAAGGATCTATGCAACCCTGGATGGGAAGCAAGATGACCGTTAGTCTAGAATGATTGAGGTAGCAAGTAAGGTTTCTCTAAAAACCATAACTATTTTGATTGATTCGGGAGCTAGCAATAGTTACATTGCTCCTAATCTAGTTGAGAAATGTCATTTGAAGAAAAGTAAACTTGAAACAACACGTCTAGTACATATAACTACAGGAGCCAAGAGGAAAATCACTAAATTTATGAAAGTGTGTCCTTTAGAAATGAATGAAATGAAAACCTTTGTAGACTTAAACATCATGCCCTTGGAGTCATATGATGTATTTATTGGCATGGAATGGTAGGATGCACAATTGCCATAAATAAAACTTATACTTGTTTGGGTGAAGAAAGCAACTGAGTGACAATAAAAGGTATACCTAGACCCATATCCCTAAGGCAGATCACAACTCTATAATTGAGGAAATGTCTTAGAAAGGGATGCCATTTATATGCAATTCATGTGGAAGAATCAAAAGAAAGAAAAGAGCAAGAGCTGTAGGATTTTCCAAAACTACAAAATTTTGCAGATATATTTCAAGAACCAACAGGAATACTTCCAAAGAGGGACAATGATTTTTCTATTGACTTGGTTCCAGGAACAGTACGTTCATATAAAGCACCTTATAGAATGAGTACTCTAGAGTTAAAGGAATTACAAATTCAGTTAGAGGAGATAGTAAAGAAAGGATACATGAGGCCCAGTGCTTCACCTTGGGGAGCTCCTGTGTTATTTGTGAAGAATAAAGATGGAACTCTAAGACTTTGCATAGCTTATAGATAGTTGAACAAAGAAACAATTAAAAGAAAGTACCCCTTACCAATAATTAATGACATGTTTGATCAATTGAGAGGAGCTAATTTGTTTTCAAAAATAGATTTGAGGTCGGGATACCACCAAATTAGAATTAAGAATGAGGATATCAGTAAGACGACATTCAGAACAAGGTATGGACATTATGAGTTCATAGTAGTACCTTTTGGTTTAACAAATTCACCTGCAGTATTCATGTGTTTAATGAATGGAGTCTTCATAAAGTACTTAGATAAGTTTGTGATTGTATTCTCGAATGACATCCTTATCTATTCCAAGACAAAAGAAGAGCAGGAAGAACATTTGAGACTAGTAATGCAATTGCTTAGAGAACATCGGTTGTATGCCAAATTAAGCAAGTGCTCTTTTTATCAATGAAGAATCCACTACACAGGGCATATCATATATGAAGAAGGTGTTACAGTAGATCCTGGGAAGATAATATCCAATGTGGAATGGTCAACACCTAAGAATGTATCAGAAGTCAGATCCTTCATGGGGTTAACTGGATACTACCAAAGGTTCATCGAAGGATTCTCGAAGTTGACTCATTCTATCACATCCTTGCAAAATAAAGGTGTAAATTTTGAATGGACTGCTAAGTGTGAAGATAATTTTCAAAGACTTAAGGAAATATTTACCAGTGCATTAGTGCTAAAAACTGTGGACCTTGAAGGAAACTTTGTTGTGTGCACTGATGCATGCAAGCAAGGAATTGGTGGGGTATTAATGTAGGATGGACATGTGATCAATTACGAATCTAGAAAGTTGAAGGACATGAGCATAACTATGCCACCCATGACTCAGAGCTTGTAGCTATCATCCATGCTTTGAAGATGTGGAGACATTATCTAATGGGTGAAAAATTTTAGTTGAGAATTGACCATAATGGGTTAAAATACTTGTTTGAGAAGCCTAATTTGTATGCAAGACAAAGGAGGTGGATGGAGTTATTATGTGAATTTGACTTTGACATCAAGCATATCAAAGGTAAGGAAAATAAAGTAGTTGATGCACTTAGTAGGAAGATACATGCGATGCATGTAGAAGCTATCATCACTAGCACATCAAATTTAAAGGATAAGATCATTGAAGCCAGTGTTACAGACGAACTTTATCTGCAGGTGAAAGAAGGATTGAAACAACATAAAATTCCACATAAAATTGATAAGTATAAGTTCAAATAAATGGGATACTCATGCAAATAGATAGAGTTTATGTGCATGATGTTGGCGATATAAGGAAGATGGTTCTAAAGGAAATGCATGATGTTCCTTATGCCAGACATTTAGGTTATCATAAAACAATAGCAGCAGTAAGGAAACAATATTATTGGCCAGGGACGAAGAACGATGTTGTAGAATATATAGCTAGGTGCATGGAATGTCAAAAAGTTAATGTTGAGCATCGACATCCAGTGGGATTGTTGCATCCCTTGCCAATACAAGAATGGAAATGGAATGTAGCGACGATGGATTTCATCACCAAGTTACCTAAGATGATATTTCAAAATGGTGCTATCATGATTGTGGTAGATAAGTTGACTAGGGCAACACACTTCATTCCAGTAAAGACAACTCACAAAGCAGTTAACATTGCAGATATTTGCATGAAATAAGTAGCCATATTGCATGGTATTCTGAAGGCTATAATATCATATGGAGATTCAAATTTTACTTCTAACTTTTGGAAAGGATTGTTTGAGGGGTTTAGTACAAGTCTAAACATGAGTACAATATACCACCCTCAAATAGATGGACAAATAGAAAGAGTTAACCAAGTAATTGAAGATATATTAAGGATGTATGTGATGGATCGTCCATATAAGTGGGAAGATTATTTAAACTTGGTGGAATTTTCTTATAATAATGGATATCATTCCTCTTTGAAGATTAGTCATTTCGAGGCCATGTATGGAAGGAAGTGCACTACTCCCCTCAATTGGGATAAACCAACAGACAGAGTCATTGTTGGACCTGAATTATTAAAGGAAATGGAGGATTAGATGATTAAGATAAGGCAAAATATAAAGGCAGTTCAAGGCAGGCAGAAGAGCTACGCAGATCAAAACAGGATTTCCAGACAGTTTCAAGTTGGAGACCATGTGTTTTTAAAAGTTAGATCCAAGAAGAGTTCCTTAAACTTGGGAAATTGATCCAAGCTAGCTGCCAGATATTGTGGGCCTTTTGAGGTCATAGCTAAGATAGGACCCATTGCTTATGAGTTGGACCTACCTGCTTGCATTAGAGTACATAATGTGTTTCACGTGTCTTTATTGAAAAAGCATATACGTGATACTAACCATGTAATTGTTTGGAATGTGATCCAGGTAATTCAAGTCCTTTTATTTTCTTTATATATATATATATATATATGAACCTGGTACTAATCAGGTGATTGAATGGATGATGGTCTCGGTATATATATATATATATATATATATATGAACCTGGTACTAATCATGTGATTGAATGGATGATGGTCTAGGTGGGACTAGAAGGGGATTTTCGGTACAACATGTTGTCGCTTTGGGCAGCAAGGCCAAGTTGGTTTAGAATCGAGAAATCAGGCAGGTAAAGGTCCAATAGACCCATTATAGTCCTCAAGATGTGACTTGGGAGCTGGAGGATGCCACGAGGGAAGCTTACCCTCATATATTTTGAAATTTTGTGGCATGTATGTAATATGCATCGAGGATGATTCATTGTTTAAGGGGGAGGGGGATGTAATACCCAGTTGTTAATCCCGCGATTTATGATCCTTCATGTGACTTATGTTCTTTTGCATTATGGACTTATAATATTTTATATGATTGTGGACTTATGATTCTTTGCATGATTAATGTGATTAACAACTTATGGTTATTGTTTGATAACGTGACTTTGGAATTTGACACTATTATTAATGTTAATGTTATTACTAGCAACTTTGTTATCTTTGAATGTTGATACTATTGATTAAATAAACAACTGGTTCAACAAAGGCAACTAAAAGAGTATGGGGGACCATGGATTCCACAAAATGAGGGGGAATGGGGAGATCCCTAGCACCTTATAACTTGTTGTTGGCTTAAGTTTGTCCATCCCAATTCATATTTGCACCTTAATGAGATTAATAATGTTGGCCACCCAAACCTTCTACAACGGATCCTATTCTCAATAATTATGGACTATGGAGTTAATATTGCATATTTTGCACACCTTAGTGGGCCCCTCTTTCCTAGGGTTCTGTCCCTGGGAATATATTCCCTCACATTTATGTGTTTTTGTTCATTTATGATCCCTTTTTCCTAGTTTTGGGGGGTGTAAGCTATTTTCTAGCTTCCACTCTTATACCGTGCGTTAATGATCTTATTCTTGTGCTTCCATGATATTTATGACTCTATTGGATGCCATATCTCACCTTGTTTTCCCTCCTTGATGTTTTGTAACCCCATTTATGCATTAGTGTGCCTCCATGTGCTTTTCATGGCTCCACTCAGTTTTTGGTAACTCCTCATCATGGTGCTAATTCGGGAAAGGGAATCTTTTCACTAAGCCACCACTCCACCAATTCAATTTAAGACTCCATGCTGAAGCTTAAACCTTACCTCTCTCTAATTTGAGTTGATCCCTTTGGGTTAGAGTTGGCCTCCTTATATTATGAATTCATATGCCCTCTTCTTGTTGAAGTTAATCTTGAGCTTTGGACCATGTGGCTTATGTTATCTAACCGTGTTGGGAATTTTGATATTAATGAGAGTGTGTTGAGAATTAGAGGGAGTATATTTTTTCCCCTTTTCTTACATTATACCACTCCACTAGTCTAGGTTCTCACACATGAATCCAAGAAATGGGAATGGCAAGCTAGGTCACATCCCACAAACACAGACAAGAAAGTAGTAGTGGGAAGCATTGTGGCTCTCGAAAGAGGTAGTTTCAAGAGTAGTGATACTAAGTGAGCATCTACCTGTAGATCCATGGAATCAGATCGGCAGTGACCTCTTTAAGCAAGGAAGGATTGACAATGTCTACGACTTGAAGGAAAGTTGTCCTGCTACAACCAGTTGCCCATATTTTGAGATAAGTATTTCTCTTATGTTATGTTTTTATTACATTATTTTATTTGGTATATTGGTTGATTGGTTATTTGGTATAGTGGTTGATTGGTTGTTTGAGTGTTGATGTATTGAATGTTAGGATTGTTAAATTTGTGAACCATTGATCTACAGGAAAATGATAACAATTGAGAAGTAGAATTATGCAATGGAATATTAAAGACAACGTACACTAAACAAGACAAATCTGATAAGAATTGATCAGTGAATTACAACATTAGTTTCTGTTAATTAATCAGTAATACAATGGTGTTACAATACATAGGATTTTACTGCCATGGATAGGATTCGAATCTACCAACTCATACTGACTAACTAGTTAATTTAGTGTGTCTAAATCACTGATGGAGGCTCACTAGTCTAACACCACATGTCTAAATCAGTCTACAATCAGTGAACTGATGAGGTAGGTGGGAAAAGGCGCCACTCTCCCTTCATGCATGTATAACTGTCGCTAGGATAACTAAAAGTGACATAACTTAGTGTAACTGGAGGTTTATCGAGCATGACTACTTACCAGCCACAACTACTTGATGGAGGTTGTTGGTGGCACTCAGAGTGGGCTCCTATAATGTAGGAATTGGCACTGGTGGCACTATTGGCACTGATGGAACCAATGGCACCAGTGGCACCAATATTCATGGTGGCACCAAAACTCTAGTAAGGCGATAAATGAACTCTTAAGTTAGGAAATAATGACAAATAGACTATATTGGAAAATGAGGATTATTAATCATAAAACCCTCCTTTAATCCTAACTGTGGACAACTTGGTCCCTGGAACTAGGCCAAAAGTCACCCATACAATATAAATGAAAAATAAAGTGCTTAATAAAATAAGGAAAATGGGGAAAACCTCATGGGAACCCCCCCCCCCCCCCCTCAAAATAAGTAGGAATCAGGAAACAAGCTATACTTAAGAGAATTTTTTGCTCTTAGGGTGAAAACTTGCAAAACTTTTTTTGAAGTTTGTAGCACTATGCAGCAGTAATGCAGTATCTTGGCTCTTCTGTGCAGCAGTAATCCAGTATCTTGGCTCTTCTGTGCAGCAACATCCTGAAACTATGCAACAACATCCTGAATCTGTGCATGTGAACCTTTCCCTCTTCTTTCAATCTGCTAAATGTTGCTTTTGTCTCTTTTTTCTGGATATTGGGACCTCATTCTTCTTCTGTCATCTGAATTCCCATCACCCTTCCCAGTTGCTTCAATGAGATTTTGGGCCCATTTAGGTTTCTGATTCGGAATAGGAGATGGATCTGGATCTAGATCATCTCGAAGTACAATCTCAATATCAAGATCATGTTGATCTTGTTCCTCATCTTCTGAAATTGGAATTTTATACAACATATAATTATCTGCAAATGGATATGAAAAAGATTTTTTACCTTCCCTTTCGAATGGTTGTTGAAATTGTGCTGGAGCAAAGTACAAAAGAAAGTGTGAGAATTCATATGACTTGGAGGCATGGTTTGTAACACCCTTTGTTATAATCTTCCCAGTTGACATATCTGAGATCTCCACCGAGTGAGGACCAAATACAACTTGCTTTGGTGATCTAGTATGTGTCATCTGATAAACAGATAACATATTTTCTGCAAATGAGGGCAAGTATAGTACATTATTGAACTCTCCATGCTGGATTTTAATATAACCTCTACCTACTGTTGGGATTTGTGAGTTATCCCCCATATGAATGTTAGGTCCTCCTGAGAGATCCATAGTAGCAAAGGATTCTTTGGAGGCAACAATGTAGTTGGATACTCTAGAATCTATCAAGTAAGCCTTCGACTAAGTGAAGTATGCTTTCAAAGCATGGCACCTCTCACATTCTTCAGTCTGCTCCCTAGCTTCAAACAATTCTACACCTTATGGAAGGGAAATATTGTTCTGTTCAAGGAGTGTTGCCAACTGGCCGATGGTCTTCTTCATGCATTGGCTCTCTAGATGAAAGCCTCTCATACAGTATGGACACTTAGTCTTCTCAAATTTCTTCTTTTTCTTGGAATGTGAGGCTCCATCGGAAGATCTCTGATTCTCCTTTGGATTCAAATCAGTGCTTTTGCTCTCCTTCCCTTTGTGCTTCCCTCTTGCTTGTGCATTGTTTGAGTCTATCACTAAGAGTGATAGGTTCTTGGAGGTTTGAATCACTCCCATTTGAACCAATTTTTCTTGCTCTTATATTAAGGACTCAACAAAATCATTTCGAGAAGGCATCTTCCAATTAGAGATGGAATCTCTTCCAAAATGGAATGTAGAGACAAATACTAAGTACTATGAGCCAAGTTTTCTCAACACTGATAGCACAAGTTTCTCTTCTTTCCTCTCTAATCCACATTGTTTGCATTGTAGTACTAATGACTTGTATTTTGTAAAGAATTGTTGAACAGATTAAAAAATGTTGGGTTGTAGAGCAATGAGCTCATTCTCCAAAACATGCCCTCGATGCTCATCATGTTTGCCAAACAAATATTCAAGCTTATCCCAATATTCCTTCAGAGTCCTTAGTCCCTCAAGGTGGAACAAAATATCCTAGGAGATATGAGTGCACGTGATGTCAAAGGCCTCATCAAGCCGATTCAAAAATTTGATCTTCTCAACATACTGTTGGGGCCTAGTTTCTCTACCCATTTCCTAAATAGACCAAGCTTACGCAAGGCTACATGCATATCTTCCCTCCAATCAGAGTAGTTGAAGGATGTAAGGATTAAAGGTATGAGAGATGAAGAATCCATATTTATGTATGCTAATGAGTCGATTCCTTAAGAAGTTACATAGGTACCTATAAATAACACTGCAAAACCAATTCATTTCACAGTCATTTGTCAGTTCAAGCCTTTCCACCTCAACATGTACAATTTCTCAGAGTCTATCACGTCTTGATAGACTTCTCTAGACAGAATCCAAAGGGAGCAATGCTATGATTCCAGGATTTATGTGGAAACTTAGATGTTTCTGGTGTACAATGGATATAGGACAAGACTTTCTTCTAGCTTGAACAAGGCTCTGATACCATGTTAAATTTGTGAACCATTGATCTACAGGAAAATGAGAGAAATTGAGAAGTAGAATTATGCAGTGTAATATCAAAGACAATGTAAACTAAACAAGACAAATTTGAGACAAATATGATAATAATTGATCATTTAATTACAACATTAATCTATGTTATTTAATCAGTAATACAATGGTGTTACAATGCATAGGATTCGAATGCCATGGACAGGATTCAAATCTACCAACTCAGACTAACTAACTATCTAACTCAGTGTGTCTAAATCACTGTTGGAGGCTCACTAGTCTAACTCCACATGTCTAAATCAGTCTACAATCATTTAACTGACGAGGTAGGTGGGAAAAGGTGCCACTCTCCCTTCATGCATGCATAACTAGCGCTAGGATAACTGAAAGTGATCTAACTAATTGTAACTGGAGGTTGACTCAACATAATTGATTACCAACCACAACCAACTGATGGAGGTTGTTGGTGGCACTCAAAGTGGGTTCCTATAATGTAGGGATTGCCACCAGTGGCACCAACGGCACCAATATTCATGGTGACACCAAAACTCCATTAAGGAGATAAATAAACTCATAAGTTAGGAAATAATCACAAATAGACTATATTGGACAAAGGAGGATTATTAATCCTAAAAAGGACCTCCATGGAGGAAGGATGAATCTCATACAATATGGAATTGAGTTTCTATTCTTGTTACCTTCTTTCTAATCTTCTTCTTCTTAACCAAAAATTGTAATTTTGGCTCTATTGTATTGAGAGGGGCGCAACCATATTATATGGTTCTACCATATCTACTCATTTTTGTGTTGTGAGACCCATTCAATTGCATCCAAAGCAGTGTTTCCAGTGAAAAACACCTTTCGTTTCATTGAAAAAGCTTTCTGGATGACCAAGATATGTTTGTTTTGGTCCTACAGTTTTCAGGTGCCAAGATGAACGTACTTGCCATTTGATTGCGAATCTTTTTTTACATATTTGTTCTTAGTTGCATATCTCAGGATGAGTGATGTATTCTATATGTAAAAGTAATCGATGGCTGAAGGGTGGAAGCCATACTATCATATTTTTATTAGTGAGAGATGACTATAGGGGACAATCACCGGGAGTTGATTTTGAGGGTTGTAGCCAGTGTTCTTTGTTTGCTATGGTTTCTGTGTGGATGTAGATTTTAGCCAATGGATGTTCCATGATATGTGGTTTTACTTACTTTTATCCTCACTAATAGCAAACACATAACAACAACGAAAAAATAGATTAATTTGCAAATAATCAATGACATGAATACTTCATTATTTATAAACTGTGTTATCAAACAAACCAAAAGTACATATATTAGTTACTCACACTGAATATGATGCATATCACGTATAATTCATGTTCTTTTTTTGAAATTATTAATTGAGGGTTGCAATTAATTTTTTGATTAAGTGGTGTAATTAAATAATTAAGTGTCACAACTTTAGTTATAATTCAATCTTTAGAGTTAAAAGTTTTAATTAATTAGGTGAATGGTTAGTTAGCTTAATAGTAATTTATCTATATCCATTGTGATTAAACTTAAGTTATTCTTAATTTTAGCACCTTTAGCATTATCTCAAGGGTCGGGGACATTACATAAACACGTCATCTTTTCTTTTTAGGACATAGACCCAAACCTTTCTATAAAAATCATCTATAAATAATACATAATATGTTGCTCCCCCATAGGAAATGGTAGGAGATGGGCTCCCAAAATCAGAATGAATGTAGTCGAGAACACCTTTACTAACATGACTACCTGCTTTTAATTTTTTTCTATGCTGCTTTCCAAATATACAATGTCTACAAAACATCAAATTCAAAGTTTTCATATTTGGAAACAATTTATGATTCATTAATGCCTAAAATCCTCTCTCACTCATACGACCAAGATGTTGATGCCATAATTGAGTGGATCCTGACATCTCTTCAGACACTAACGTTGTATAATTAACTTGAGTTCTTCCTACTAGTTTGTAAAGGTTTCCTATTTTTGTGCCTTCATAACCACTAAAGCGCCATTAGATACTTTTAGAATTCCACTTAAACATGTAAACTTATGACCACAAGAATCCAAACTCCCAAAGAAATTAAATTTGGCTTTAATTCAGGCACATGTCTAACATTTGTAAGTGTTCTTATAACTGCATCAAACATTTTAATTTTAACACTTCCCAACCCAACAATCTTACATAATGATTGTCTCCTAAAAGAATTATTTCATCATTAATTATTTGATATGAGGAAAACCAATCTTTTCGAGGACAGATATGGTGGTTAAGCACTAGAATCTAATAGCCATTCTTCATTATATTCAGAAACATTGCAAACTAACAAAACCTCATCGATCATACCTGAATCAAACTTAACTAATTTTATCTCTAATTTGGAGTCATCTTTCTTGTATTCTTGTCTTTCCCAACAGTCCTTCTTGAGATAACCAGTCTTGTTACACTACCAACATTTTAATTTTCTTTTTATGTCCTTTGATTTAGACCTGGAAGTACCTGTTTACTTTTCTCCTTTTCCTTTGGATCGACCTCTAACAACCAAACCTTTTGGCAAAGAGGTTTCAAGACTAGATTTATTCCTTAATTCCTCAGACATTAATGCTCCAACCACATTGTAAAATTCTAAGGTATCAATCATATTAAGGCTAATGGAAGTAACTACTTGACCCCAAGATTCAAGTAAAGTACATAAGAGATTGACTTCTTTATCTTCATCGTCAATTTTCACATCCATACTACTCAGGTGGAAAATAAGAGTATTAAAAACATTCAAATGATCTGCTATCAAGTAAATTATGTTTGTCAAATATTTGGTCATATACAGACTTTCTAACTTGCTCTATAGGTTTGTTGCTGACTTTTCTCCAACAATGTTGAATAACACATCATCCGCAAGACATAATTGAATTATGCTTAGTGCTCTCACAACTAATTCCTCCCATTCATCATCTGTCATAGTTAGAGGTTTGTTTCTCTTACCGTCTAAAGCTTTATGTAACCCATGTTGTACTAACAGATCCCGCATCTTTAATTTCCATGGTTCAAAATTATTCTTACCATTAAATTTTTCAATTCAAACTTTGTGCTAGACATTGTTAAGAATTTTTTGTTTATTTAGTTTAATAAATATTTATATATTTATCCTTGAACGAAGACCAGCATAGGATCCTTTCTTCAACAACGAGATTTTCTCCTTCTCTCTTCATGGCTGTGAGCAGCCACTAGTACATGTATTACCACGGTCCAACAAACTGCAGTCCTCTTCAACTCTTCACGCCCTCACACACAACCCTCTTCACCTTCGGGCTCTCACCCGCAACAACTCTTCTAGCAGTAGTCTCCATGCAAACTCTCAAACATTTTCGTCTTGTGGCAGCCTCCATGCGCAAAGCTGGGAAAATTTCCTCTTCACCCACAAGAGCTCATCCAATCAGCCCAGTCCACGGTCAGCAAGCGACTCCTCCTTCTCTTCCCACGTCCCGTAAGCGGTCCAGACCGCTGCACGGGCGGTGTGGTTCCTGAGTGGCTATGGGTAGGTGGTAGCTCTCCACGCGTTGCTGGTTCTCCAACAGTATCCACACAGTCAAATTTCATGGTCACTGGCGTTTTCCTCAGTGTCGCTCCACGCGTTCCTCTAGCAGGGTGTTTCTTCCTCCTCTTTACGCAGCCAGACTGTTCCCTCTAGACACAATTCCTCTTTACCACGGTGGGCAGATTACATACATAGATATTCTCTTCTCCACTCAAGTGCAACCTCTCCATGACATCCTCTTAATGGTGGACATATTACCTCTCCATGGTCCTCCAGCTCCCAAGCGACAGTAGCAGCTCCACTTCACACGGGTGTCTTAAGAGCCGGATGCTCTCTCTGCAATCAATGTCTCTCTTCACTCATCTAGCTCGGATACCATTTGTTATAATTCAGAGACAAGAAACTAAGAAAAAACAACGTTATAGACAAACATTTTAATTTGGTACTTCCTGTAAACACATTAGATTAGTTGTCATTATTAACATGCATGGCTCACAAGAGCATCATGTCACTTAGGAGAATTGAACCTAGGTAGGGAGGGTAACAATCATTCCTCCCAACCACCCAACCTACATCCAATGAACATAAAATACATAATTCATTTACACGAACATATACTGGAGCACAGTAGAGATATTCAAACACAATATTTATTTTGTTTTGACCATATTTTAGTTTCTTGCCTTCAACATTTTCTCTTGCACTAGCAATAGCGGGGGAAAAAACGCACGCATGTTTTTGTGATAACATTCTTCAAATTTGCCATGTGTCAAACATCAGTTGCCCTTAACTGCATCCATGTTCTAAACTATCTTCTTGCCAGCTATAAGCAACTTTATTCTAAGATACGGTGACATTGTTGTCATTGCATTGTCACCACATCTCTACACATTCAAAAAACAATTGTAGCGAATAATTTGCTTGTTTGATCTATAGTGCTAACATATAATAACAATCTCTATTCGCAAATTTTGTAAATCGATTCCTTCTAGCTAAAAATGTCCCTGTTTCAGAAATGCTAGATTTCTAATCTACTTTGATTGCCAGCTTCTTTGTTTGTACAATATTCACAATTGCTTCATAAAATTGGAAAATGTTTCAACTATAAACCAAAAAACCCAATTACACAACCAACAAACTGCCATGTTTTTGTCAATTGTTTTGCTTATCGTTCCCTTCATTTATTCAAGCATAGATTTCAAATCAAAAAAGTTTGTCCATTCACTCACCACATCTCAATCCTTAATTCAACAATGTATAAGTTGTTTCTCAATGGTGTGCCATGGAAATCTTCACAGCTATGTCGTGCCATGGAATTCTTCTCAATGCCGTGCCTATTTCAAATTAAGATATTTTTACATATAAATAAAACAAATCAAAACACATTATATCAAAATTTCTATATTTATAATATATTTTAATGAAAAAGTATCAAGTGTTGCCATTTCTTAGAGTTTTGTAATAGGTTAGGTGGATTCCTTTTGTGTTGGTTTTTTTGTGTGTTTTTGGTTGTTTAACTATAATTTATGTCATTTGTGTATTTACATGTATGTTACATCCTTCCCTAAGTCCATGTGGTAACAAAGTGGGTATTTGATCATGGAGAAGGATGCTTAGCACAGTTCTTTCACCTTTGTTCAGACAAAACATTGAGATGGCTAAGTAATTTCCTAATAAATTAATTTTATTTCCAATTAGAATTTTAGGGAAAAAGTATCATCTCTGTAGCTTCCATCGTATAGCAATAGTTGTTAACATCTACGGACACATTTCCACCTTGTGGCTCTTGTTGCATCGAGAGAAGCCAGGTGCCCTCCAACCTAGTATGGGGGAGATCCTGTCACGTTAGTCACGTGATGCTAGCTGTCATAAATAAAAATTATTAAAAAATAAAAAATGAAAAATATAAATTACATGTCGTCTTAAATTGAATATAAAAAAATTAGCATAGATCCATTTTAAACCCGGATCTATCAAGTACTGAGAGGGATCTAAATGGTAAAAAAATGTACACCTTGAGAAATTGGATCCCTCTCGGTTCTTGATAAATCTGGGTTTAAAATATATCTATGCTAGTTTATATATAAAAATACAATTTTTTACATGTATGGGATGTGTGGGTTTCCCAGGGATGACATAAAGAATAAAGTAAAAGGTGGACGAGTAAGTTCATGAATACCCGTACATATTATATATGGATAGTGATTTTCCACAATAAATATGTACTTGTTGGTATATGTACATGTGCAACATTGGGACTAAAAGAGACTTTACCAACGTATTTATCCTCCACCTTAACAAGGCCAAAATTAATCAGCCTACGACGGAGCAATGATTGATGTTGCAAAACATTAACACTATTGAAACATACGAAGAACGCTCCAAGAAGATTTCTGGTCTCGGCTCTCATCTCGACTTGGTGGCTGCAATTTTGGCTCATCTTTCTCGAAGATCGGTGTTGTTTTGGCTCATCTTCCTTGAAGATCGGTGCTGGTTGAGACTTAGCGTTTTTGTTTTGGTTCTGTTGTGAACTTGTTTCTTGTTTTTTCCACTTTCCTGGTGATTTGATTGCAAGAGAAATTTCTCATCATTGGTCTTCTGCATTGGATCTCTCCTCTATTGGATTTTGAAGATCTGTTTCATGGTCTTGATGGAAGGAGGGGATCCCCTGTTCCTGGTCTAAATGCCTTCAGGAGGCTGGAAGCTTCAAGAAGCAGGAGGAAACTTACCCAAAACCATCAATCTTTTGTAAAGAAGCTTGACAGTATGCCTTCTGTTGCTCTTCCGGTGGATCAAAATTGCCAAACAACTTTAAATATTGTTGATTGGGGCCTCATTGGCCAATTTACCAGGCTTTGGCCTTCCCCCAAGACAATCCCAGGGTGGGTTAATAGGAACTCAAAACCTCTCACCGCGGAAGATATTTGGAGCAATCTGATAGGTAAGGGATATTATCTTTTTCTCTTTGAATATTCAGCTGATAGAGATTTAATCTTTTGAAATGAGCCATATTTCATGGGTCCTCAAGGACTCTACTTGAACAAATGGACTCCGGATTTTGATCTGAATCAAGATGTCCCCTTTGCGGTTCCTATTTGGGTTAGCTTGTCGCATCTTCCTCTCCATTGCTAGAATTTAGGATCCCTAGAAGCCATAGGAAATACTCCATGGAAATACATTGATAGGGTTGATCGTAGAGATCAATACACTTGTGCCAGAATTTGTGTTGAAGTGGATTTGTAGGTAGGGATCCCTAAAGCTATTAATTTGACAGTAGCTGACTAGGCTTATGTTCAAGAGCTAGACTATGAGCAATTACCCTTTAAGTGGAGATTTTTTCATGGTTGTGGGCATTTTGCTAGATCTTGCAAGAAAAAAATTGAAGAAGAAGCTGTTAAAGAAAAGGGAGACCAATGGACCCAAGTTCAAAAAACTGCAAAGCAAGGGAATAAAGTCTTTGGACAAAGAATAGAATTGGGGACAAGTAGCAACTCCCATGGGAAAAAACAGAAAGAAAATGGAGCAGCTATGAAGGAACCATCTACTCAAAATACTTTTGAAGTATTGAGCATCCCAGAAAAACAAGTGTTTACAGTACTTGAAGAAGGAGAAGTCCCTCAATCTCAAATTCAAACATCTGAAGAAGTCAGAGTACTTCTTGAATCTTACCTCAACATTCCCATGGAAGGACATTCTCCTACATATGCAAAAATGGCAAAGTAAAGAAACCTATTGACAATTATGGTTCATATGAAGAAGATCCATTAGAGAGGTCATCAAAAAAAGGGAAAAAATCACATAAGACGATTCGGGAGGAAGAATTCAAACATCTTAAGATGCAAGGGATTCAAGCATCTATGGAGATGTCAATTACTATGAACACCCGGGCTAGAGGAGGCCCTGCCCCCTCAGTCAAATAATGAACTTGGTCTCTTGGAATTACAAAGGGCTAGGACATTCTTCAAAACTTGAAGCTGTGAATGTCCTTATAAGAATGGCTTCTCCAAACGTTCCTTTGTTCCAAGAGACTAAAATCGATGTGGATAGTCTTCTCTCCATTAGCTGTAAAAGATGGAAAATGAATGCTAGTAAGGCGGTGAGTGCCAGAGGCACTGCTGGTAGAATTGCCACTTTATGGCAAGAAAATGCTTTTTATCTTGAAAAGTCCCTCTCTTTACAGCATTGGATCTTTACAAAACTTACTCTTATTCCAAGTAAGCAAATGATTTGCCTCTTTAATCTCTATTTGTCGGTCAATATTTAGGAAAAACGAGCCTGTTGGAGTTCGCTGGTAGCTTTCCTCGATTATAATTCCTTCTCTAATATTATAGTCGTTGGCGATTTAAATTTAATATTAAATGAAAAAGAAAAATTAGGCGACGTGTATGGGAAAGACCCTATGCTGAAAATAGTAGATAATTTCATTTTAGCGTGGGAGCTGATAGACTTCAAACCAAAGGGTGGAAGGTTCACATGGTCAAATAACAGACTCAGAGCACCTAATATCTCGGCTAGACGTGATTGTTTTCTAGTGCAGAGTTCTATGTTGTTAGATAAAAAAATTATCTCCTCTAGTATTCTGCCTAAGATCACCTCGGATCATAAGCCAATTTTGTTGCAGATCGAATATGAAGACGACTTTGGTCCCATCTTATTTCGATTCAGACCATTCTGGAAAGACAGTGATGGATTTATGAGAACTGTAACTATGGCTTGGGACCTTCTAGTTGTGGGATCTCCGAACTATGTTTGGGAGGGGAAGCTCATAAATACCAAAGTTGCACTAAAGGATTGGGTCAAACACTCTCAAAAAAATCCAATCAGTGAAAGGAGGGAAGCTCTTTAAAAATTGGAGAAAAACTAACTTGAAATGGAAGAGACAAAAATTACTCCTGCTTTACTTGAAAAAGAGCAAAAAGCTCAGCTCAATTCTTTCCAAGCTTTCAGACGAGAAGAAGAATACTGGAGACTAAAGTCTCGAAGTACTTGGTTGAAATTTAGAGATAGGAATACCTCCTTCTTTCACAAGCAGTGCAGAGCTAGAATTTCTAAAAATCATATTTCGAAAATCTTCCTCGAGTCCAGTGAAGTGGTAAAAGGATTTTCTCAAATCAAATAATTGGTTGAAGCCAGAATCTATATAGGGAAGATGTTTCCTCTAATTCAGATTATAGCTCTGATTTTTTGTCCAATATTTCTTGTTTGGTGAGTAAGGAAGAAAACGACGAGTTAATGCAGCCTTTTTCGGAACAAGAAATTATTGATGTTATATGGTCCATGGAGTTGGATAAAGCTCCTGGCCCTGATGGATTCTCCTTTCACTTTTATCGAATTTGTTGGAAAGTAATTAGGAAAGATCTTCTCCGAATGATAAAAGCATTCCACGTTAAAGCCAAAGTGGGTGGCTGCGCAAATTCCACCTTTCTTGCATTAATCCCTAAAGAAGCTAATCCTTCTGCCTTGGCTAGACTCAAACCTATTTATCTATGCAATGCGTCTTATAAAATCTTTTCTAAACTATTAGCAAACAGACTTAAACATTTTCTTGGGAAGTTGATTTCTCCTCTTCAAGGAGGGTTTGTAAAAGGAAGGCATATACTCGATAATGTTATTCAAGTTCAGGAAGTTATGCTTTCCATTTTTCTTCGGAAGGAGAAGGGCATGCTTATCAAACTTGACATGGCAAATGCCTTTGATTGGGTAAAGCATTGCTTGATTTTCTCAGTTCTTCACTCTTTCGGCTTTAGGTCTGGCTTTTTAAACTTGATTAAAGCTTGTATTAATAATCCCTGGATAGCACCATTAGTAAATGGCAGACCCACAAACTTCTTCCAAGCTACCAGGGGTCTTCGGCAAGGCTGTCCATTGTCGCTTTTCTTGTACATTCTTTTGGCCAACTCTCTAAGTAGGAAGCTAACCGCAGGAAAAAGTGATGGGCTCATTATGGGTATAATTTCGGCAGCTGGAGTAGAAGCTATCAACCATCCTCTCTTCGCAGATGACACGTTTCTCTTTGGAGGAGCTTCCTTAAAAATGGCAAGAGTCTTCTCTGAAATTATGCATCAATTTTGCATTATTTCAGGGGCTCTAATCAATAGCCGTAAGAGTGCAGTGTTCCGTTGGAATACAAATCAATCAAAAATGGATAAAATTTCACAGATATTGGGTTTTGAAGGATATGCTTCTTGGGACAAGGTCAAATATCTGGGTCGACCTTTAAACTTGGAACAAAATAATCCTTCTCTATGGCTGGAAATCATTAATAAGATTAAAGCAAAGATTGTTTCGTGGGGAGGTCGCTAGCTTACAAGGGCAGGCAAGGTTACTTTGATCAAGTCAGTTCTCTCTTCTATTCCTGTTTACCAATCTTCTTTACTCCTGGCGCCAAAAGCTATTACGGATCAGATTTCAAAATTGCTCAGAGACTTTTTATGGAGAGGTGGGAAAGGAAATCAGAACCACATGCACCTGGTTAAATGGGAAATTGTAAAAAGACCAGTTTATGAAGGAGGACTGCAAATCAAATATCCAGGAATGTCCAACTTAACAATGGGAGGCAAATTATTATGGCAGTTGTTATCCAACAAAAATACCTTCATGTAGGAACATTAAGAAATATTCAAATGGAAAATACCCCAAAAGGATCTACTATCTAAAATTTGTGCAGGAAAGGGCTCGATTTTTTCGTTAAGCATCTGTATCGAATCCCAGGTAATGGCAGACAGACTCTTCTGTGGGATGAAAAATTAATAATGGTCTCGCTCCATTAAAGTTTAATGATTCTATTTTTGAGATAAAAAAGAATTGGTTGATTACTAAAGGAATTAACAAATTGGGTGATATAACCGTTTGGGATGCCAATGGAAGTTGGATCGCTTAGTCCCTTCCCTCAACAATAAATCGCGACCCTCCAATTTGCTCTACTCAACCAATTTTGCTATTCGACAGGTTGAATGGACTGGCTCCAATTCATCGTACCTACAAAGATTCGTGGGGATGGGGAATATCTGGATCTTATTCGACTGCTAACGGGTACAAACAGTTATAGATTTCATTACAGTCAGCTTCGGGCTCTCTAGGCACCCCCAATGCAGCTATGTGAAAAATGGTGTGGAACATGCCCAGCGTTCCAAAAATAATTTTTTTTATTTGGACTATAATGCAGCAAAAAATATTAACGGGAGAAAACTTGATTAAAAGGGGTTTTTTTGGACCATATAGGTGTTGCTTTTGTCATCAAGCTGATGAGTCTACAACTCACATTTTAGTCGAATGCGATTTTGCTCAAAAAGTCTAAGCTTTTGTTTTGAGTGGGCTTCCTTACTCTTTTTTTCCTTTAAACACTGAACTTGTTACTCTTTATAAAAATTGGTAGTCAAGGTATCCCGGTGTTCTTCCTTCCAGTCATGCTTGGAGAAAAATTTGGAAAGCCATTCCAAAATTTATTTGGTGGAAAATTTGGTTGGCTAGAATTGATTCAATCTTGAACAACAAAATACCGAAACTAGAATTTGTAGCATCAAAAGCTAAGGCTTTTCTTTTGGAAGCAGTAAGAAATCTTCAATTAGTTGGCGCTAATTTAGAAGCTGAACACATTTGGCTTGGTTCGAATTCAGTGGATAAAATCTAGAAGCGTTTAAGTAGACATGTTATTAAACCATTTTGGCAGGTCAGACTTTCAGAAAAGGGATTTTCAAATTGGTGGCAATAAAAAAAAAGCCTCGATATTTTTTTATGGAGTGTCAAAAGGAAACCCGAGGAAAGATGGGGCAGGGGGCTTGATTTTCTATCCAGGTGGGAAACTAGAAATTAGTTTTAGCTAGGGAATTGGGCAAACTACAAATAACCAGGCATAATTATTTACTCTTCTAAAATCTTGTCAACTTGCAAAGGAAGCAGTTCATAATAACTTGCAAATCTTTGGAGATTCTGAAATCATCATCAAAATTTCAAATTCTGAATCAATGTTCAATTCTTTCATCCTAAATGTGACCATGCACATGCAACGGTTGCACTACATTTTGATTGATTTTGATTCAGTTTCCTCTTTCCACATTCTTCACAATTTGAACAAGCAGACAGACCTCAAAGCCAATTAGGGTTGTCTTCTTCCTCCAAGAATGTTAAGTGTGAATGAAGGATCTTGTTTAACGTATCCCATTCTGTGACAAAAGTATTTTGGATGTAAGGAGCTGTATTTTTTCGAAACATTTTGTAGTTGGGTGAAAGCTCAATATATTCTTTATAATATATATATATATATAATAATCATTTTGGTTTAAAAAAATGATTGATGTTGCAGGCTGGTTGTTGGATCTCAAAGGGTTGAGATCTAATGGCCAGCAATGAGCCTGCAACAACAATCATTGCTTTGTCATAGGTTGGTTAATGGTCGCCCCTAACAATCCTAGACATTCTAACAAGTATAAGCTTTGCTTCGGGTGGATCTAGGTTTGACAATCTCACAGCTCAGATCACTCTAAGTTCTAATTATCACCCTCATGATATTTTTATCTAATTCATGAGTCTAACATCACCCCTGGTATTTGATTGTCAACAATAAATCACCAATATTTTGCACTCATCAATTCCTTTATGGAAGCAAGTGTAGCACTTCAAGAAATACCGAACGAGATTAGATGACGTGGTTGGAGATAAAATTGCATTAGACATTATAAGGAATGGATTATTTTAAAAAAACATGCTCTGTTCATATGTATCATGGGAACTAATTTGCTATTGCTACGGCTAGAGCCACCTTGCTTTATCCACTCTCCATCAACGACAAGTATGCCTTCGATTCCCCCTTATATCTTGTCTCGTCCAAGCTTAGTATTCCCTAGGTGGTCTCGACCAAGCTCAGTATTCATGTTAAAGGTTTTGTAATTTTCTAGAGATGTAGGATTTGTCATAAGTGAGGATTTACTTAAATATTTTCACTGCTAGAAGTGTATCATGAGAAATTTGCTGCTATGATTTTTTTTTAAACTGTGATTCTAACTCCTCCATTCAAATCTAGTTCCACGTTTTCCCAATAAGACGGGAGTATTTTTTTCTAGTTTCGATTATTAGTTCTTTTGTGGCTCTATTGGGATTTTCTAAATTTAGTTTGCCGACTGTAATTAAATCCGTCTAAACTATTGACACAGAATGAAAGGATTCTCCATTAAATTATGAGGAATGATGGTTAAGTTACAAAAAAAATCGTTTATTATGCATCTAGTTTTTTCACGAGGAAAAGGACAACCTTATATTATATAAAGCTGTGTCAAAAAAACAGCAGATACATACTCCAAAAAGCATTTGTACAGTAATGCATCAAATACATCCATAGCCAATATGGTCAAATCTATCAATAATACAAATAATTCAGGATGACAAAGAGTCAATTCAAAACAAAGTATGTCTAACAATAGCATCTATTTATAGTGAGTGCCCACGAATTGTAATAAAAATTATTTTATGAAAGTTTTATTTAGTTAAGTAAAATGTCAAAGTTTCCTTTTGAAATCACATAAAAGGTAAGGGTATGAATAATTGTACACACAATTTTGAATAGGCTAAAGGGAACATTCAACTTTATAGAAATTTGTAAGATCACGATGTATTAAAATTATTTGTTTACCTAACCCTCGAAAAAGACAAGTCAACTGAAATCAGAAAGGTAGATAGGGATGCAATGCTTTTAGGAGAAATATTTCTAATAGGCAACTCATGGAGTATTTAGTATTTAATAGGCAGAGTTGGAGGGATATCTCTAAAGGTAAATAACAAACCATTCTAGGGGCGCTTAGAGCTCAGGACCGCAAACTAGCTGCCTCCCAATGCTCGCTCATACTTTGTTTGAACTGCAGAGGGATTGGTCACCCCTCCAAGAAATTAGCACTTAAAACACTAGTTTCTCTTCATCGACCTGTCATCTTATCACCTCAAGAAACCTTGACCTCTGGTGATGCAATTATTGTTGAGCTTGGTCATCTACTACATGCATGGGACTTCTGCTGCATTGATGCTATTGACCACTCTGGAGGGGTGATTATAGGATGGGAGCACAAAGAATTACTATGTACTAATATCTGGTTTGTTAATTCAGGGCTTGGTACCACTCTTTTTTCAAGAGAGTTTGGGCGTTCGCTGACAATCCTGAACATATATGGACCAAACAATGGTAGATCAAAGTTCTAGAATCGTTTACTCAGCACAAGCTTCCATCGATTGGACATATTCATTTTAGGCGGTGACTAAAATTTTTCATTAGGTGAAGCTGAAACTTGGGGACCTAGCGCAAGCAAAGACCTCCTAACTAAATTTTTCCTAAGGTTGTTAGACGAGAAAGGACTCATTGATCTCCCCCCACACACCTCAAACCAACCTGGAGCAACAAGATGGTGGGGCGTGAATGTGTATCTAAAATATTGGAGAGGTTTCTCATTAATGATAACGCTCTTTAGACGGCCCCTTCTATACATCAATGTATTGGTGACAATGGACCCTCTGATCACTAGCCGGTCTTCATGGACTTCAAATTCTTGCCTGGAAAACCTGCTACACCTTTCAAATTCAATGTGACGTGGTTGCTACAAGATTCATACAAGTAGATGGTTAAGAAGACATGGACTCCTCTCAATTGGGGTAGCTCATCTTCTGCAGTAGAACAATTTTCCAACAATCTCAAAAAGGTGAAGAAGGCCTCCTGTGAATGGGATAAACATCATTGCCTCTCCATTGAGGCCGATATACTTCAAATTTAAAAGGACTTATCCTTCATCACATCTGCAAATCCCCAAGGATTTGACTCTTTAGTACAAAAAGATATTTTCATGGATATGGAATACATAAATAAGTCGATTATGGCTGGAAAAGAGTAGACAATCAAACTCAAGAGTAGAGCGACCTAGTTACTTCTAGGATATGGAAACACTAAGTACTACCATCATTTCTTTTGGCATAGATTGAATATTAATACTATCTAGCAAATGGATAAGGGGGATGGGACGATGGTCTCTGGATTTAAGGATTTGGCCAAAGTAAGTCTAGAACATTTTTTTTATTTATATAAAGAAGACACCATATCAACCATAAGGAATATGATGGATCTTGAGCCTTTCTTCCCCAAAGTTGTTTCAGAGGAGCAGAATGAACAAATGGCTGAGCAGGTTAACTTGGAGGAGCTCAGGGCAAGGATCTACTCCATGAAAGTTGACAAAATCTAGGGGCCTGATGGCTTCCCAATTGAATTCTTTAAAGGATTTATGGACATCATTGAGGATGATATCCTTGCAGTTGCTGAAGAATCCAAGGAACAGGGTAGGATTCATGGTATATTTAACAATACTTTCATTTCCCTTATCCCAAAGAAGGGCAGAGCCATGAGTCTTGACAAATATCGCCCAATCTCTGTGTGCAATGCCGTATACAAGGTGATTGCTAAGATAATAGCCAATAGAGTTAAAAAAATTTATCAGAATACATCTTCCCATAGCACTTTGCATTCCTCAAGAGCAGACACATACATGAGCCAATTGCCATATCTCAAGAGGTCCTACACTTGACCAAGATTCGGAATAAGTATTTGGCTCTCTTCAAAGTCTATTTATCCAAAGCGTACGACCGTGTCAATTGGACTCTTATTAGACTACATCCAGGTCAGATTCTCACTCAACGTGGTCAACTGGATTCTTTCCACAGTACAATCTGTATCCTTTGCGGTGCTCATCAACGACTCAGCTTCCATTTTTTTCAAGCCTGGACGAGGCGTCAGACATGCCTACCCCCTAGCTTCGTTATTATTCATTACGATGATGGATGGGCTTAGCCATTTAATGACCAACATTGCTTCTTCTGGGCTTTACAAAGGTCACAGGTTTGATGGTAACATCTACGCATCCCATCTATTCTTTGTTGATGACTTGTTGTTTTTTTTTCTTTTCTGATGGTACTTGTAGGAATGGGCTTATTCTGAAATCACCCATCAAATTTTTTTGTCTAGAAACTAGATTGTGTTGCAATAATTAAAAAAATACAATGTCATTCTTGAAACTGGACCATGGGGAAGCATTATGGCTCGCACACAACCTCAATTTCATACCTGTAAACACGACGACAGACACCAAATATCTTGGATGCTTCATCAAGCCCAACGATTACTCCAAGAAAGACTGGATTTAGTTTCTCACGCGGGCTGAAAACCATCTGAATATGTGGTGTAATAGGTGGATCTCTCGTAGAGGCAGGTTGATCTTCATCAAAGCTATCATCGAGGCCATCCCTGTGTACTTGTTCAGCTTGTCTACGGTTCCTTCCAGCATCCTCCAGAAACTAAGGATTCTATGAAAAAAAAATTATGGGGAGGTATGGACAAGATTCATGTTTTCTCTTGGACGTCATGGAAAAACATCGCATGCCCCAAAGCTTTGGGTGACTGGGGACTTCAGGATCTACCTACCTTTGCAAAAGTGTTGGATGCCAAGTGCGCCTGGAACATCATGAAGGTTATGGGTTATGGAATCGTATCACACTTTTTAAATGCATTGCACCTCTTTCAGTTACCGAACGGATCTAGGCACCTGTCATGTCCACTTAACACGCTTCTATATTCTAGAAGGCGATTGTTAATTCTTTCGATATTATTGGAGGTTGGCTTGCCTGGAAGATTGGAAATGGTTGATCTATAAGAATTGGGCAAAACCCTTGGGTGGGTGGCAAGGACTTTGTCGGTTTCTCTGATGATATTATTCTTTATCTAGATGAATGTGGTTATACACATATTCACCAAATACATATACATAACATTCCTCCTTTATCCCACCAGCATTGGATGTCGACAACAGATCTTGATTTCACTGTTGGAGATGCGATCTTATGGGATCAGTATATACAAAATTTGCAGACAGTATGGTTTGGCTAACTGATAAATCGGATCACCTCCTATGGACCAAAAATGACAAGGGTGGGTCATACTCGCCAAAATTGGGTTATCTAGCTCTTACAGAACTAGAGGATCCTCCCCAGCCTTACTGGTGGTGTCAAAGCATCTGGTTGCTCTCCTGTCTTGTTAAAATCAAACTTTTCTTTAGGATTGTCTTATATGGTAAGATCCCGGTTTGGGAAACTTTGACACACAGATTCTTAGTTGGGCCTAGAAGATGCACATTATTCAAACAGGATTCAGAATCCATCAACCATCTTTTCATATCTTTCCCTTATGCACAAGAGGTGTGGAAAACTCTTACACAATTTGCAGGTATTTCATACTTTTGGAATTTGTCTGATATCAAACTGGCTTGGAAGGACTGGATCAGTGGTCCCTTCTACTCAACTCTTGTTGCTCTTTCGGTTATTGCAGTTTGGGGTATATGGTTAGCTCGAAATAAGAAGTTATATGATGGAATTTTCATATCGACCCAAGTATAGGCTGGAGGTAGTTTTGGTATTTTTAATGCTTATTCGATGTGGATTTCTCATAAACCTCCTCGTGTCATCTCCGCGCCCATCATGGATGACATCTTTCTGTGGGATTTCGTTGATTGTGCCTCCCAAGGTAGGCCACGGATAGGTGGATATGGGGGTATCATCCACCTCTCCTCCACTAGGTCCATACATTTTGCAGTTGGTTGGGGGGATGCCTCCAATAATCAGGTTGAATTCGTTGTATTCAATATACTCTTGAGGATTTCTCTTGCCCTTGGAGTAGACAAACTTTAGCTAATTGGTGAATCTATGATGGTCGTGGATTGTCTCAAAGAACATAAGCCCCCGGTGGAAATTTTTCTCCTTCCTTTATTTGAGGACATTATAGAGTGAGGATCCATTTCTCTTTTCTCTCCTTCCAGCATATCTTCCAAGAAGCTAATGCTAAGGTTGATGGCTTATCCAAGAAAGGCTTGCTCCCGTCGGCTGGTTTCACTGATAAATGGGAGTTGACTGATGGTCGGATGGTCCCACTGGGTCGATATAGTACATAGTCTTCTCACTATTGTCTATTTTTTATGTTATTGTTGAGTTGATAGAAATTCAAGTCATTTATATAGTTTTATTGTTAGGTATGGCTGATCAATTATCCTTTGGCTGAAGATGCATAAAACCTATATTCAGAGTTGAAAGACAATCTTACAAGATGTAAGGACCCAACGGTCAAATGAACAATATGGTTTTAATAATATAAAGCTATGATATTTTCTAAGGAAAAAAATGGAGTATTTAGTGTTTACCTATGTTATATTCAAAAGTCATAAGATACATAAATGTAAATTTTTGAAAAGCAGAAAGCGGCATAGAGATAGAGTTAAAAAGTGGATAAATTATTTATTATTATTTTTCTGACCAAAACATAGGAGTAGATTAGGAAGGAGGCAGTAAAACAGCTACCGCGTGCTTTAACAAATAGTCAGACCAAGATTCTGAGTCAAACTAGTCTCAAGAGTCCACTTCTTGTCAACGGCTTGATGATAACGGTAGCAAATGGCTTCATTGATTCCTAGGTAGCTAATAAAAGGAGGACACAGCCCCTTTTGAGCAAATTTGAACAGAAAACAGCAGAGATAAACTCCAATAAGGTAAGTAACAGGTGTCCACGTTTGCCAGCGATTTGGTGGACGCCTTCTCCAGCTCAAAGAGAAGGTTCACGTGGGTCTTGTTGGAGAAAGCCACGCCATTGGAGCTAGAGTGAGCATATTCTTTAAGAACTTCTGGGTTTTTTTATGTGCCTGGTGTATTTTCTTATATCTTCCTGAAAACTTCATTGTGTAGGTTCCATCTTTCTTTTCTTGCTTGGGAGGACGCCTGTTGGCTTTGGTATTTCTTATTTGATCCATCTTGGAAGCAAGCCATCTTATTTTCGGTCTCATAGAGCTTCTCCATAACTGACAGTTACAGGCCTGAAGAGATTTACTCTCGTTCCAACTTTGATTCAGAGTGAGGAGATGAAGGTTAGAATGGCCATAGCAGCGCCTGATAGCCACGTAATCAGCCCACGAGAGGTCAAACCAGCGATGGTTCGGTGCAGAGACAAATGAGGAGTCGAGAGAGCTGGCATAGCAAGGAGATAAATAGTGGTGATCATGAAGAAACTGGGAGTTGTGCAGAGTCTTGCTGGCATAGACTGCTGGAACAAGAAATACAGTGTACTGAGGGGTAGAAATGTTGCTTGACAATAAACAACTCGATCTAGAGATCAAGGGGCTACACATATCAGGGGATGTCATTTCTCCTTTCAAGGCCATCAACTTCTAATATTCCTCTGTTCAAGAGGACTCCTTTATTGGCCTCAATGTCTGCTAAATGATTCAGACCACGAAGGATATGATAGAAAGAGATGGAATGGAAACTATGGCTTAATTGCTGGATTTTTTGATAGATCAGAGCTAGCTTTAGCTGGGTTGGCTTCTTTTGGCTTATAAGGGCCTGGATCAGCATCCTTGAGTCGCCGAATACAACTAGGGAGGAGATCCCTTTGGAGCAGGCTATCCTTAGCCCTTGCAATAGACCGCAGAATTCATCTATGTTGTTTGACTCAGAGCCTAGACCCCAGGCATAATGGCTGAGCATAGTACCAGAGGCTGAGATTAACACTCCTCCTCCACCAGCACATCCTGGATTGTTCTTAGAAGCTCCATCGAAAAAAGACAGACCTCGTTTAGAGATTCTCTCCAGCTGGTGAAGGCAGGTTCCTCAAGACGGATTTCCCAGTTAGCAGTGCTAGAGTGACCAGGCATAGAGTTGCTCTGAAAATTTGGGGCAATTTTAATTAACCACTGTGATTCTTCTGGGAGGAGCTGGGAACTACCTTTCAGAGCAGAGTTGTGTTCAATGGCTTCTCCAAGGATTGCCCTTGCTTGATTGGCAACTTTGGAGGGGTGGTTTTCTTTATCCCTGAAAATTCGATTGTTTCTCTCGAGCCAGATCTTCCAGAGAATGGCTTTAGAGACCCAGCTCCAGGCATTTTGAAGTAAAGTTTTCTTGGATAGCTGGAATGGGGAGAGCTTCATCCATTCAGCAAGGCCATGGATGGTGCCTGGGAGTGTGATAACATAATTAATTTCCAACGTAGCTTTCCAGATTTCTTTGGAGAAGGGGCAACCCAGCATGAGGTGCTCAGACGTTTCTTCCTCTTTTTTGCAGAGAGGACAGCGAGAGGGGCCTTCCATTCCCCTTTTCTTCAGATTTTCGCCAGTAAGAATGCTTCTATGGGCTAGAGTCCAGCAGAAAAAATCAATTTTTGGGATGAAGGACCTTGACCAGACAAAAGTCCAGATTGCTGGATTTGGGGCGACATAGGGAATAGAATGGATATTCTCATAACCTTCTGAGGCTGTGTAAGTGCCAGATTTGCTGCCCCACCCACGTCTATCTCTAATCCCTTCTCTGAAAGGGGATTTGCCTTGAAGGAGGACTGTAAGTGTAGTTGCTTCTTCTTCTAATTCCGGAGGCAGGTTACCAAGATTCCAGCCTATCCAATTGTTGTTTTCCCAGGTTGAGAGGTCCCAAAGCGTAGTAGTTCCGTTTTCCAGCAGCCAACGTTTGATATTTCTCACTTCTTGGCAGTGCCCTAGAGGGATGTCTCCCAGGATGGGATCTTCCCATATTCTTATTGTTTTCCCGTTTCCTGGAATCCAGTAAAGCCTCTTTTTGAAGGAGGGCAGCGCTTTAATACAGAGTTTGAAGACTGGAGATCCATTTCTATGCTGAGGAGTAGAATCAAGGCACCTTTTCCTTGAGCCTGGAAAGTATTTTTTGCGTAGCACTTGCTTACTCCAGCAATCCTTTCCTGAGATTAGTTGCCATAGTAGCTTTGCTCCTAATGCCAGATTTTGGGAGGCTAAGCTCCTAACTTGCAGCCCTCCTTCTGCCCGCGGTTTTTGGATCTTTTCCCAACTGACAAGGTGGAGTTTCTTCTCGTTTCCTTTCCCACCTTCCCAAATGAATTTTCTGAAAAGGCTTTCTATCTTGCTGAGGACTGAGCATGGGGCGAGCAAGATAGAAGATTGATATATTGGCATGCTGTTCAAGACAGATTTAAGAAGGATCATTTTCCCTGCAGGATTGAGCCAGTTGGCGCTCCAATTTTGTATTCTGCCTTTAATTTTATCCAGGACAGGCTCCCAGTTTTCTATTTTGGAATTGGGTTTACTGATGGGGACACCTAGGTACGTGAAGCCCTCCCAGTCCAAGGTGCTTTCCATTCCAAGCAATCTAGCAATATCCCTCAACTCTCTGGGAGAGCAGTTCCAGCTGAAAATTTTACTTTTTTGGAAGTTAATTTTCCTGCCAGAAACTTCTTTGTAAAGAACCAGTTCTTGTTTAAAGTGATCAGCAGAGTGAACAGTTGCCCCACCTAGCAGCAAAGTATCATCAGCGAATTGAGCGTGGTTTATGTCTCGGACATTATTCACCATTCTTAACCCAGGCAGCGTGTGGATTTCTTGGCAAAAATTAAGCTGGAAGCTAAGCACAGAAGCTTGGATGGCGTAGAGGAGAGGGGACAGCGGGCAGCCCTGCCTGAGTCCTCTACAAGCTTGGAAGAAGCTTGAACAGCGTCCGTTGACCAAAGGTGCTATCCAAGGGCCACATACACAGCCTTTGATCCAACTTATAAAAGCAGGAGAGAAGCCAAACTTTGACATTACTGCAAAAAGGAAATCATGCCTAACACGGTCAAAAGCATTAGCTAAATCAAGTTTAATGATCATACCTTTCTCCTTCCGCTTACAGCTTGAGTGGATGGCTTCTTGAACAAGGATAATGTTATCAAGAATTTTTCTTCCTTTGATGAAGCCGCCTTGGTTTTCCGGGATGATCCGGGGGAGGATCCGTTTAAGCCTGGTGGCTATTATCTTGGTAATAAGCTTGTACCCAGTATTGCATAGACAAATCGGCCTGAAACGGTTGAAGCTGGATGCGTCCTTTTCTTTCGGGATCAACGCAAGGAAGGAGGAATTGGTGCTTCCTCCTACCTTGTTGATCTTTTGAGAGTACCTGATCATTTTAAGGAGATCTATCTTTATGATTGACCAGCAGTAATAGAAGAACCTGGCTGTGAAGCCATCAGGACCCGGGGCGTTGTCTAGCTTCATAGCCTCTAAAGCGTTTTTAAGCTCATTCATTGTGACCGGGGCAGTGAGAAGGGAGTTTTCTTCAGGGTTGATCATCGAAGGGATGAGATCGAATGGGCTGGACATGATATCCAGTGGATCTTCATCCGGCGCCGTGAATAAATCTTTAAAGGTGGAAACGGCAGCTTTATTTATGTCCTCAAAGTCTTTAAGCACAGCACCTTGGAAGTTGATTTCTGAGACAGCTTTAAAGTTCTTCCGAGCTTCAGCCTGTTTGTGGAAGTAATTGGTGTTTTTATCCCCGCTCTGAAGCCAAAGAATTTTGGATTTTTGCCTCATATACTCCTCTTCTAATCTGCAGGTAGTAAAATAGTCTTTCTGGAGGGCCCACTCTGTATGCAGAAGATTATCCGACAAAGGAGTATCTTCCATCTGTGCTTGGTGGTTTTCCAGGGCAGCTTGTGCTTTTTTCCTTCTGATAATGGGGAGGTGATGAGTTTCGCCCAAGCTTTCAGGTCGTGCTTAAGCCTTTTTATTTTCCTTTCCCAGGTGAAGGAAGGTGACCCTTTTATCTGAGTCTTCCAAGAATCAGACACAACTTGCAAAAAGTCTTCTTGCTGGATCCAAAGATGGCTGAAACGGAAGGGAATCGGGCCCAAGTCTTGATCTAGGGTGAGATTCAGCATTATGGGCTTATGATCAGAAGTACAGTGGGGTAAAATTTTAGATGAGGCTAAGAGGCCAAAGGATAGGAAGGATGATTGAACAAGGAATCTGTCAAGTCGAGCCGCTATATGGCCAGGTCCAATCCTTTTATTGGTCCAGGTAAACTTCCCTTTAGCCGGCTTTATATCGATAAGGTCCCAGCCAAGGATGATGTCTTCAACCCATTCCCTTGCTGGGTCCCTAACAGGAGTTCCCCCTTTTTTTTCATTGGCAGCTAGAGTAATGTTCAAATCTCCTGCTATAATGATGTTGTCAGGCTGCTTCAAGTTGAGATATGCTTCGAGGCTATTCCAGCAATCTTTTTTTTCTGCATGCAGTACAGGAACATAAAGATTGAAAAGACTTACAGTTCGGCCGGAGATTTTGTGGGTAAGCTTTGTGAAAACCCAGTGCATGGAGCGTTCTTCAGCTTCAAGATCATAGAGAGATGTATCCCAAAAAGTAGCTACACCTCTGGAGGCTCCTCGAGAGTTGTTAGCAATGCCAGGGCCTTTTTTCCAAAACGAATTTCCAACATGGAGGAGTGGGACTTCCTCCAGTTTCATCTCCTGGACTAGCAGAATCTCAGGCTTATAAATTCGGACTAGATCTTTCAAAGCTTCTTCTTTTAAGGCAGATCCTAAGCCTCTGCAATTCCAGGAGATGTGCCGCATTAATTCCTATTGGGAGAGGGGTTGGCCCCTTTTGGGGCCGCGACAGATCCTTTCTTAGATCTGGTGTTCAGCATTCCTTTCAGGGTTTTTTGTGAGCCTTCGAGTACCGCCAAATAAGATGCTTCCTCCCTTTTCTTTCTTATGGATTTCCTTCCCCTTGAGTTTTTAAAAGGAATTGTGTGCATGCTGCTTGAGGAGTCGCCTTCATCCGAATCCTCTCCTTGATCCGTTTCAAGGAGAAGAGGTTCCTCGTTTGTGCCCCTGGAGGTCTCGGAATGAGAAGCTGCCTTCAGATCGCCTGGATTAGAGAGTGGTATTTCCCCAGGTTCCAAAGGCACATGGGAATCTACCTCTCTGTTGCCAGAGTGTAATCCAGGTGGGATCTCTTCCACGCTTGCTGATGCTGGCTCTTTCCCAGATGGGGTGCTATCCTTTCGGATCACCGCTGGCATATCTTTGGAGGCTTCTTGGAGAGATTTATTTGAGCTTGAAGGAGTATTGTTTTTCTGCATGTCCTCTGTGGTCTTTTTTTCTTGAGCTTTGGAGGTCGATTTCCCTTTCTTGACTCTTTGCCAGCCGTCTCCCTCTTCTAGATCCTGCATTTTGGGACAGTTTCTTTGGAAGTGGCCGTGCTCATGGCAGAGGCGGCACTTAAATGGCAACTGTTCATAATCAAGCTTTTGGAAGTGGTGCCAGTCTCCTACTTTTAACTTAACTGCTTCAGGGAGCCCTGCTTCAAGATCGACCTCAACGCAAATCCTGGCGCAAGTGTACTGTCCTTTGTTTTCTGCTTTATCGATATATCTCCCGAGCACATTCCCCACTTTTTCCAGGGCTTGGATATTCCAGCAGTGTACCGGGAGGTTAGGAATCCTGACCCATACTGGAACTTCCTTAGGGACATCAACTTCGGGATTGAAATCCGGCGTCCATCTGTTAAGATAAAGGCCTTGGGTTCCCATGAAGTACGGGCCGCTTCTGAATATGACATCCCGATCCTCTTTTGTTATGAATTCGAAGATGAAAAACCCTCGACCGACCGGATAGCACGTGACACTTTCCTTTATCAGAGGCCTCCAGTTCCTCTGGATCCAGTTGTCTGTTGTTTTTGCCGAAGGCCAGAGGCCCATGAATTGGCCAATCAGTCCTCTCTCTGCCAAGGCCAGAGCAACCTTGATGGGTTGTTTTGCAAGGAGATCAATTTCAGGTATGGATTCCAGTTTCTTGATGAATTTCGGGATGGCAAGGGCCACCGGCTTCTTCCCAGACGGCGATAATAACCTGCGAAAAGCATCAATGTCAGAGGGGGAAGCAGAGGGAGGGGGATGCCCTCCCCCAGGCGCAGCCATGAGGCGGCCTGGCAGCTCAGAAGGAGCAGCGATCTAGGGCAGCGCGGCAGGGGCGCGGCAGCAGCTCGTGCGAGCTAGCATTCGTGAGAGGATTTATTTATTATTATTATTATTAGAGTATATGCATCTTTTAGATGCATTCACCAATATATAATCTTTTAATTAATAGTTGACATCAATAAGTATTATCTTTTTCAGTTGAACTTGGCATAAGGAACTCATAAATGAGGTTGAGGTGCACTAATTATTAGAGTGCTTATAGCCTGGTGGGTTAGCTCGAGTGGTTCAGAGTTGTATTCGTAAGCAGAAGGTATTGGGATCAGATCCCCGAGTGGTTGTGCAAGGGCCTCACTCAATGTCCCCACCGATTTAGGCCTCGTAATCAAGGCCAACGGAAAGCATAATTTTATTATGTTGTAATAAAATTACATCCAAAGAAATGCATGTTTCCATACATTTTCAAGTACAACCTTTCGGCTAAAAAAATATTGTTCCACATACATGAACATTGAAGTCTCACTACTTGAACTAGGAAACATTCTTTCAAAAAATATAGTATTTCAAAATAATTTTAAGGTGAAAAAGCATATCATTCACCCAAAACGTGAATAAGTTGATCTCTCCACAAAACCACATGTAAGTCCTAAAGAAACTTTCCCAAAAATGATATATGTTATATTTTTTACTAATGACCTGTTGATGGGGCCATGTCTTCTATGAAAGGCCAGTGATAGAATTCGTAATGCATCCCATGTCATGTCCCTTCCTTAATGGCCATTTCTCCAATTCCTAACCCATCAAGTCCCTATGGGTTAAGGAAGGAAGTTTTAATTAATTGGGATTAATTTTGTTCAAGGCGTAGTAGTTAGAATGTTTTCAGTAATTCCTAAGTTTATTTTATTTTATTTTTTCCATGAATAAATTAATCTTGGATAATGTTGAAGATGAGGTGGCCAAGAGGGAAAATATGGACAAAGGATAAGATGGTGGACAATCAAAAGCTTTTTAAAAAGAAGAAAGCAACCCAAAGGTGAAAAGCAATGAAAAGCATGCAAGTTATAAAGTAGGGAAAATATTTCTTTTCACGGAAAGCCATGAAAGCAGTCAAAAGTAGGAAAGTAGTGAAAAATTACAATAAGCCAGTAAATCTAGAAGAAGTGGGAAAAGCAGAAAAGGCAATGCAAATGTAGCAAGGCAAGGAAAAAGAAGGAAAAGTAGAAAAACAAAGAAAAAGCTACATACAACAACACCTTCTACTCTAGTTCATGAGGGCGCATGGGCCAAGACAACTTTCTCAAGAATTCATCTAGTTTATAAAGAAAATGTACTAGCACACCTATCGCATTTTTTAACAATTTCATTATTGCATTCAGAGCTTTCAACCACTCTGACTTGGGAGATGTGCCCTTATTCACAGTCGGGAGATGTGCCCCTACTGCTCTTCCAGTGATATGTGAGGATCGATGGAATTCAACCATTGATAGTGTTTTATTGTAGGTATTTAAGCCATATCAAGTGAATATTGAGTCCCCTTTTCATAGTTTGGAACCGTTCCATTTGAATTCCAAAGTATTTCCAGTCTTTTCCACATGTAAAGTGTTTTGTGTCGAGGGATTTCATATATGAGCTTCTTGTGACATGCACTTTAGTTTAAAATTGATGTAACTAATGTAAATTTGAACCTATAAAATTATTCTACAATTTAGGAAAGCAAAGTTTGAGTTTCTTATGAATCTTCTTCCCCTAGTCTAGATTTTGATGAAAAATTGCTAGTTTTCAGTGTTGTTTGGATTAACAATTTTTTTTCCATCGAATTTGCTTCCTTTAAATTTTGTATGTTAGTTATAATGTTAATGAACAAAATTAATTAATGAAACTGACAAATCATAGCCTTTATCCATTGCTTCGAAAGCCCTGAATTCAAGGTAGTTGTACAATCGCGTAGTGGCAATTTGCTTGTATGTTCTCCATAACATTTCAAAACCTTTCTAAACTTGTAGATTCAAATGCAGAATTATATATGAAAGTAAATACGAGTTCTCCAATCCTTCACAAGTCGAAATCCCTCGCCCTTGGTTTTCGGGAAGTGCACAACAAAAGATCTAGTTTGCATATGTTGGGGTGCCCATGAGCCTTGGAGTAGACTTCAACCTTGCAAATGCTCAAAACATAAATGGTCCCAATACATTTTGCAAAGGATAACTAAGCTATCACAATCCTCCCACTCTTCACAGTTATTGAAATTGCTCTCTTGATCCCTTGTTAAAGTGACCAGTTTGATCCTTTAGTTATGTGTTTTGTTAAATCTTTTGGTAAATTGAATCAATGCCCAATTAGATATTATTGGTACATTACAGTGGTATCAGAGCATAGTCGTATAAACCTACTCAGGTGTTCATTAATGAGTTCCAAAAGAAGTTTAGATCCAAAGGATAAAGGTCCAGAATAAGAAGAAGTCAATTCGATGGAAGGCAAGATTCAAGGAGAAAGAGACATGCCAAAATTGGATGAAAAAGATGAGTTCATACTTTTTGTCCAAAGTATGTTGAAATGGTTGCAAGATATATCTCATAATATCTTCTAGACTAGATAATAAACCAGATAGTTATTGACTAATCAGATAGGAAATAAGGATGGAGAAGGGAGCAACATTGGCTCTCAACATGGTGAAAAGAAGAGCCATGGTGGGTTTATATTTTCAAGAATAGGGCCACAATCTCCCTGATGAATTCAAAGGTGAAATGAAGAATAATCCTCATCCGACCATGCCCAAGTTCACTGAGGAACATAGGGAGGAATTTGAAATTCATAATGAATCAGTTGTTTCATGGGAAGTTCGGTATGCAAAGCATCAGACTCTAAATGAAGAATGCAGAAGATCGCTACCATTCAAATATTTTTGTGAAGCCCAATACAAGACAAATCCAAGAAGCGACTTTCAAATCCCTGCTCAAAATTTTGAGTTAAAAAGTGTTATTGGTAATATTTCTTTGGCATACTTTGATGGCTCAACTGAGTGTACTTCTAGTTCTTGGATTCATAAATTAGATACATATTTTCAACTGAATCCTATGACGGTGAGGGATGACATCAAAATGGCTACTCTACATCTTGATGGTGAAGAAAATGATTGGTGGTTTCATGGCATGAAGAATCTTGGTCATAGTCAAGTGACAACCTATGAAGAGTTCACCAAGATGTTGTTATATATATTTGATCAGAAAGATCCTGAGATAAATTTTAGAGAGCTAGCACATCTGAAGCAGAATGGGACTCATGAAGAATACATTTATGAGTTCCAAAAGCTGGCAGTGATGGTCACAAACATATTTGAAGCTCGCTTGATCCTTTTATTTGTAGAAGGATTAACAGAGACATTAAAAGGATTGGTTAAGGCTTATAGACCATCTACTTTACAGGATGCATTGAGTATAACAAGAGATCTACAGTATGCTATACCAAGGACTAGGTTTCCTCCAAGAACAAATATTCCAACTGAATCCATGGATAAGAAACCTATCCAAAAATGTTCAATTTAAAAATTTAAGAAGGAGAACATGTCCTAGATCGAGATGAATTAAGGAGGAGAAAGTTATATTTCTCTTTCCAAGAACCATGGGCTCCATGCAACAAATGTGCAAAAGGATGGGCACATTACAATGAGTTATTCTCGGAGAGTGAAATTGAGGAGGAAGAACCAACTAAAGTTGAGGGTGGCTATAAGACAACGAATGAATAACAACTACCACTAGTAAGTGGTAAGATTGCAGTTATGACAAGAGTACCTCGCTTCCACAGTCTCAAATTCAAGGGAGAGGTTCATGATCAAAGATTCACAATATTGGTGGATGGAGGTGCCACTCATAACTTAATTGAAGCAACATTGGTGGAAAAGAGGAAGTTTCCCATAGAAGAATCTAAAGCATTCACAGTCTTGATACCAGGTAATAACTCCATGGCATGTAATAGATGGATTCCAAAGCTGCAAGTAACCATAGGAGATTATAGCTCAGAGGATAGTTTCTATGTTGTTAATGTGGCTGACACAAACATAGTTTTGGGAGTTCAATGGTTGTACTCTATTAGTGAGCACGCCACTAATTATAAACTAATTGTGCTGAAATTTAAATTTTTTTATGAGAAGCATGTGGTACTAGAAGGCTTTAATACTTACCCAAGACAAATGGTATCATCACACAACATGAGGGTAGAGCATGGAGGGAAATTTGAATTACATATGTTTGGAAAAATAACTAACATGGAAGTGGTTAGCCAAGCCCTTGTCTTGAACTAATAGGATTATGGGTTGCCTTCATTAATGCAAGATTTGGTCTGGAGGGAGGTAGTTGAATTTATGCCATCTAAACCAACCAATATACATGTTTATTCATCCCTGGATTGGGTCGATAGATGCATGTCCAAGATGGGAACTCACGGAGGTAAAAATTCTCTTAACAACAATAATGGGTTCAATGATATGTTCGACATTATTTTGTTTTTTTTGCAGCAACAAAGGTATATATGGTTGTTATACCATACCTTTAGAATTCACAACTCGACCTGGGAGTCTCACCTAAACAAATTGGGTGAAACAAGTGCAAATGTGGTGAGCCTTGATTTTGATGTGCATACTACACTAGAGGATCTCAATAATTGGTTGGAGAGGCTCATTGAGTCACAAATTGGCATGGGAAGTGATGAATTTTTAGTCAATTAGTGGGATCAGGGCATTATTCCCTAAAATGGTGAATTGCTACAAATGATAACAATGATGCTTGGAGGAATTCAATATAAACAATTGGATACTGACATTGTTGGTTTTACAATTGCAACTTGGAAGCAAAATGTTGGGGAAGGGGAGAATGTGTTACACCACCCAAGATTGCGGTTGATTGGGGAGAAGCAATCTTAGGAGGGGAGGACTGTCATGTCCCTTCCCTAATGGCCACTTTTCCAATACCTATCCCATAAAGTCCCCATTGGTTAAGGAGGGAAGTTTTAATTAATTGGGATTAATTTTGTCAAGGCCTAGTAATTAGAAAATAAAATTCCAATGTTTGAAGTAATTCCTAAGTAAATTTTATTTTTATTTTTCCCGTGAATAAATTACTTTTGGATAATTTTGAAAATGAGGTGGTCATGAGGGCGCATATGGATAAAGGATAAGATAAGGGACAATGGAAAGCTTTCCAAAAACAAGAAACCAACCCAAAGGTGTAAAGCAATGCAAAGCAAGCAAGTGTGTAAAGGAGGGAAAAATTGGCTTTTGGCAGAAAGGCAGGAAAGCAGTCAAATAACATGAAAGCAATTAAAAACATAATAAAGTAGTAAAAGAAGGAAAAGTTAGAAAGCAAAGCAAAAGCTACACAAAGTAGTACCTCCTAATCTAGTTCATAAGGGCACATTGGCCAATATGACTTGCTCAAGATGTCATCTAGTAGATAAAAACATTTACTAGCGCACCTATCACATATTTTGGCAGTTTCATTATTGCATTGAGAGCTCTCAACCTCTTTGAATTGGGAGATGTGCCCCTAGTTATAAAGGGGAGATGTGCCCCTGTTGCTCTTCCATTGATATATGAGGATTTATGACATTCAACCATTGATAGTGGTTTATTGCGGGTATTGAATCCATCTCTAGTGAATATCGAGTGCCTTTTGCAGAGATAAAAAGCCTTCCATTTGAGATCCATAGTATTTCTAGTATTTTCCTCATGTAGAGAGTTTTGTGCCAAAAGATGTCATATATGAGTTTCTTGTGAGATACACTTGGGTTTCAAATTGATGGAACTGATGTAAAGTTGAACCTCTAAATTATTTCTGCAATCTAAGAAAGCAAAGTTTGAGTTTCTTATGAATCTTCTTTCCCTATGCTAGATTTTGATAAAAAAAATTGCTAGTTTTTAGTGTTGCTTGGATTAGCAAACTTCTATCCATCGAATTTGCTTCATTTCAGTTTATGATGTTAGTTATAATGTTAATGAATAAAATTTGAAACTGACAATTTGTAGCCTTTATCCATTGTTTGGGAAGCCCTAAATTCAATGTAATTGTGTAGTCTCGGAGTGGCAATTTGCTTGTATGTTCTCCAAAACATGTCAAAACCTTTCTAAACCTGCATATTCAAACCCAAACTGATATGTGATAGTAAATATCAGTTCTCCATTCTTTCACAAGTTTCAATCCCTCACCCTTGGTTTTTGGGAAGTGCACAGCGGGAGATCGAGTTTGCATATGTTGGGGTGCCCAGTAGCCTTGGAGTAGACTTCAGCCTCGTTGATGTTGAAAACATAAATGGTCCTAGTACATTGTGCAAAGGATAAGTAAGCTAGCATAACCCTCCCACTCTTCATAGTTTTTGAAATTGCTCTCTTGATCCCTTGTTAAAGTGACCAATTTGATCCTTTTAGTTCATTGTTTTGTTAAATATTTTGGTAAAGTGAATCAATGTCCAATCATATCTAATTGGTACATTACATCCCATTTTGTTATTCCAAGACTTTCCATTAACCATGTGGTAAATTAAGACCTTCCTTTGAAAGTTTGTCAGTAGTGGAGTTTCACTCCCTACATTCATGACGACAAGATACAAAATCAAATTTGTCTATAACTTGACTGACATCTTCAAACAAAGAGTGAATAAATTCAATGGCCTAAATTATTACTTGTGTATATCTCATTTTTTTAAAATGTTTATGTTTCATTTTTAAAAAGGGTTACGATTTATTATTTTTATGTAAAAATTGATATTCACGTTTTAGTTTTTTATCAAGTTTAAATAATTGTCCTTATTATGATTTTAAAAACTTTTAGAACTTTGATGGATGTTTATTGTTTTGGGTTTAATTATGTAAAGTTTGGATCTTATTATGGAGTTTGATGATAGAAGATGAAAGTAATTCACTTCAATATATTATCGATTTTATTGTTGTATAATAACTGGATATACAAGTACAAATTTTAAATGTGACTATACAATGATATTTCACTTAAATAGAAAACCATAATGTTTCTATCTTTATTTTTTTTAGGTTTTTGTAACTTTTCCAACTACTCTTTATATTGAGCATTATTGTAGTATCAATTATCATTATTTTTTTCCTTTCATTTACTAAAGACAAGGAGTTGGACTGATTTCTATTTTGAATAATATGATTCATTGTAGTGTGCCCGACCCCTAAACAGGGCCAGAGGTGCTAAAATTAATACTAAGTTAAGTGTAAGCACAAAGGATACAAATAAGTTATGGTTAGGCTAACTAACCATTCACTCAAATAATTAAAGCTTTTAACTCTAGAAATTAAATTATAACTAAAGTTGTGACACTTAATTACTTATTTAATTACCAATGGTCAAAATTGTAACACATGTTATTAAAGAATATTATTCATCATCCTTAGAGATAATATGGTCATATAACCCATTCATGCATTAAAATTTGTATTAACGTCGAAACCACCATTGTTAGAAAAAAAAGAGTATTGTTGTTATAAGTTTTTTCTGCAAACTAAGTAAATTTTTGGTGTTGTTGCGTGTGTGCTATTGGTGAGGCTCAAAAGTAATAAAATCACACATATGTAGGCTTTCACCTACAACCACACCACAACCAAAGCAAAACAAAAGGCACTGGTTGCAATCGCGGCCCACAAAATCACCTCTTGATGGTTGTCCCCTACAACCATTTTTAACTAATATATTTTAGATTGTATTGTTGCCTCCCTCCAGCCATCAACCAATATTACATTCAAATTACATTTTTCAAACTCAAATTTGCAAATAGGAGTATATCCATGCATATAACATTTCCAATCTAACAACAGGTGCACCCAACTTGGCACTGGGGAAAACTGTTGGACAAAAAAAAACATATCTTGGTCATCTAGAAAGATTTTTCAACAAAAGAAAAGGTGATCCTTATTGGAAATTTTGTTTCAGACACAATGGAACATGTTCCACAACACCAAAATGAGCCGATATTGGTAAACCAAAGCATATGGTTGCGCCCCTCCTAATACCATAGAGTCATGAATACAATTTTTGAAGAAGACAAAGATGTTTAGAACAAATAACATCGTGGGTTCGAATCCTATGAAGTCCATTCTTCCTGTAACTAGACTCTGACATACAATAATCAAGAATATATATAAATCGACTCATCCTCCATTGCACATAATCATCATAATAATATGTTAAAACATAAATGAAATCATATGAGAAATACTTATCTCGAGATATGAGCAACTTGCTGCAAGAGGACAACTTTCCTCCCAGCCATAGACACAGTCAAGCCTTGCTCACTTGAACAGGTCACCCCTAAGCAAAGACCATGGATCAATGGGTATAGTCTAACTTAGTCTAACAACTCTCGAAACTACCTCTTCTGAGAGCCATAATGATTCCCACTACTACTTTCTTATCTGTCTCGACTGCCTATGGGACATGACCTAGCTCGCCATTCCATTTCCTATCTTCCTGTGCAAGAACCTGAACTAGTAGAGTGATAGAATGGAAGCAAAGGGAAACAACTAAACTAACTCTAGGTCTCAATATACTCCCAATACTACTAGCATTCCCAACATGGTTACATTGCACAAGTCACATGGTCCAAAGCTCAATATTAGCTTCAATAAGGAGAGGGTATATGAATTTATAGCATGAGGAGGCCAACTCTAACCCAAAGGGATCAACTCAAATTAGAGAGAGGTAAGGTTTGAGCTTCATCATTAAGACTTAACTTGAATTAGTGGAGTGGTGGCTTGGTGAAAATACTCTGTTTCCCGAATTAGCAACATGAGGAGGACATGGACATGAAGAGCACATGGATCCACACTAATGCATAAGGGGGGTCACAAAAAATTGAGGAGGATAAAATAGGTGAGAGAAGGCATCCAATAGGGTCATAAATATCATGGAAGCACAAAAATAGGATCATCAATGCATAGTGTAAGAGTGTAAGCTAGACCCCGGGTGCGAGTGCCTCGAGACACTACGACGTGGAGGGACGGAAGACATGGTTTTAATGGCCACCTGTCATAGGTGTCATCATCTCCCTTATAACCATGCATACCTCCCCTTCGTAAAAGCACTCCAGCTTGCATTCCAACCTGCACAACATCTGCCTCTGTACTTTCGGTCACTTCACATAGAGCTCGAGTTGGATGCTTTCTTCCACGTAACAAGGAAATTTAATCGTCGTCGTCGTTAGCATTGGCCTCTTGGTCACCCTGCTCGATGGCTCCACATGGATTTTTCTCCAGCAACAGACTATTTATTTTCTTTCTCCTGGTTTCTCTAGCGTTATTTGGACTTCCATCCTTGGATAAATTTAAGGAAACAAGAATTTCAACTAGAGAATCCACTCACTGACTATGATGATCAGACTTAGGGCCACTCCTCGCAGAGGTAGCATCTCCAGGGGAGAAAAAGTAGGGCGACATTACGATGTTCTATCTCTTCAAGATATGGTGCCCACATTCCCCTCAATGTGCGCAGGGTGGTGGATGACTGAGAAGCTGAAGTTGTGGCTCGCCACCGCTACCCACAACCTCTACGACAATGACTCTCCCATTATTGGTGTATGATGAATGTTCTTGCACAAATGCTCTATCAACATGACCACACTCCCTGTCCATCAACCTCCAGCGATTCTAACAGCTCCACTGCTCAGGAAACTTCGTCGACCGCACCTAGCCTAAACGAGCCACATCCTGCAAAGGACATGCATCAAAGCTAGGACTTCAATCACACAATATGCATGGCTGAAGCTTCAACCAACATGGTAGCAAAGAGGCAGAAAGATGAAGTGGGCATGTAGACTTACATCCAATAACAACAAATGTCGGCTCCTCCTCCCACCGCAAAGCCACACCAGGACCCTGAATCTGCTCTTTCGAAGGATGAAGATGACTTCTTCAAACCATGCCCTATTGTTGAGGAACCTTGGTGAAAGCCATAAGGTCTAAGATATTTATTTTCTCTTCTAAGTTTGTTTCATTCTCTGTTAGCTTGTTAGTTTATGAAACAACTCTGTTAATTTTGGATAGTAGAAACTTGGTTTCCCACACCAAGGGCAAGTTGTGGACATATGTAATAACTTATAGTTTCTGCCCTGGGAAGTTTTGGATAAGTGTCATGAAAACTCTGTTTGTACTATTTTTTGTATTTTAATATATTTTTTTTGCTACTTACGAAAAAAAGAGTGCAAGCTAGAAAATATCTTACAACCCCTAAAAACTAGGAAAAGGGCTAATAATGACTAAAAACAGATAAATGTGAGGAATATATTCATAAGGAGGGTTCCCTAGGCAAGAAGGTCCCACTAAGGTGTGTGCAAAAGATGCAATACTAACTCCATAGTCCATAAGTATCAAGAATAGGGTTCGTTGTACAAGATTTGGGTGACCAACATTATTAATGTCACCAAGGTGTAAATTTGAACTAGGATGGACAAACTTAAGCCAACAACAAGTTATAAGGTGCTAGGGATGTCCCCATTCCCCCAAAATTTGTGGAATCCATGGTCCCCCATACTCTTTTAGTTGCATTTGTTGAGCCAATTGTTTATTTAATCAATAGTAACAACATTCAAAGATAGCAATGATGTCATTAATAACATTAAGATTAAAAATAGCGCCAAAGTCCAAAGTCACATTATCAAACAATGACCATGAGTCCTTAATCACATTAATCTTGCAAAGGAACATAAGTCCACATCCTTATAAAATACCATAAGTCCATAATGCAAAAGAACATAAGTCACATGAAAGATCATAAATCTGGGGCTTAGCAACTGGGGTATTGCATTCATATCTCCTCTAGTTTCTTGATTCAAATAAATTGATGTGTCTAGGAATCAACAAGAGGTGCATTGGCTCTTGAGATGCATTAGTAACAATGACTTCTCCAATACTCTTTGGCACTTAAGAAGACACAAGCGGTATAACTTCGACCCCTAAGAGGTATTTATTGGATCTACCCAATAGTATTCTAGTTATGGGTGGGTATCAAATTTATTTTATTGGTCCAAACCCTACATCCCTAAATACTAATTTTAAAATTTCAAAATTACACGTCGCACATGTCAAAGATCGATTCCACATGCTTACCTTATTTGTTGAATAGGATTTTCCTCTTTTAAATAGTTGAGTTGGCATTCACATGTTAGATTGATGGCAGCAGAAAAAGTGGAACATACCTTCCCTCTAATTCTTCTTAATTAATTTTTTAGTCACTTACATTTAACCCATCCTCCAGTGGCTTTCACTAAATGAAGTAAAATAAATTTTAATTACTTTAATTACTTTTATTTTATTTTACAATACTTTCATGGTTACCATTAAGTCTTTAATAACTCCATCTAAGTTTAGAATTTTTGTGTTCAACTTGTGGACATAAACATATTGGTCTAAATATGCTACGATTCACATGTTTCCCATTATTTTTGTTGGAAATTTCGTCAAAAGTTTAGAAGAGTTGCTGAAATTGCATCACAGTAGCAAACAAATCCAAATATGTTTTTTATGTCTGCATTCTTGTTTCTATAGCTAACATCTTATAACAAAACTAACTTGCAGGCATTACCACCTCGTGGCTCTTGTTATAATATAATATAGGCCAAAAACACAAATAATGCTCTTTTTTGTTTTATTAAAATTATTTTTTTAAACTCAAACGGGTAGTTTTTTTAATTGTTTATTTATGGAGAAAACCTGGTATGAAATAGCAATAGCCAAACCAACCAATTACAAATATAACAGAAGGAATACTTCGAGAATACCAAGAGTTATCAAAGAGATTAAAAAATGTTGAAAATCATACACCATCAATGGCATATCATTGCTTTATGAAACTCAGTTACGGAAGCAGCTAAAAAATACTAGGAACTCCATTGATACTGAGATTTCCGTGACGCAAAAGGAATGCTTTATTTTCCAGAGAGTCTGCTTGTTTGTTTAGCTCTCGCAAAAATATGAAAAGAAGTAACCCTGTAGAAATATTTCAAGATATTCCGAATTACTGTAGGATTTTATTCAATGAAGGATTTCTGAAATGATCTGTAGAGTTTAACAATTTAATCAGAATCTTTGAATCCCCCAAAAATTGAATTGACTTGTAATCGATCTCCTTTGCAATCTGGAAAGCCTTGAGGAGGCTGTAACTTTCTGCCTGGTTACTTGAACTTGTTCCAAGACCCCAATTGAAGTAGGTTTCACTCACATAGTCCGGAGAAAAAATCATCCCACAGGCACCTACAATTCGAGGGTTCCCCTTGGAAGCACCATCAAAGAATATAGACGCAATACCATTATTACTCTTCCAGCACGATGGAAAACCAACAGCACATAATCTCAAACACCAAGAAGGTGGAACTAATGGTTTGGAGCTAATTGGCTTTCTCCCATGCGTAGAGCAACCCAGTCAAACAAATAAATTGTCTGACATTTCTAGAGTTGAATTGCAAAAACAACATCGGAAAGGTCCATGAAATCCACACTTAATTAATTTTTCACCAGTCAAAACCTTTTTATGCATAAGAAGCCAAGTGAAAAAAATCACCTTAGCAAGGTTGAATGGTGACCAGACAGACTTCCACTATGCATGGGATAGAAAGGAAGCTTGAGAAGTTTGAAGTGCAGAAAATCCATGTGCACCTGAATAAAATCTTGACTGTCCCCATCCCAATTTGTCTTTAAAAGAACAATGGACATGAGCCATTCCTGAAAGAGTTGTAATCAACAAGTTTTGTTGAAGGATGAGAGGTTCTGGGATCTCTGGAAAAGATCAAACTGCCCAATTCCCATTGTTGTCCCAAGAGTAGATGTTTGCTAGACAGAGGAAACCTTTGTTAATTAACCACAATTTGATCTCATTTAATGAGTTTAAAGTGGAAAGAGGAGGGTATCCTAAAATATTATCATCCCATTTCTGGGGATTTTATAGAGATGTTGGTGAATGTGTTTAATACCTCTTCTGCACAGATTTCAGATAGTTGTACCTATAGGAGTAGTTTCTGAATTTAAATTTCTCAAAGGACCTCCCTTAAGATATTTCATCCATGAAAGCTTACTTACCAGATGTTTTTTATCTGCAAACAACCACCAAATAATCTTACCTCCCAAGGGCAAGTTTACCAATCCAGGATCAGGAATTTGCAATCCACCTTCTGAAAGAGGTCTTTTGAGAATATCCCAACTAACCAGGTGCATATTATTATGGTTTCCTTTGCCACCATTCCAAATAAAGTCCCAAAGATTATTGGAAATCTAGGAAGTGATGGACTTGGGGGAGAGGAGCAAAGAAGACTAAAAACTGGGGAGGGTTGAAAGGACCGTCTTAATCAAAACCATCTTTCCAGCCTTTGCTAGCCAATGTCCACCAAAGGATACAATTTTGGCTTTTAATTTGCTTAATACTTCCAGGCAAAGTGAACGAGGGATAGATCTCAAGGTTAAAGGGAGACCAAAATATTTTATCTTATCCCACTTATCAAATCTAGGGAAGCCCAAGGAACGGGGAATTCGAAGCATTTCAAATGATCTACATTCCAACCATATACAACACTCTTTCTTTTATTGATCAAAGCTCCTGAGATTAAACAAAAACTTTGTAAAATTTCATTGAAGGATTGAGCAATATTTAATGAAGCCCCTCCCAGAAGGAGAGAATCATCAACAAAAAGAGCATCGTTAATAGGAACCACACCTCTTATTGCTACAATTCCTGGGATGACAATTGCTACCAATTTCGCTGAGAGTTTTCTACTTAAAGCTTTAGCCCTCAAAATATAAAGGAAGGGTGACAGAGGACACCCTTGATGAAGTCCTCTTGAGGCTTGGAAAAAAACTAAAGGTCTACCATTAACAAGGGGTGCTATCCAAGGCTTGTCTGTATAGGCTTTAATCAAGCTAACAAATTCCACACTAAAAGCAAAAGAGAGAAGAACTTGATAGAGAAAGGAGAGCTTAAAATGGTCGAAGGCATTTTTCATATCTAGATTAATGATCATACCTTTCTCCTTCCTTTGGAAGCTGGAGTGAATGGCTTCCTGCACTCATATCACATTGTCTACAAAATGTCTTCCTTTAACAAACCCCCCTGCCGAGGAGAGATTAAATTTTCCAGCATTGGCTTAAGTCTGTTGGCTAAAAGTTTGGCCAAAATTTTATAAGAAGCGTTGCAAAGAGAGATAGGCTGAAAGCTATCAAAGGATGTTGGATTAACTTCCTTAGGAATTAAGGCTAGTAAAGTAGACCTAGTACACCCTCTCACTTTGGCTTTTTTAAGAAAGGTTGAAATCATGCAAAACGGGTCTGATTTTATAACTTGCCAACAAAATCTGTAGAAATGAATGGAGAAACCATCCGACCCGGGGGATTTATCCAGCTCCATAGCCCATATAATGTCCACTATTTCTTTTTCTGAGAATGGATTCACTAATCCCACATTTGACTCAGCAGTGACTAAATAAGGAATGTTAAATAAAAAATCAACATTTATTGCATTATCAGAAACGTCGTCCTCTGTAACCAATTGATGAAAATGCAAATGGGCATCCTGTTGAATTTCCAAGTTCCCTTTGATAACTTCACCCTCATTGGTATGTATTTTTGAAATGTGTTTGCGAGAAAGTCTAACTCTGCATTGTATGTGAAAAAAGGCATAATTTGTATCTTCGGCTTGCAACCATAGACTACAAGACTTGAGACACAGATACTCTTATTCCTGTCAAAAGGAAAGGAAAGACTTTTCTTGAGCAAACTACTCCCTATACAAATAAGGTTTAGTAATTTCAGAATCCTCCACACTTAACTGAATTTCTGCTAAAGCATGCACAGTTTCTTATATGCTGCTCAATGGAGTCGTAAGAGGTTTTTTAACCCAACTTTTTAATGCATACTTTGTTTGTTTGAGTTTCTGTTCCCATACATAACTGGGAGATCCATCAACAAACTGAAACCAGGCTTGAGTCACGGTTTCCCAAAAGCCTTCACGCTCGATCCATAGAGGACTGAATCAGAACAGAATGGGTCCTAAATCTTCCTCTTATTCAAACAACAAAGAGATGGGATGGTGATCAGAAGATAACTTGGTAAAGATTTTGGAAGAAATTATAAATTTCACCTCCAATAAAGAGCTTTGTACCAGGAATCAATCTAGATGAGTAAGAATGTTGGCATCCCCAACTCTGTTATTGGACCAAGTGAAGTGGCCCTTCTTGGGCTTGAAATCAAGAAGGTCCCATGAATGAGTAAAGGACTCCACAAATTCATGAAGAGGGTCTTTGCCTCGAACACCTCCTTTTTTCTCATTAGGATCTAAAATAACTTTGCTACCATGATAATATTTTTGAGAGAGCGAGTTTCAATAAAATGTGAGAGAGAATTCCAACAGTCCTTTTTTCTCGACAAGATTTACTGGAAAATAAATATTCAATAGGGCTATTGAAGTATTACTTTTTTTTAAACAAAAACGAGTAGTTTTATAGAAATAGGAAAAACACGTTTATTTTGGCAAAAAACCAGTCAACCTAGATACAAATTCACAAGAAAATGCTACATAACACTGTACAGGAATAGAGACGCCCAAACAGTCTCCTATACTTAGAAATTATGGATTACGAAATAGGTTAAAAATAGCTGGGTTCCCCATTAATATTAAGAAAACATTGAGGAAGATGACAAGCTTGATTTTCCAAGCCATCCGCAGAAGTATTTAATCCCCGAAGGATATGATAGGAATCAGCCTGATTAAAAGATTTTAAAACTCTCTTAATTCTCTGCATAGTTACAATTAAAGCAAAACTTTTTAAACTATTAGAGGAATTTAAAGCTTTGATCAAAATTTCAGAATCACTGAAAATTTGGACAGACTTATATCCTTCATTCTTAGCCAACTGACTCGCCTGAAGCAGGCTATAAAACTATGCCTGATTATTAGACATAATACCGAGCCCCCAGCAAAACCCGATAGAAGACAAACCATCCGGAGAGATGACAAGACCACCTACGCCAGAGACCCCAGGATTACCTTTCGAAGCTCCATCAAAAAAGATTGTAGCTGAAGATGAACTCGACCAGGAAGAGTTGAAAGCACCAATGTCACCCCAGAACCTCCACGACGGGGACAAAACAGGCTTCAAATTAATATTCCCCACAACATTTGAAGAAGAACCCAAACAAATCAAATATGGCAAAGAAGATGCAGAGTGGCGAATTATTTTTGTTAACCATGATAATGTTTTCATGACAACAAGCTGAAGTTTAGGCCACTAATAATTGAAGAGACAGTTATTTCGGGCAATCCACAAAGACCACAACAGAAATTTTAGAATTGAGTGCCAATATTTACGCAAGACTGCATCATTGCGTTTTGGAGGTCGTTGGTCATGCCAGATTGAGTAGAATTGATTAATAGAATTTTGCATTGGGTAAGTAAGTTTAATAAAATGAAGAACGAAATGCCAAGCTTATCTGGAAAATTCACAGTTCACCAATAGATGATCGACCCTCTCATTTGCTACCTGGCAAAAGCAACATCTGAAAGGCCCATTGAATCCACGCTTCTGAAGATTGTCACCTGTCAAAATTTTGTTTTTTAACAGCAACCACATAAAAAAATTAACCTTTGGGAAGTAGGAATACCATACTGAATGCCAAATCGCAGGAGGAAAGGAGGAATTGTGAACCGTCAAGAGACACTGGAACGCAGAATTAGCTGTGTAAAACCCATCAACGCCCCATCCCCACTGATCTTTGCATGTGATGTGAACTGGAGCTAGGTCCGTAAGAAGGGAAGACAAATACGATTTATGGGAGACTAAATGGATAAGAAGGTTTGGAAAAATCCATCCAGACCAATTGCCTTCAAGATCCCACTTACATATATCAGCAAGGCTGTTTAGACCATTATTCTTGAACCAAATCATTAATTCATGCAATTGAGAATTAGAGGAAAGAGATGGAGTGCCAGAGATGGAATCCTCCCAAAGAAGGGTCTTCATCCCATTACCAGGGATTTTATACAAATTTTGTTTGAAAAACCCAAGACATTTCCTGCAGGAATTCCATATACCAGAGCTAGAAGAAGTATTTTCAGAAAAAAAATATTTCCTAGAGAACCACCTTGTAAATACTTCATCCTGAAGATTTTACTAATAGGGTGCTTGGGATCATCAAAAAGCCACCAAACCAGCTTACCTACCATTGCCAAATTACCAAGACCAAGGTCACAAATTTGAAGACCACCATCTGAAGAGTGGCGCATGAGGACCTCCCATCTCACCAAATGCATCTTTTTTGGCCACCTTTCCCTCCATTCCATAAAAAATATCTCATAAGTTTAGATAGCTGAGCAGAGATAGCTTTGGGAGCAAGAAGCAGAGTTGACTGAAAAACGGGAAGCGCTGAAAGAACGGATTTGATCAAGATCAGTTTCCCAACTTTAGAAAGCCACTGACCCCCCCACAAGGCTATTTTAGCCTTAAACTTGGCCAACACTTCAATCCACAAAGAAGGAGGAGCCGGACCAAGAGTTAAGGGGAGACCTAAATACTTGATTTTTTCCCACTTGACAAATCCAGGGAAGCCAAAGAGATTTGAAATCCGGAGCAGAGCAAGCTGATCAATATTCCAACCGTATACTGCACTTTTGTTTTTATTAATCAAAGCACCTGAGCTTAAACATAAATTGTTGAGAATATCTTTAAAGGCCCGAGCAATTGTCACAGAGGCCCCTCCCAAGAGAAGAGAATCGTCCGCAAAAAGAGCATCATTGAGTGGATCAATACCCCTAGCAATCTTAATGCCCAGGATATATTCGACTTCCTTTTCAGCTAATAATTTTCTGCTAAGGGTTTTAGCCATCAAGATGTACAAGAAGGGGGACAGCGGACAACCTTGACGAAGGCCTTGGGTGGCTTTAAAGAAATCAGTGGGTCTACCATTTACCAAAGGGGTGATCCAAGGCTTATCAGTACAAGGTTTAATCAAGGAAACAAATTCTGGACATAAGCCAAAAGAAAGCAAGACTTCATATAGGAAAGGAAGCTTAACTCGATCGAAAGCATTTCATATCCATCTTTATTATCATGCCCTTCTCTTTCCGAATGAAGGTAGGGTGTAAAGCTTCTTGAACTTGTATGATGTTATCCATTATATGTCTGCCTTTTACAAAACCCCCTTGAAGTGGAGAGATCAACTTACTGAGCAAAGGCCTTAGTTTGTTTGCTAAAAGTTTGGCTATTATCTTATAAGAAGCATTACACAGAGAAATTGGTCTAAACCTGTCAAAAGAAGAAGTCTTTAGGCATGAGGGAAATAAAAGTAGAGTTTGTGCACCCACCCATTTCAGCTTTTTTCTGGAAGGCAGTGATCATTCTCAACAAATCAGACTTGATTATAGGTCAGCAAACTTTATAAAAATGAATCAAAAAACCATCTGGCCCTGGAGCTTTGTCTGACTCCATGGCCCAAATAACTTCAACAATTTCCTGCTCAGAGAAAGGCTTCATTAAATCGAAGTTATCTTCAATGCTGACCAGAGAATGAACATTGACGAGAAAGTCAGAAGCCACATCCTCATAGGAACAACCATCATCTTTAAAGAACATTTGAAAGTGCCTACTAGCCGATTGCTTAAGAAGATCTTGGCCTTTAATGATGACCCCTTCATCATCAATGATTTCCGAGATGTGATTTCTAGAAAGCCTGGCCCTGCATTGATGGTGAAAAAAAGAGGAGTTCTTATCCCCAGACTTCAGCCAAAGACTTCTTGACTTCAATCTAAGATACTCCTCCTCCTGCCTGAAGGAAATATTAGTTTTAAGTTGGGCAATCTGGTGAAGAGCGATATGAGAGGAGGTTACTTCTCTATTTTCCAATTCAACTTTCAAAACAAAGAGTTCTGCAACTCTATCCTTCCTGACACTCAATGGAGTTAGAAGGGGCAGTTTAATCCAATTCTTCAAAGCACACTTAGTTTGTTTCAGTTTTTGTTCCCAAATAAAACTGGGAGATCCAACCACAAATTTGGACCATGTCTGAAAGACAATATTCATGAACCCTTCACGTTCTATCCATAAAGGACAGAACCTAAAAGGAATTGGGCTGAGCTCATCTTTAATTTCAAATTGCAACGAAATCAGATGATGATCTTACGCCAGCTTGGGGGGGATTTTAAATGAAATCATCCATTTGCTATCCAACAAGGGACCATGCACTAAGAACCAATCTAACCTGGCAAAAATACTCGCTGCCCCCACTCGCTGGTTAAACCACATGAACCGGCCAACCTTAGGCTTTAAATCAACCAAATCCCAATCTTGAATCATTTTTTCCACAACATCTTGCATGAAATCTTTACCACGCGCTCCTCCTTTCTTCTCACATGGAGCTAAAGTCAAATTGAGATCACCTACGATAATAATGTTTGCTGGAGAATGGAGCTCAAGGAAATCGAAAATCGACTGCCAGCAATCTTTTTTTTCCCCGTAATTAACAGGAACGTAAATATTGAATAGGGAAATAGTTATCTTATTGTTAATGTGAACAAGCTTTGAAAATATCTAATGCTGAGTTACATACTCATTTAAAAGTAGAAAATTATCTTTGCCCCATAATGTGGCAAGCCCCTCACAGGAACCTCTAGCGCTGACCGCCTTACGAGAAGTCATATTCCACTTGTTTTTGTTGATGAGAAGTAGAGCTTCCTCCTCAATTTTAGTCCATTGGAGTAATAAGAGATCAGGAGGAGCTGATTTTATTAATTTTTTTATAGCTTCAGCTTTGCTAGAGTGCCCCAATCCCTTACAGTTCCAAGAATTTAAAAGCATTACTTACCGAAAGAAGAGGGAGTAATTACTCCCTTAGGAGGCATGTTTCTCTTATTTCTCCCATAAGACATTTCAATAGTTGCCTAACTGCCTTGAGTCTTGAGCCTTTCAGCCTCTTCTTCCCTTATATCCTTTTTAGACTTTCTACCGACTGTTTCTTTTTGCTCAAAGGAATAATCTTTTGAAGAGGTGGAAGATTGAACAGTCAGGACTAACATCATTTTTCTTCGGAGCAATTTCAGCATATGAAGGAGGAGAGCAAGTATCGATAGGAGAAGAGGGAAGGGAGCCACCTTCTAGGGGAAGAGCAACAAAGGAAGGACCAGATAAATCCTTAAGAACAGATATATCTTCTAAGACAGGCTCGATCACTTCCATATTACTCAATTTGCCTTCTTCAAGGATAGTTTCAAAGGAATTTAGGACAACAAAAGAGTTATGGTCAACTTTGGGGATATCGAAATCCTGGGAATTAGAAGCTGTCCCAACCACAAAGTAACCAATTACTTATTTTCCTTTCTTTTCAAATCCCTGCACTGATTTTCCTAGTTTTTGGACTTGAGTCCGTTGATCTTCTTTCTCTTTAACATTTACCTCTTCAGTTTTTTTTTTGCAAATTCTAGCAAAATGGCCATAGCCATGACAAAATCTACACTTAAAAGAAATTTGCTCATAGTCTAGCTCCTAGGTGTAAGACCAGTCTGCTATAATTAACTGAATTGCTTCAGGCAGACCAATCTCCAGATCCACTTCTACACAAATCCTAGCACAGGAAAATTGATCTTTCCTTTCAGCGCAGTCTATGTATTTGCCGAGCTTGTTCCCAATAATAACCAAAGATTCAGTATTCCAACAATGCAGAGGAAGGAAGGGTAATATTACCCATACCGGAACTGCAGATGAGACATCCTAGGAAGGGTCGAAATCGGGAGTCCACTTATTCAAATAAAGACCCTGAGGACCGATGAAGTATGGGCCATTCTGGAAAATCAAATCTCTATCAGCCGGATTCAAAAACAAACACGAAGAAACCTCTTCCGACAAAGTGGCTACGAATATTCTTTGAGACAAGAGGCTTCCAAATCCTGTGCACCCATCCTTCAATTGCCTTGGGGTAGGGCCATAGGCCAGTGAATTGACCAATGAGCCCCCTCTCAGCAAGATTTAATGCAGATCGGCAAATCCTTTCAGCAGGAAGCTCAACCGAAGGAATGTCTACCTTCTTAACAAACTTATTTGGTGCCCCCCCCTTTCTCTTACCGCTGGAAGCAATTAGCCTTTTGAAAGCTTCTATATCGGGAGGGAGAGAGAGCGAAGGAACCCCTCCAGGATCCATTTAGACCATAGAACCAGGAAAATCACAGAAACTGCAAAACTCCCAAAGAAACTTAGTCCAATCCTCCTTCTACAGCCAAACTCGAGACCAAATCAAAGCTGAAAAACCTCTGACAACTTCACACAACAAGCAATCCATACAGGCACCAGAGACAAATCAATTGAAAACCTCCAACCAGAAGGATTTTCCAACGAGTAGGCTAAAAAAGAAGCCAAGCTAGAGCCAACAATGATCAGCTAAGCACAAAAACCTTCCAACGAACCAGAGAAATCCCTCAAGCTGCCTAACAATCCCTGCAATGGATGAGGGCACCATTAAAAAGGAACAAATCTTGGCCAATTACACGATCAAGAGATGAATCCTTCCACAGCAAAGGATAACCGAAAACCACAGAAGATTTACTTCAAAGCCACAAACAAACAACTGCAGAATCGAGAAATCCTGAACAAAGCTCAAACAGCCTCCTAAAGCACCTAGGGAAAATGCAGAAACCTTCTTGGAAATTTTTCAAATCTATAGCCAAACACGGTCCATCATTTTTCCAGTGCAAGAATTCTCAAGACCTTTGCATTAGTCACAAGAATTCTCAAGAATTCTAAAGACCTTTGCAACCACAAATGATTTCAACTGCAGAATCGAGAAATCCTGACCAAAGCTCAAATGGCCTCCCAAAGCAAACCAGGGAAAATGCAGAAATCTTCTTGGAGCACGAAATTTTTTCAAATCCCTTCCTGCATAGTTGACACATATATATAGTTCACTTGCCTCCCTATTGAAGTATTACTTGCTATATACTTGAGTTCTGAATAAATCCAATGTTGGGAAACAAATGAGGCATTCAAAATAAACTTATCCTCAAACCATAATGTTGCTAGGCCCCTCGAAGTACCCCGGGCGTAGACAGCCATGCCAACATTCTTTTTCCACTTTGATTTGCTTAAGAATAATAACGCTTCCTCAACAATATTTGTCTCTTGAAGCAAGAGAATGTCTGTAGGTTCCATTCTCAGTTGGTCTTTCACTGCTTCTGCTTTCTTGGGATTCCCGAGTCCCCTACAATTCCACAAGATGATCTGCATTATTTACCTGTGCAAGAGGGAGTTGGCCCTCCCTTTGGGGGCTTATTCCGCTTACTTCTACCAATAGACATATCAATTGTGCCTTGACTTCCCTGCATCTTTAATCCCTCAGCTTCTTCTTCTCTAATCTCCTTTCGAGACTTCATACCTTCCTTTTTAGTGAATTTCTCAAAAGAATCTTCATCCGAGGAACCATAAGAATCAACCAACTTTTTCTTAATGATTTCTGCATATGAAGGAGAAGATATGGCACCTAGAGGAGATTTGTGTATTTCCTGCAAGTTTGGATCAACACAAGGAATTTCAAAAAGAACAGGACGAGATTGCTTTTGAGACTTGATAGTTACTTCACCTTCAAATATGAGGTCATCTAATTGCTGCACCTCACCCTCTTCGAGAATAGGGGATATCTAATCATCAAAGGGACACAAGACAACGAAAGGATTTGATGAAGCTGAAACTTTTTCCACATCTCGATTTTTATAATTCTTCTTCTCAACAGTAATGACTCCAATCCCTGTATTACCTCCTTTTCCTTTCGTTCTGGAATCTTGTTTAGAGGAGCATGCCTTCTGAACATGAGTCCTTTGATCAACCTTCTCTCTTACAGATTCTTCTTCTGATTTTTTCATGCAATTTCGAGCAAAGTGGCCATATCCATGGCAATGGCGGCACTTGAATGGAAGTTGATTGTAATCAAGGTCCTGAATATGAGACCATTCGGCAACAATTAACTTGATCTCCTAAAGCAGCCCAATCTCTAAATCAACTTCAACATAAATTCTTGCACACGAATATTGTTCTTTTCTTTCTGCATTGTCAATATACTTTCCAAGCTTATTCCCGATGGTTTCCAGAGATTCTATTTTCCATCAATGGAGAGGAAAATGGGGGATCCTAACCCAAACATGGACGACTGAAGGAACATCATGAGTAGGATCAGGAGTCCACTTATTCAAATAGATCCCCTGAGGGACCATAAAAGAGGGGCCATTTCGAAAGATGAGGTTTATATCTTCAGCTGAATCAAACACAAAGATATAGTAACCTTTGCCAACCAAATGATTACAGATTCCTTCGCTGACCAGAGGCCTCCAATTACGTTGCACCCAACCATCAATTACCTTAGGAGAAGGCTAGAGACCAGTAAATTGTCCAATAAGACCACATTCAGAGAGTTTCAGAGCAGTCTGGCATGGTTGTTCGATAGGAAATTCAACAGATGGAATATGAACTTTCTTGACAAATTGTTGCACTAAAGAGTTGCCCTTCCTCTTTCCAAGGAAGCAACTAATCTTTTGAAAGTAGCGAATTCAAGAGGAAGAGGAGGAGGAGGATCCCCTCCAGAGTCCATGGTTCAGGACACACACATAATAAAAAGAGAACTGGAAAGAACACCAATCTATCTTGATCGAAGAAGATAACCAATCCTAGAAAAAATTATCCCTAACGCACACACATAGCAATGATAGATCCAACCATAAATGCAGAGGATAAATAGAGCCAAGAGCTATCTAGTCCATGTTGTCACCAGTTGAGCAAGCCTGCAACAAAACCCAGAGACTGAATCCAAAGGCTCTCACGAACAACCTCGAATCCAGAACGACAACGACATTATCCTCCTAGAACCAACAACTAACACTTTAGACTCCAGTTCAACAACACCAAATTTGTAAGGTGGACTCTAGACGACAGCAATCCAAAACCAGGATCTCTTGTGGACGAACCAAAGCCGAAGGCTCTTCTCAGATCAAGAAATCAGAAGTTTGAGTTCAAATCTTCATGGAGCGGGCAGATTCAATATGAGTTTTTACACCATTTTTCACAATTTATTAACTAAATTTGACCATCTGCAAACATCACTGTTAAATTAGAAAATAATATATATAAACTTTGAGACTAAATTAAAATAAGTCTATTCTATATTATGAATATTATTCACTTGAAATATATCCAATTTGGAAATAAAATATTTATTAATATAGAATTTAAATACACATATCTTGTCAGTATATGTCTATACAAAAAGTAAAATCAATTAAACTAAATTAAGTAGAATTTTAGCAATTATTAATTTGAAAATGTTAGACAATTATTAAAACATGAAACTAATTTATAAGTTCAAGTGGAGAATAAAACAATTTATTATGTCCTTGATGGGGGATATATGATTTTCTTAGCCGGATTAATCTCGAGTAATTTGAAAATTTTCAGAGTTTAGAGTAAGGTTTTTCTATAATCCGAAATATTTTTTATTTGTGGTTTTTTTATTATCATTTTTTAGGCTACCATTGGTTTAGTGGAGGTGATGTTGGCCTGGGTTCCTGTTGATTGCATGGGCAGACCCGGGTTTACTATAATCAACCAACAACACCCCTAGCTCACTGGCCCTTTCGGCGACAGACCGCACAGCGGCCTGAAGTCTCACCCGAAGTGATTCTAATGGGTTAGCCAAGGACTCAAGCGTCTTAGACCAGGTTCTGTGGCAATCCTACTGGTGGCTCGCAGCTCTTCTGGCTGCAAGATCTCCCTCTGTGTCTGTGCGTCGCACAACTTCTTGCTTGCGCCACGCAATCCCTTCGTCGCGCAGCTCTTCTAGCCGCAGCGTCTCTACCCTTGCGCGCGTCGCGTGGGTTCTTCTCTCGTCGCACGACTTCTTCCTTCTCACAATAGTCCCAATCTCACCGCATCGCCGTGCACCGTGCGACACGAAACTCCTGCTCAACGCTAAGTCCTCAACCCATGGAGTCGCGCACCGCAGCTCCTCTGCCGGTGCGGTATCGCCTTCTTGCGATACCCTCCAACCGCGGCTTAGCGCACTAGCGTTGTTCGTGTCGACGCGCAAGACCTGATACCCATACTGTCTTACTGTGATTAATTAACTATCTAAGGCAAGCATAAGTAGCCCTTATACGACGTGCCAAGGATTTCAACTTGTATATATCTTCCTGTAGTGCTGTAACTAAACAACTCATTCATACATCAACTGTAAGCAAATTGCATAACATAATCGGATAGATGCAGCAAATAAACACAATATGTAAATCAATCACAGAACACGGAATTTTAACGTGGTTCGCCCCCAGGATGGGAGTTACGTCCACAAAATTGTGCTTCTCTATTATAGCTTAAGGGAAGCCAAACACAGTTCTGCTGCGCCTCAAATGCAGCTCAAGATCTTCTCTCTTAGATCTTTCTTCTCTACCTTTATGTTGTCTCTCTTACAACATACTCTTCCCTCTCAGTCGATCCCTGCGGATCGTTACATGCATGCTCTACAAGCCGGCTACTGGTTTTAGTAAGATTGCTACCGCTAGAACCAGAACCAGAGCTCGGCTTTTACAACAGTCTACTTATCCTTATTGCCTATTTCAATCACGACTGTCTCTCTATCTAACCAACTAGCTAACCCTTTACAATACAAAATTACATCTTTATATAGGCAGCCCGAAGGTCGTGCCATTACAACACTGTGGGCCTGTCCCAACAGTAACCCAAAACCTAACTAGTGACAGTCAGTCCTCTCTGTCCTTGAGGTAGCCGCTTCCCGTCACACCACAGCTCTCTGCAGTCTTCCATGCTTCCCGGCACTGATCATGGGTACTATGCACCGCTTCGCCTTCTATCCTTCGTCTTCAATGCTTGAGCCTCGTTGCTCCTTCTTCTTTATGAGGGTCGCTGAGCCCTCCTGTCCTCCACCGCTGCCTTCAATGCAGTGGGTGAGCTCTCCCTTCTCAGCCGCTCAGGTACCGTTGCCTTTCTTTGACTTTCGTATCTCAAAAAGTCATGGTTTTCGGCTCTGCTCTGCAGCTGGAATCATGCTACGGCGTCGTAGCTCCGTCTTATCTTCTTTTCGCCAAAACTTATCTCTCCACCAAAACTAGCAGCTTCTTCTGTAGCTGCGGGACCCTAATCCAACAGTTCTTGTGCCCCAGGACCCAACAACGACGTGATGTCTGTAGTTAGGGTTAATGTGAAGACTGGTAAAAAAAAATTGTGCCACCTTGTAAAATGCAACAGTGTTGGTGAGATGATTCACGACCACATAATGTTAGGGTTTTGATTATCGAGGACTCGCTCTCTCTCCTCCTTAAATACTCTGAAAAGATGTTTTGATCAAGCAAGATTTCTTGATATTGTGACAATAAATTTATGTCGAGAAACCACTTGCACTACAAGTGTTTATTTGTTCTCCACCGTTGTTTTATGCAGCGGCCTACAAACTTCTTTGCGTAGAACGAAAACCGCTTATGTGCATGGAGGGTCATGTTTTTTAACCTGCATTATTACATTGTCTTATTATTATTGACAAGGGCGGTTTTTGGTATCCATTGTAACGAGATGAAGGCAACGCTAACCAACTCCCATGGTGTTTCAGGTTCCTTTCTTATGCAAGTCAGGTTGCCATTTATGTGTTCCTCTTATGGATATTTGCGATATAGGTTTGTTTTAGCTCAGTTGTATTATAGCAATTTAGTGTATTATGTAAAGAAATGGTAGGAGTGGTCTGGTTCTTTCTTTTTGCAGTAACTTGGTTTAGCACATGTCTTGGAAACTTGGATATCTATGCACCTTGGAGCTTCTCGAGAGTCGCAGCCTTCGTCCATTGGCTTGGTCTGGCTTCTGAACGGATCTGGCTGTTGCCTTTTGTGAAAGTGGGGTGTTTCTTGGTGTCAAATTGTTGATGCTGCTTTGCCATCGTTCTGCATTGTTGTTGCTATTGGAGGTCAATTTTCAGGAGCTTTCTCGGCGTGATCTGTTGCTCCGGGGATAGTTAATTTTTGTTTTGCAGACTGTTGTTATGCTGTGAGGCGGTTTTGGTGGCCAATTCTTGGATTGGAGGTGCCTCCTTTCTATGGTGTTTGGTCTCTACGTGTTCTTGGTGGCTGAATTTTTTTTGACCTTACTGGTAGGCTCTGGCTTAGGGTCTCTTACTCTTCGGAGGTGATTTCAAGCCTGCTCTGCTGGACAGTTTCTCATGGACTCTAGAGGGATCCCTCCTTTGCCTCTTCCTCCTAACCTCAAATATTTCAAGAGATTGATTGCTTCTTGTGGCAAGAGGATAGGGGGCCCTTCTCTAAAATTTGTCAAGAAAGTGGATATCCCTTCGGTTGAGTTACGTGTCGTTCGACGCTAAATTTGGCTGAACGTGGGCTCATCAGACAATTCACTGGCCCATGGCCTTCTCCAAAATCTATTGATGGTTGGGTGTAGGGAAACTGGAGGCCTTTAGTCTCTGATGGTACCTGAAGCCATTTTGTAGGAAGAGGTTATTATGTTTTTTTTTACTCTGCAGTGGACCGAGACCTTATCTTTCAGAATGACACATACTTCAAGGGGCCACAGGGGCTCTACTTAAACAAGTGGACCCCTGATTTCGATCCCTCTCACGATGTCCCTTCTATAGTCCTAGTCTGGGTTAGACATCCGCATCTTCCTTTACACTATTGGAGCTAAGATGCCCTCGAATCCATTGGGAATAAGCTTGCTAAATACATTGACAGGGCTGATAGGAAAGATCATTTTTCTTGCGTAAGAATCTGTGTAGAAGTTGACTTGGAGATTGGCTTGCCCAAGGAAATTAAGTTGATAGTTTTAGAGTGGTCTCATATTCAGGAGCTGGATTATGAACAAATTATGTTCAAAGGTAGATTCTGTCATGGCTATGGTCATTTTGCTCGGAACTGTAAAAAAAAATTAGAAGAGGAAAATGTAAATGAGAAAGACGATCAGTGGACCCAAGTCCAAAAAGATGGGAATTCCAATCAGCGCCTTAGAAAGAAAGGCAAAGAAAGTAAATTAGTGAATGTTGATTTTGTTGTTGGAAAACCCCCTCCTGCACCTCAGGCTGTTGATTTCCCCAAATCTTCTCCCAATCAATTCATTGTCCTTAGTCCTTCTAAATCCATCCTTGAAGAAGGTGAAATACAGCAACTCGATGGGAATGAGTTGGAATGTGAAGTAAATACAGTTTCTTAGAAACAAGTAGATCCATCTTTATCGCTTCCTCCCTAGGCTGGAGGTCCCTCCCATTCTTCTCCTATCGGTGATTGCTCTTCCCCTTCTTATGTAGATATTACCCATAAGAAGCAACCTGATAGTTCTAGTTCTTCTGATGATGATCAAATTTCCAAGAAGGCTGGCAGGAAGTCTAAGAAGGAGATTCAGGAAGAAGAGGTTGAGAGGCTAAAGACACAAGGAAGTCAGTCCACTATCGAAATGTCTTATGGAATGTATAAGAGAACCAGACCTCCTAAGGGAGTAATAACTCCCTCTCATTTGGGTAAGTAATGCATATCACCTCTTGGAACTGTAGGGGATTGGGGAATCCAATCAAAGTTGCTGTTGTGAAATATTTAATGAGAATGACCTGATCCAAAATCTTATTGCTCCAAGAGACCAAGAATGAGGAGGAAGCTCTCCTTCTCATCAGTGATAATAAATGGAAACTAAACGCTGGTAAAGCTGCCAGTGCTAGAGGCACAAGTGGGGGATTAGCTACTCTATGGAGTGATGAGAACTTTCAGTTAAAAAATGGTTATGCTACACAACACTGGATCTATACAAAGCTCTTCCATCTCTCTAGTAAGACCTCTTATGCCCTCTTTAAGCTCTATGTACCTGTTAATTACATTGAAAAACAAGATTTCTAGAAAATGTTATCAGATTTCATCGAGTTTAACTCTCCTGTCAACATAATTTTAGCAGGTGATTTGAACATCACTTTATCTTTGAATGAAAAAAAAGAGGCCTACGTGGCAAGGACCATCTGCAAGATTCTCTAGAAGAATTGCTTCAAGCTTGGAAATTGATCAATTTAAAGCCCAATATTGGGCGTTTCACGTGGTCCAACCATAGGGTGAGGGCCGCTAGTATCTTTGCCAAATTTGACTGTTTCCTTGTTCATAGCATTCTGATGGACGATAAAACCATTATTTCTTCTAAAATTTTGCCTAATCTAATGTCAGACCACCATCCTATCTCTCTGTTGTTTAAGAACAAAGAGGATTTAGGACCAATTCCGTTCAGGTTCATCCGACTCTGGATTGAGAGAGTTAGGTTTATGGACATCGTATCACAGTTTTGGTCCCAATACATCGTTGGATCTCCCAGTTTTATTTTTGAGCAGAAATTGAAAAAAATAAAGTCGTGTTGAAGGAGTGGGTTAAAACCCCTCTCTCCTCTCCTACGACCTGCATAAAAGAAAGAGTGGATGAGTCAATTGCAATCAAAATTGGCATGGAAAATTGTGAAATCTCCACTACACAATTATCCATTGAGGAACTTGCCTAGTTTAAATCCTCTCGATCATTCAGGCATGAGGAGGAACATCAAAGGCTGAAATCTAGAAGCCTATAGCTGATGGCAGGGGATAAGAACTTTGCATACTTCCATCGCCAGTGCAGGGCTAGACTCTCTCAAAACCACATTTCAAAAGTTTCCATTGGTGAAGGGGTCACCATTAAAGGTGAAGATATTCTCAAACAGTAAACTAGCAACCATTTTCAGCAATTATTTCAAGATGATGGTCTCTTTGATGAGGAAGTGTCTTCTGAATTTCTGGTTAATATTCCTTCCCTTGTTAGTGTTGAGGACAATTATAACTTAATGAAACCTTTTTCCGGAAAAATAAATTGTTGATGTCATCTGGGTAATGGAGTCTGATAAAGCTTCTAGTCCAAATGGGTTTTCAATTCATTTTTATAAAGTCTGCTGGCCCATTATCCAGTCAGATCTTATCCGTATGGTGTCTGCCTTTCAGAAAAAAGCTAAAGTTGGCAAGTGTACCAACTTTAATTTTTTAGCCTTCATCCCAAAGGAAGCTAATCCTTCTTCCTTCGACAGGTTCTGTCCTATTTCTATGTGTAATGATTCATATAAGATTCTAGCCAAGCTTCTAGCCAACAGATTTAAGCTCTTACTAGGTAAGTTGATCTCTGCTTTATAGGGGGGTTTCGTAAAAGGCAGACATATAGTGGATAATGTCATTCAAGTTCAAGAATCCCTCCATTCAAGTTTCCAAAGGAAGGAGAAAGGCATGTTAATTAAGTTGGATATAAAGAACGCTTTTGATCGAGTAAAGCTTCCCTTCCTTCAGGATGTTCTGCTCTCATTTGGATTTTTCCTTGAGTTTGTAAATCTGATCAAAGCATGCACTGAGAAACCTTGGATTGCACCATTAGTTAATGGTAGACCTTTTGATTTTTTCAAAGCAACCAGAGGCCTCCAAGGTTATTTGATGTCTCCTTTCCTATACATCTTGATGGCCAAAACACTCAGTCGAAAACTCATAGTTGAAAAGGAAGCTGGGTATATCCCGGGTATTAAGATTGCTAGGGGTGTGGACCCAATCAATCATGCACTTTTTGTGGATGACTCTCTCCTTCCTAGGAGGGGCCTCAATGAAGATTGGTCGTGCATTCAATGTTATCCTTAAAAAATTCTGCTGAATTTCAGGAGCATTGATTAACAAAACAAAAAGTGTTGTTTATGGTTGGAATGTTGAACTCTCGGTAATTATCCGAATAGCAGACTTCTTGGACTTTCTCGGCTTTGACAAGTGGGAGAAGATAAAGTATTTGGGACTCCTTTTAACTCTTGGTTCGTCCCCTCCTTCTCTTTGGCTTGAAGTGCTCGCAAAGTTAAAGGCAAAAATTGCTTCTTGGGGTGGACAGTGATTAACTAAGGCTGGGAAATTGATTTTGATCAAATTAATTTTTTTAGCATTTTCTATTTTGAAATCCACCTTGTTGCTAGCCCTAAAATCTATCTCGACCTAGATATCTAAACTATTGAGAGATTTTCTTTGGAGCACCGGTAAAGGTGGCCAAAATAAGATGCACTTAGCAAGTTGGGAAGTTATTAAGCTACCTATTTTAGAAGGTGGATTACGAATTTGGGACCCTGGACTGGCTAATTTGGCGTTGCGTGGCAAGCTGATTTGGCAGCTTTATATGGACAAAAGTCACCCTGTCAATAGGATTTTTAGGATGAAATACCTAAAGGGTAGATCTTTGAGTAATATTACTTCTACTAACACTTCAACAGGCTCTAGTATCTGGAATTCCTGTAGAAAGATGTTTTGAATTTTTCAATAATCAGTTATATAGATCCCATGGCAATGGGAAGAAGATTCATCTTTGGGAGGATAAAATCTCTGGGAAACCTCCTCTCTCCAATGTCATTCAGCTAGCAGAGATTCGAAACTAGGCAGTAAATAAAGGTCTGCTCCATCTTGTAGATATTAGCACTTGGGATAGAGATGGTAATTGGGTAGGTTGGTCACTCCCAGACCTTCCTACTCGTCTCAATACCCAAAAATATTTGTTGTTCTCTTCTCTATCTGGCCTTGCTCCTGTCCAACTTTCACAAAAAGATTGTTGGGGATGGGGTCCTGATGGTTACTATTCAACAACCAAAGGTTTCAAGGTTCTTCTCTCAGCTCATCCCTCTTGCCTCTCTCCGAGGATTTAGAAAACAATTTGGTTTTCTCGATGTCTTCTGAAGGTAAAAAAAATTTCTTGGTTGTCCTTGAATAATAAATATCTGATAGGTGATAATCTTAAAAAACATGGCTTTAATGGCCCATTTCGTTGTTGTTTCTGTAAAATAGCCCTGGAGACGGCTGACCATCTCCTAGTAGATTGCAATTTTTCTAAAAACATTTGGTATCTGGTTCTTCATGGGATTCAGAGCTCGATTCCAAATCATCAAACAGTCTCGGCTTTTTACATAGCCTGGCATGAATGACGTCCATCTAAATCTTATGTTGTTGTATTGGATACGAACTGGCATTTAATTGTGAAATTAACGTGGTGGTCTTTGTGGCTAGCTCAAAATAGTTGTATATTTAGCGATCAGAGCGCGATCTCATGGGTAGTGGCCTTAAAATCTTTACCATGGGTTGCATATTTAACTGGACTCTCGTTGCCCACATTGCCAGTTTCTTTATGGAGGAGTCCTAGCTCTCATGTTGTGGGCAATTTCTTGATTTGCACCAAACCTATCAGCCTCCCTTCTTGGAGGTTTCGTGGCAGTAAGGATGCTTTTAAATATTTTTGGATGAATTCCCCTTTAGCTACCATTTTCTTTGATGGTGCTTCCAAGGGGAATCCCGGGGTCTCTGGAGCTGGGGGCTTGGTCTTCTCTCTGGACAGATTGTCCACTTTCAGTTATAGTTGGGCTCTTGGAACATTGTCCAACAATCAGGCCGAAGGCTTCAGCCTTCTTTTGGCGAGGCATCTGGTTAAGGATAAAGGATACAAGTCAGTTCAAATCTGGTGATTCGAAGATATTGATAAAAGCTCCAAATTCAGGTGACAAGCTAAATAATTTTGCCTTGAATATAATTCTGCAGAGAACTAGGATATTATTGAAAGATTTTGATAAGTTTGATTCTTTCCACATCCTTCGGGACCAAAATCACCTTGCAGATGCCCTGGCTAACAAAGCATGTCTTTTGCCTCAAGGTTTCTTAGTATCAATGGGGAACCCAATTATTTCCATCATATCTTGTAATTCTTTAGTAGCTGAATATTGTTTAATTGGGTGATTCTTTCCCATTTTGTAATGCTTTTTTAAGCCTCTGGTCTCTCCAGAAAATGCAAATAGGTTTATTGGTTATGGCTAAATGACCCACAATCCTTCTCTTAATAAAATTGCCCGTTTATGTTAAAAATAAATAAAATAAAGAAATGGTAGGAGAGCCTCCTATGTAGTAAGTGTTGTGATCAAACAAAGGAAAAATCCACAGAAGCAATGTAGAAAAAGACGTTCAAGAAGAGGAAGCAAGCTTTGTAAGTTGCAACATTTTGAATATAAATATGTATTTTTCTTTGGTTTTTGCATGTGTATTTGATATTCTAGATACTATAGAGTGTTTTTTATTTAATTTGTTTTTGTCTCGCTTTGTTGGAAAAGGTAAGGTCAGCCATGTCACATCATATTCTTGGCCTAGTGGGGGTGTTTGTATTGTCTTTGAGTATGAGAAAATGGAATGAATTGCATTCAAATTTTGGGTTATGTCGTGTGTTCCTTCTAATGCAGTATTGGAGTAATCTGTTATAATTGTTTTTGTGGTTTTGCATTGAAATTTCATGGTGGGATTTCATGCTGGGGAGGTTTTTTAGGACAATTTGGGGATGTGCTATTTTGATGGCTCGCTTTGTGCTCTGATCTAATAGTATTGATATTTGGGTTTTTAATGGGGTTGCCTGCGGGCTGTTTTGTAATGTGATGAGGAAAAACTCCAAATATTACAGGTGGTCTATCTGTCTATGCTTAGAATCCTTAGACAACGTTTATTTTTAAATATGTTAAATGAATAACTCGTGAATTCATCTATTTCATTGCTAAAGTATTTATTTATACATTACATATAGTGGTTGAGTTTTGTCTTCCAACCAGCCTTTTGAACTTCCTACATGACTATTCATTTTTCATTTATTTACATAATTACAAACTTTGTGTAACCATAATCATGAGGATTAGGTTTGCAACATTTCCCCTCTTAATATGAGGGGTGTTTGTGAGTCTAAGCATGGTTCTAAATATTTCAAACTTTTCTCATCCAAGTACCTCGGTGAAGATGTCAACAATTTGCTCTCATTCATGGAACAATGTCATAAATGAACTCTCATGGCCTCTACATGATGTTGAACCAAATGGTACTTTGTGTTTATGTGCTTGGTTCAATCATGGATCTAGGTTTATTGGCCAGTTTGATTGAAAAAGTGTTGTCATCAATAAGGGAGTGGAATTTTATTGCTTCTCCTGCAAATCTTCAAGTATCTTCTTGAGCCACACAATATCCTTTGTTGCTTATGTAGCCACCACATATTCTGCTTCTGTTGTTGAATCTACTGGAACTGACTTCTTGTGTGATCTCCAAGAGATAGTTGTTGATCCAAGACTCATTGTGTATCTAGAACTCAACACTCATGTCTCTTTGTATCCATTGAAGTTTGAATCAGTGTACCCGATGAGTTTAAAGTCTTCCACCTTAGTGTACTTAAGTCCAAAGTCTTGAGTTGCCTTCAAGTAAGTTAGAAATCTTTATGTTGCAGACTAGTGTCCTTCACAAGGTTTGTGCATGAATATGGAAAGAATTCCAACAACATAAGAAATATCTGGTTTGGTAATGGTAAGGTAGATAAGGATTCCTACAAGCTATCGGTACTTGGTCACCCTCAAATTATTTTCCTTCACTTGATGTGAGCTTCAACTTTTGTCCCATTGGAGTTGGGAGAGGAATTGATTATGTCATGCAAAATCTGTTTAATAATCATCCAACATACTTTTTTTCTGAGGTATGAATATGTACTTATGATGTTGAGTCACTTTAATTCCCAAGTAGTAACAAAGATGTCCCATATCAGTCATTTCAAATCCTTTCTTCAAAACTTTCTTTATGGATAATATATAAGTCTCATTGTTCCATGTCATCAAAAGCTTATCCACATACACCACAACAAACACAATAGATATCCCAACTTTCTTCACAAACAATGTTGCATCATCAAGATTATAATGTTTGAAATTTAGCTTTAGAAGATGCTCGGTTATCTTTTCATACCATTCTTGTGGTGCTTGTTTTAGGGCATACAAGGATTTAACAAGTTTGCATACCTTGTGTTCTTGTCCCTTCACAATAAAACCTTTTGGTTGAGACATGAAGATATTTTCTTTCAAGTATCCATTCAAGAAAGTTACTTTTGCATCCATAGGGTGGACTTTCCACCCATTTTGTGCTGCCAAGGAGACCAAAGTGTGGATGGTATCCCATTTTGTTGTGGTAGAGAATGTTTCTTCATAGTCAATTCCTTCTTTTTGTGCATAACCTTTCACCACGATCCTTGCTTTGTGCTTTTCAAGTAAGTAATTTGATTTGTATTTGTTCTTATATACCCACTTGCAGCCAATTGGTTATGGTTCCAATTGGAGGGTCAAATAGCTTCCAGGTTCCATTCTTTATGAGTGCATCATATCCATTTTGCACAACTTCTTTCCATTCATCACATGTAGCAACTTATTTAAAGGGAGTTGGTTCAAAGTTGGCAAATAAATTCAATTCACAATAAAATGAGACATCCATGTCATCACCTAAGTTATCTGCTTCTCCTCCATCTTCTTGTTTGGTTGAACTTCTCGTCCTTGTATTTCCAACTTCTTCTGAATGGACATTTTAAAGTGTGTTTATGGCCCATTTCAGAATCTTCCTGGATGGTCCAAGTTGATCAGTGGGAGGTGCTTCATTCTCCTCGAGATTTAATCTTCCAATCCTTTCAATCACATCATCTAGTTCAAGTGAAGTACTCAAAACTTCTTCTTCATGACTTTCTTCAGAAGGGGGTGTTGGTGCTTCAAAAGGAAATTCCTGAGATTGATATTGATCCAATATCAAGACACCCCTCAAGATGTGGAATTTCATTATCAAATTCATAATATGTCTTTAGATGGGAAAACCTCTGCAGACAATCAAGTTGTCTTTCATTAGACTTATCATTTTTATTAGTTTCAATAAAAAAGACAGCTTTGGAAAGAACAAATTTCTTGTTTACCTCATCATAAAGATGGTATGCCTTGGAAGTGTCTGAACACCCCAAGAAAATGCATCTTTGAATTCTAGCACCAAGTTTGTTTCTTTGCTCCTTTGGTATCAAGGCACAACATGTGGAATACAAAACCTTGAGATGCCTAACCAAAGGAAGGTTGTGAAACCACATTCCATGTGGAGTCTTGTCTTCAAGAGCATGAGGTGGAATTCTATGCCTGAAATACATTGCATGTAATACTTCATTGCCCCAAAACATTAGTTTAACATTCTTGAAAAACACCATTGATCATGCCATATTCATTAATGTTCTATTCATCTTTTTTGCAACATCATTTTGTTGATGATTGTAAGCAGCTGAAATTTGTTGTGTAACTCCATGCTTATAAAGGTAGTCTTCAACATCATTAGAGGTATATTATTTTCCACTATCAAAACGAAATGTACCAATACCTATTTGTGCTTGATTCTCTATCCATGCATGAAAGTTCTTGAATCTTTGAAATGCTTCAAACTTTGTCTTCAATAAATATACCCAAGACTTTCTAGAATAGTCATCAACAAAGGTCATGAGGTACTTGTTACCATTTGTAGAAGAAATTGGCATGGGGTGACACAAGTTGTCATGTCCCCGGTTTCGACCCCGTTTGCATGATGTATATATTGTAATTAATCGTGGTGAGGAGCTCAAGGCAAAAGCCCCACCATAGATTTGGTTGTGTATGTTTCGGCAATGGGGATAATTGCCGGTGGCATCTCGTGCTATAAGGCACATTATAATTCAGCATCATGTAAACCCGCACATCAATTAAAATAAACCACAACCAGCTACGGCAGTGCAACGTTGAATGAAAAGGGCATGGTTCCAAAGGATAAGGGGTGGGGGGAATGTCAAACCTTGGTTATGGGGGAAAAACCCATGTTTTATTACCTTGTGGTTTTGCCACCTTTGTTTTTTTGTCACCTTTTGTCTCATCCAACCTCTTCCAACCTCTTTAATGGTTCAGCTGGTGGTTGGGGGAGTTATTGCTGAAGTGGGGGTGGTTGTGGCAGGCTGTCAGCCTTACCCAATTGACCACTCCACCCACATTGCCCATTCTTCACCCTCACGCACTCTTCCCTGGTCAGCTCTCACTCTCACCACGATTTTTGGTCTGTTGGCTCCTCACGCACAAGCTCTGGGCGTTTTTGGGTCTCACGCAGGTTTTCTTCCTCTCCCCCACGAGTTGCTGAGCACCTACGAACTGCAAATTCGCGTCCTTCCTGTTAGTGGTGCATCCGCGGGCAAAAAACGGAGTTGTTTTTCTTCACGCAGGGCCTCCATTGTCTGTTATTTTCCTTGCTGGGTCGGATTGTTTACCCACGCGTAGGTATTCTTCTGTTTGGGGCGCACATAGTGAGCTGAGAGCCGTGATTTTGCATCCACGACTGACTGTGAAGGGCCATTCACGGTTTTGGCTGTCTCACAGATTAGTTGGGTCATTTTTTCCCTGTTGTAGTTTGTTTGCTGTTGTGTTTTTGGGGCTGTGCAATTCGTTTTCCATGTTTTAAGCTGTGACAGCTGATTGGTTGCCTGAGTGCAATGGATAGTCTTTGGACTGTGCTGGCTTGGCTTGGTTGTTGAAAGCCTGTGAAACCCAGCTGTGTTGTTTTGTTGCTTATGTCCCCTTGGCTATGTATAAGCCTGCAATTGACCCTTATTCCGGAGGAATCATGCCCAGCTCGGGGGTGGCAGCGTTGCTGAGAGATTGATGAGCAAGCTGGCCTATGGTTGGGTGGAACGTTGCAGCGACGTAGCTGGTTGCGGGTGAATTCTTCATTAACAGATAAGTGCTGCCAGTCTATCTCTGTAATTATAACAATTGTATATGGAATTATGATGAACATGTGATTGCTGGAATGTGCGTTTGCTTCCGCTGTATGAATGAAAATAAATGCATCTGTGTATGCTTAATTATTCCAGCATTGATTTCATTTGATTTCTGTTTATGTTCATTGGGCATTTTGCCCCGGCTGTGTTTGATGCGTTCGTCGCATCCTCTTCGCTGGTTGAGGGCTGGGGACGTGACACAAGTCATAATCAATTAGTTCTAACTTTCTACATGGTTTGAATTTAGACTCTTGAAATGGCTACTTACTATGTTTTCCTAGTATGCATGCATCACATTTGTTATTTTGCTTAGGAATAGTGGGCAAACCATATACAGCATTCTTTCTTAACAAATGAATATTGTTATAGTTTAAGTGACCTAATCTTGCATGCCATAATAAACTGGAAGAAAATTTATCTTCTTCACACTGAGATATGTAGGAAAAGTTTTGAACTATTGCAGAACAATCCTTCAACTTCAACAACTTTCCATCTTCATATCCGGTTATGATGACCTTGTTGTCAGAGGACTTCTTCATATCTACAATCCCATCAAACTTGTGGATGGAATGGCATTGTTGTCGAATGTGCACTAAGGACAACAAGCATATCTACAACTCTGGAAGATAGAGAACATTCTTTAACACAAAATCAAGGAAACTAAGCAACTTGAGCCTGATTGAACCAATTCTCCTTGATTTGAACCTAGATTTGTCTGCAAAGTATACTACGCTAGTTTCAATGTCATTCAGTTGTTCAAAACAATATTTTCTAAAAGTCATGTGAGAAGTTGCACCAGTATCAAGCAACCAACAATCTTTGTAAGATGAAGGAGAAGTTATTTCTTTAATCCCAAGATTATAGCGTGCAATTATACAATGAGAAGAATCGGGGGCTTTACCAACCTCTTGATTTTTATTTTTGCCTTCTTTATTCTGATTGTGTCTTCCCTTGATGGGCTCCCAAGGATCCCAACACTAATATGCTTCATGTCCATTCTTTCCACAATGCTTGCACTTTAGATCTGATCTTTTGCTTGAGTTGTTTCTGCCCCCTCTACCTTTAAAATTTCTTCTTCCTCGTCTTCTTTTGCTGCTATCTCCCTTGGAAGGGTCTTTGAACTAATTCTTTGCTTTCTAAACAAAGCAAAGGGACTCTCCAACAAGATCGCTTCACTTATTTCCAAAGGCTTTCTCTATGTCTACAATCTTTTCTATCAGGGTGTCAAAGGTAAGGTCTTTGAACTTGCCACCTGCTTGCAAGGACTGAGGGTAGTTTGAGTGACTTGGGTAAAGTGACATTACAAATGTTGGAAGTGGAAGGTCATGGTTCATACTAGATGCTTGGATATCATGCATAATTGCTCTGATCTCAAATGCAACTAGCATATGATGATTATATTTTAGTTCCAAACTGAACAATTTTAACATTAATTGAATTATCTCCATCTCATAATGCGAGTCATACAAATATTTTAATGTCTTTAATGCTTCCAAACCAGATTTTGTAGGCAAAATGTGTTGGCTCACCTCTTCACTGACTGTGGCCATGATCATAACTAAAGCTTTCTTGTCTCTAGATTTCCAAATAACAAGTTATTTCTATGATGTAGGAGGCTTTGGATCAATGGTTATGACTGTGTCTGCTTATGTATGAATAGTATTTCCTTCACAAATCTTGTCCCATAGGTCATTGTATATGAAGGTATATTTGATCTTTTTGGATCATTTTGTATATGTGTCGTTGCCAGTGAGGACATCACCAACTATTGATGCAAAAGAGTGCATCTTCAATCTGGAACCTGCAACTTACACAATACTTTGTAGAAAAACATGGGATGCAGGTTTAATTTCATGTTCCTTTACAAGTTACAAATTGATTCTATAGCATATTAAGTAATTTTGCAGCCTATCAAAACAATTCTACATCCCTGTCAAACAATTTTGCAGCTACTCTATATTCAATTTGACAACTCTATCTCATTAATTCTAGAGGGTTATTAGATGAAAATTACATTTCAAGTCTTCAAAAATACATCAATAAAATATCTTGCAGTAGACTCGTTTCGCACAAACTTTATTCTTCAAACCAGGTTGAAGCTCCAGCAGCTCGATGCAGTACCTATAATTGCAGCAGAAAAATTATTGCACAATAGCAATATTCCCAATGACACGACCAGTCTCAGGATTTACAGCTCGATCAAGTCTCTTTTACACCAACTCATAGCTCGACACTTGAATAGGGTCACAACTTATTCGTGTAACTTGGATGCAACTAGTTTCATTATATAGAAAATGAAAGTTGCGTCTTTCTCATACCTCTACAGTTCTATATAGAGCTGGAGCATATTAAGAGGTCACAACTTCGTAATACCAAATTTTGCAGCTTGAGTTTGAAGGGAGGAATAAACATAGCAATTTTAAGCATATACAATTCAAACTCATAGCATACACCAGCTTATTCAATACTTTAAATATTTCAATCATAGGCTTCAAATCCCAAAACTATCACCATTCATAACTAAACACACATATGAAAGTGTTGCATAATTGTTAAATTACACTCCACACAAATAACTAGGGAAAAAATAGGGTTTATAGATGCCCAATGATCACAATCACAACAAAAATGTGCAACTTTATACCTTCATGTAGGTTAACATGCATGATCCTTTACAGAGCCCTCATTCAATTGGATCACGTTCAAATTCTCTCACACATTCTCCATTCTTAGCATTGAAATATTCTTCTTGATTAGTCTCAGCGGCTATTGAGTGAATACTAGCAATGCATCCACAATTTCTTCATTCATCGCATATATAACAGAGGGATGTCTTGAGACCTTCCAAGTTCGAACACATACATGACGCAAGTGGAGAAGGCCTCAACACTGCACAACAAGGAGAGAGAGTAGGGACCAATACTAAGTTTTCTATGTTGTCATAGCTTGAGTCCTAACTTGATTAGCATTTAATACATTTTCATAATAACAACATAAAGAGGATCACTAAAAGAAACACAAGGTACACAACAATTTAACCTGTGCAACCCTAAAGGGAAAAAACCCAGCAAAACTTCCTCAAAATATATTACAAGTATGCAGTGACCAAGTCTAAGGATGATCCTCTAAGACGATCCTTCCCTTCAAAATTACGGGATCAAGTCTAAGGATGATCAATCCAAACATTAACACCTTGGACGATCCTTCCTTTCAGAATTACGAGATCAAGTCCAACAGGGTCAACATTTAAGATGATCCTTCCTTTCAAAATTATGGGATCAAGTCTAATGATGATCAATCCCAACATCGACATCTTGGATGATCCTTCGTTTCAAAATTACAGGATCAAGTCCAACAAGATCAACATTTAAGACGATCCTTCCTTTCAGAATTACGAGATTAAGTCTAAGGATGATCAATCCCAACATCAACATCTTGGATGATCCTTCCTTTTGGAGTTACGAGATCAAGTCCAACGATCAACATTTAAGACGATCCTTCCTTTCAGGATTACAAGATCAAGTCTTAAGGATGATCAATCCCAACTGGGCTACCTATTGTGATCGAGATTCCATATTATCAATACTACTCCTCCTTTCGAGGGAAGTACTTATAGACAACACCAAGCTTGTATCGAAAGTGTTCAAACTTCACACGAGACAGAGACTTAGTCAACACATTTGCAACATGCTCATCCGTGCTCACATATTGGATCTTTATAGCTCCCTTCTATAGCATGTCACAAATGTAGAAAGTACGAGATTTCTATGTTCTTCGTCTTATCATGGAACACTGGGTTCTCTTTCATCTTCATGCAACTTTCTTTATCACATAAAATCACAATAGTATCCATCTCCAAATTGAATAGATATGATAACAACTTATGAATCCATATGGCTTCATAACTGGTAGAACAAGTTGCAATATATTTTGTTTCTGCAGTGCTGAGAGAAACACTATACTGCTTCCTCCTTAGCCATGATATCATGGCTGACACTAGACTGAAACATCCTCTTGAAGAGCTCTTTCTATCTGAGACACTTCCTTCCCAATTTGAATATGTATAACCATACAGTATGAGTTCATGATGTCTAGTATATTTGAGACCATAGTCTATCATACCTTTTAGGTACCTCATCACATGTTTTGCAAACTACCAAGTGAACATGTTTGGGCTCAACTAGATATTGACTTAAAGTGTTCACAACAAAGCATATATCTGGTCGAGTATTCATCAGATACATCGAGTATTCATCAGATACATCAATGAACCAATGATCTATTTGTATAGTGTCACATCCACTAATTTCGACGAAGCAACAACCATCAACTTCAAGTGTGTATCCATGGGTGTGGCCATGGCTTTACATTCCAACATGTCAAACTTTTTCAGGATTTCCACTACATACTTCCCTTAGTCAAGGAAGATTCCTTCTGGGCTCTACCATACTTCAAGACCTAGAAAATAATGCATCAAGCTAAGGTATTTCATCTCGAATTCTACAACGAGCTTCTTTTTACACTATGAGATTTGCTTCTCATTACATGTCAGAAATAAGTCGTCCACATACAACAATAACATGTCCGATTCATTATCCATAACCTTGAAGTAAAGTTTAGGATCGACCTTACTTTTGGTAAAGCCCAAGCTTGTCATAAAACTATTGATTCTTCCATACCAAGCTCTTGGACCTTGTTTCAATCCGTACATAGCCTTCTTCAAATTATAGACATGTGTTCTTCTGTCTATGACTTTAAAACCTTGTGGTTGTTCTATGTACACTTCTTTTTCAATAACACCATTTAGGAAGGTTTTTTCGCATCCATTTGATGTAACTTGCATCTTTCCTTAGCTGCTAATGCCATGATGGTTCTGTTAGAAGTGTACCTTGCTACAAGAGAAAATATCGCTTCATAATCGATTCCTTCCTTTTGAGAGAATCCACGGGCCACAAATCTAGCTTTATACTTCTCAATACTTTCAACGGTTGTATGTTTTATCTTATAGATCCATTTGGAAGATACCACACTTTTGCCTTTTGGCTTGGGAACTATTTCCCAGACACCATTCTTCATTATGGATTTCTATTCTTCCATCATATCTTCTACCCATTCTATATTTTGAACAAATGCTTCAAAACAAGTAGATTCTTTGTCTACAAGATCACGCATCAAAGCCACATAACTAGGAAATGGCTTTGGCCTCTTGCTCTGCATTGTGGAGCCTTCTGGAGTACCATTCCTTTATGCTTCTTGAATAATCTCACATGCCCAAGCTAGCTTTCTCTTGTGGTAGATATTCATGTGGGGAGGTTCTTGGGGCTCCAACATATCGTGTTCTTCCAGAATCTCATCATCATGAGAAGGTGCAACTTCTTTCATTGGTTTTGCAGCTTTGGGAGCTACGACTTCTTCATATGTTTCTTCAGGTTGGCACTTTCTCGGCTTCTTGAGAGTTGCATCTTCATCAAAGGTTACATCCCTGCTAATATCCATATGATGGTAACTTGGTATATAGATTTTGAAGGCCTTGGAGACCTCACAATACCCAACAAATATTCCTTTCTTTATGAAAGGATCCATCTTGGTTCTTTTCTCTTTTGGTATATGAACAAACACTGGACAACCAAATATCTTGGGGTGACTTACCTCTGGTTTCTTGCATGTGAACATTTCTTCAGGGGGTCTTGAATCCAAGTGCATTATCGGATATTTCGTTCTGGACATATATTGTTGTCCTCACTACTTCAACACATGGGAAGATCTTGATCATGGATCAAGGCTGCTTCTGAGTGACCTCTCGGTTCATACACGTCACCCTCTAGTGACAGATACATATTATAGAGAACATATTCTTCAAAATCTACTTTTGCTAACTTTCTGGGAGGTTCTTTTTCTTCTTCTTCTTCTGCTAAGTTAGCATGATGTCTTTTCTTATTGTTCCTATTATATTCTTCATTCTTTGTCGGACAATTTTTGGCAATATGTCCTATCTTGTCAGAATGGTAACATTTATAAGAGGAGAAATACTTCTTCTTGTAGTCTCCCTTTTTATTCTTTTGAAGGTTCTTAGGAGGATAAGACCCCGTATGAGTTTTCTTCTTGAAATGATGGTTTCCTTTTCTTCTCTTGGTATGAGTAGTTAGAGCATGGTCATCTTCTCTAAGTAGTGCTTCTCGGTTAGCTACTATGGATTCTTCTTGAACACATTCTTCCCATAGGATATCAAATTTTAGGCTTTTCTTCCTTCCACAGATTGTCTGGATGGAGGAGTCCCATGGTCTAGTAAGACAATTGAGAGGAGTCATTACTAGTTCAATTTCATCAATCTTGTCTTCAATTGCATTGTCACATACCCCAATTTTGTAAAATTATGTAAATTGTTTTATTATATTTCTGAGACATTATGTTAAAATTAATCCTAAGTAGGGATTGATGACTCAGCAGAGTCAACAATAATGGAGTGTAATTCAGAATATTCTATTATTTAATAAATAAATTATGGAGACAACAGCATGGGAGAGCTGTTAAAAAGAGGTTACTGGTCAAACTGGTGGATGGAACTAGGTGGCAGGCAAAAGACAAGTGGCAGCATCCTCAAACACTTCCTAAGTTGCAGGTGGCAACTTCCCTATATTTGGGGTCATGATTCCCCAAGAAATTGGAATCAGAGCAGGTGGCTCATTAAATGACAGTTAACCCAACAAAGACCTAGGAAATCTTTTAAAAGTACTCAATGAAGAGAGCTGAGGCTGCTCAGTTATTTTCCAGAGAGAATGCATTCAGGTGAATGTTATTCAGGAAATTCATTGAGGAAGAGGGAAAAATAGTAAGGAAGTTGTTTGAGAGGAATGCTGCAGTAACTTGGTTATTTACATCTTTTTAGCTGGGAGAACTTACTGATAAGTTATGAGTTAATACCGAGTTGAAGACTGGTATCTGACTTTGCTGTACCTAGTTCCAGCCAGGGAGACCAGAGCAAGCTCAGGGGTCCTAAGAAGTCGCTGTCTGAGCGCTCTCCAGGAGTTGGTAGGGAGGAACGGCCTCCCATTGCTGTTGTTGTCCACAGCTTAAACAGGTTCTATCATTTATTTCTTTATGTTTACTGAGTATGAATGGATGCATGTTATGATTATTTTACATGTCTAAGGAGTTAGTTAGTTTCAGTAAAAGTTAGTATCTCAGAATATCAGTAGTTAAAATTGTTATTAGTTACTGTGTTTTTCCACATCTGGTATCACCAGACCGTACTCCATCACAGTACCTCGGTATGGTGAAGTAATATCCTTCTAAACCGAGTTCTTATTTAGTTACTTCCAGTAACCACTAATGTCTTACAAATGCTTATGTTATTTTCTCATAGATTTAAACTACCTTCTGTTACTGTGTTTAGCTTGTTTCAGTAAATTCTAGAGTAAAGGAAAAGATAGTAGAAGTTAAATTAGAATTTATACTATTACTATAAGTTTCTTTTCTGGTGTTTGGATTCTTTTACCTTAAGAAGTTAACTCGAAGTAAGAACAAGTTACAGAAAGAATATTCTTTTATTTATCGAAAAACCAGCATATTAATATTTGTACTTATAGCACATTTGTAAGTAAACATTTTAATTAAGAGAATAAACTATTTACAGTAGAATGTAAATAGTATAGTAAACCACAGAAGAATCAAATATAAATATTATCTCCAAGTAGTATAAGATATACTAAGGAATTTATATAAAAGTTACAGAATTGTCAGATAGATAATATAAACATTATAATAATAGTAAAGTATTCTTTACATCTTGCTTTTTAATTTAAAACATAATTCTTATTACTATATTTTCTCCAGAATCGAACTTACTGTTCGAACTGGAGGTAATTAACAGTTCCAAATCTTATTTTTTTCTTTCAAAGGTAAAACTGTGTAGCAGTAAAAACTTTCACACATTCATAAGGAGAATTTAGTATTGCAATAAAGACAAATAGGAATAGTTTTATAATGATTAGATAATATTGTCAATCAATTTTTGGTTTAGATTTTAAGAAGTGTTATCTTTCATTATGTTTTAAGACAAACTAAAGAGATTAACATAAAAGCTTTAGTAATCTTAGACAGATAAAATAGATATTATATGAGCAAAAATATACCTTTGTTTTACTTAGGATAGGAATATTATTACTGTAAATATGAAGTAGGATTCATATTATTTAAAGTACAGTTCAGAACGATATGACACTGTTGGAACTATAAGCATGTTGACAGCAGTATTTTATTGGGTAATATTAAGTATTACACAAATGATAAATATTGTATTATTATTACTTGATGGAAGTATACGATTTAAAAATTAAACTTTTGTACTACTATAGTTTAAACCAGTAAAGAATGCAGGAGAAGATTTCAGAACTAGTCACAGGTTTAATAACCGAAGATAAATACCCAATCTATACAAAATACACAATAGAATTAACTGTCAATAAGAACTGGTATCGAGTTAAACCCACAGCAGAACTATACAATGGCTTATAGCCTGTTCCATCTTTAAAAAGATAGTAAAAACGAAGGACTTACAGCTAGTTTGGCTTTGTAAACACCATAATAATTACAGTAAAAAATTTCACACTCACGGCCGAAGCCGGAGAAGCTCTGCGTGAGAGCTAGGGTATAAACCCTGTTACCTAACATAAAAAAAAAATAAACCACTAAAAGAAAACTGGAAGGTCAAACAAGGTCGTAACGACCAAACCATCGCTTCCCTTTAAAACTTCTCACAAGGTGAACAAGCCATGGAGAAACCAGGGCTTACCATGGCCGTGTTGTTGTAACCCTCATTCTTTTGTATGAGGAGGAAGATAACAGGTATACTTGCAAAACCATGTTCAAAGTCGACTGTTAATCACTTAAATAAATAAAAGAAATGGTTAAACGTTTATAAAAGCTCGACAGTAAAGGAAAACTAGTATACCTGGCTATTGTAACAGCAAATACTTTCCACATATTGATGCCACGGCCAGCTCAAGTAAGGAACCTACCATTCGATAGCACAGGAGCATTGAAGCTATCACTTCGACCACTGACCGCAACAGAAAACCCTAACTAATCTATGGACCGGTCAAACCCTGCAACGAAAGTCTTCTTCCTGGTAAGTAACCCATTGTTTACTGACAGTCTAAGTCACTATGCTTCGAAGGAGGAATCACTCTTACGGAAACAAAGAAGGACTTTCACAACCAGAGCTTGAATTAACCTACGGTGTATCGCCGAGACACACAGTGGGTATTTCAACACCCTATTCTTCCACTCATTGCAATAACCGAGCTCTCAAAGAGCTGAAGCAGAAGGAGGTCTGCTAGCAAACAACGCAACAGTAAAATGGAGCAGCAGAAGGGTTTGCAGAGCGGCCAAAGGCCGAGGGCAGAGGAGAAATAATATTTAGGGTCGACTCAACAGTTTTATAATGCCAATACTTGGCTGAAACGTGACCACGTAGTCCTTCAAATATTTCACATGCAGTGGGTAACATTCTATAGTTCCACGGCCAACCCTTTGACTGTTTGATAAACTAAATCATTGCATGGAAAAGCCCGCCAGGTTCCTTATACTATGGTGTTACCTGCGTTATAATTTCAACATTAGTCCAATGTTTATAAACCTTGCATGGTATATATTATTTGTTATATCATCTCGTTTATATAAGCATAGAAGTTTGTTTATGTTTCAAAGGGTTATAGAATAGTAGATTATGGTTATAGTTTAGTTGTTGTAATCCACAACTACCATGC